>ML776811.1:1291722-1340271 GCA_009831015.1 Picea engelmannii
TTATCTTTTACCAGCTTCTTTTACCCCCTGGGCCTTTAGCCCCTTCTTCCCACAAGACAAGATGTACCCTGGAAGGTCATCCTAATGGCCAGACTAGGGGAATGGGATGGATGAGCGGGGTATAAGATGAAAAAGTGATAAGACGGTGGGAGAAGACGATGGCTCTGCAAATCCCCCTTGGTGGCCAACCAAAACCCATGAATATCAGCTTGCTAAGTTACCCCATCAATCACCCCAACAATGGTCAAGTGGATTAGTGTAAGATCCAAGCAGTCATCTGAAATGAAAGAAACCTAATGCATATATAAGAAGGTTATAACGATCAAATATGACACATACCATGATACCTTGGACCAATTACCTCATGGAGAAAGAGTCCTCTCTGATGCAAACCCAGGCCGGTAGTGATGGAAGATGGTACTGCTGACAGGACAAGTCTGGCTGAGAAGAAGAAAGATGGGCCCTCCAGGGCCATGCGCAAGTCACTCCTGCTCTCGGTACTCCATGTCTAGGACTATGTGGGCCTCGAGACATGATCTCCTAGTTATCCCTAGATATCGGGGATAACATGAACCATTGTAGCATATTATTTTCTAAAGAGGAACAACTCCAAGCATCTAGTATTTTGAGATAAATTAAGATCTCTTTCCATATGTATTGTGTAGTTTCACAGTGCAAAAGAATATGTGAAGTTGTCTCTTCATCTCTTAGACAAAGACTACATATTGATGGACCAATGTCACCCCTTTTCCTATAATTTACTCCACTAAGAATACAATCCTTCAGACAAATCCACATAAAACAAATAATTTTACTTGGTATATTTACTTTCCAAATTGACTTAAACCACCATCTGTTATCTTCTATAGTGTTAGAGAAAGTAATGGATTGATATGCTAGATTGACTGTTACAGTGCCCATTGCCTTGTTCCAAGACCAAACTATCTTATCCTTTGAATTATTGAGAGAGATTCCACTACTTTTCAACACTAAAAGGAAGTTGCTCCATTCTGTAGCCATCTCCCCTGTCAGACCAAGGTGGATATTCTCAAGCCAACGCTGATTATTACCAACATCATTTGTTGTGGCCACTTGTGCTAAAGTGTAGATATGTTGATTATTGAGGTGCTGAATTAAGGGGCTCAAGAGCCTGTATGAAGAATTATCTCCTATAAACGGTTCCATCCCAAGTATGACTTGGTTACTGCACTCAATCATCCAGGCCAACCATCGTTTTACAATATGTAAAGAGGCCATAAATTTTTTCTATATGTTTGAGGCTACCAGATACTTACAATCGACTTTGCGCAGTGAGGAAGTCAGGTCTATTCATTTTAAATAATTTTTTTATAAGGAGCTCACTCCATAATTCTTTGTTGAATAGACCTCTCAAGCAAGATTTGGCTGCCAATGATTGTGCAAACCAGAAAATATTATGTATACCCCATTCACCATTTTCCTTTGGTCTAGCGATGTTTTTCCACTTAGTAAGGTGAAAGCCTATAGTTTTTGTTGCTCCTATCCAAATAAAATTTGCAATAAGTTGTTGTATCTTATAAAGTATTGTTGAAGGAATCTTGGCTAAACTAAGCCAGTATATAGGGAGACTTTGAAGTACATATTTTGCTAAAACCAGTCTACCTCCTAAAGAAAGCCAACGAAAAGTCCAGTCACTGATTCTCTTCTCAAATTTTTGTATCATCCAATTCCAATCCACCACCCTGTAGCTTTTGGGTTTTATCCATGATATTAAAAGGTATATTGTAAGCTTCTTGTATCCTTTGTTCCAGGATAGGATCAATATTTTGTGCAAGAAAGCATGCTTTTTGATAGTTAACATCCATACCAGAGGCAAGACAACAACTTGATAATATAGTTTTAAACTCCATCCAGTCTTCAAATTTTCCAATACCTAATATTATAACATTATCAACAAAGAACATATGCGAGATTATAGTCTCAGTAGAAACTTTGAGTCCATGAAAATTCCCTTCTTCCACTGCCTTCTTCAAACATTTGCTTAAGCATTCAACAACCAATAGAAATAATAGGGGGGAGAGTGGCCATCCCTGATGTAGCCCTCGATAAATCTTAAAGAAATTTGTAGGGGATCCATTTATTAATACTTCCATATTGACAGAGGTTACACAATCCATAATCCATTGGGACACCTCCCATTTTAACTCGATCTGGATTAATAACATTCATAGAAATTTCCAGCTCACTTTATCATATTCTTTTTTTAAGTCCAACTTTAGTATAATTGAGCTCATCTTCTTATATTTAGCAGTGTACAAACACTCTTGTGCTATCCCCACAACATCACAGATTAATTGGTCTTTTAGGAAACAAAACTGTTCATAGGAGATACAAGATGCCAATTTATCTTTCATCCTTGATGCAATGATTTTAGAAATTAATTTATATACAAAGTTACAGAGGGAAATAGGTCTAAAGTCATGAAAGGAGTTTGGCTTTCTTACTTTGGGGATAAGGGTAAATAAAGTAGCATTGAGAGTGCCCAATATAAATCCTGTGCATCTGGATTCCTCAATCACCTTGTGTAGATCATCCACTATTAAATAAGAAAAAACCTTGAAAGAGTTCATGGGTCCACCCATCTAGGCTCGAGATTTTATCTTTTGGCATTTCATTTATAGTATCCTTTACTTCTTCTAAGGTGAATTTTTTTCCAAGCTCATCACTTTCTGAATCATTGAAAAAATTGGGCATATTCTAGATCACTTTGACTTGATTAACAAAACATTCTACCTCTATCTAACTGTATTGGTCTTTAAAATGATTGAATGAAATCAATTTTATATCATTGTATGTTGTTTTGCGACATCCAGTATCATCAACTATATCCTAGATAGTGTTCTGTGATCTTCCTTGAGTGGCATAATTATGAATTATTTTTGTATTTTTGTCTCCCTTATCAATCTAGATTGCTCGACTTCTGAGCCTCCAAGTGGATTCTTCAAAGGACAATATATTATCCTTTATTTGTTTAAGTGTCCTTAGTAATTCCAAGTATTCCTATGCAAACACCTGTGACGGGTAGTTCTAAAAAAGATCTGAAATTTTTTCTTCAATATGAAGGAGTTCTGTGTGCATGTGATTTTTTTTATTCCTCTACCATAGTACCACAACTTTCTTAAGATTCCTAAATTTTGTACACAACAGTTGGATTGATGAAGAGTCAGACCAGTTTCTCATAGAATGACATGTTTCCTTTATAAGAGAATACAACCCGGGATCAGAAATCCAGGAATTGTTGAATTTGAAGGGAGGGGCACTATTATGGGAAGACATCTCTAATTGTAAGAAAATCGGGTTGTGGTCTGAAATGGTAGAATTTATGACCAAATATCTGATTATTTTATGACTGCTAAGGAGAGATTCATTGAATAGGAAATGATCCAATCTTTTCGATATGCCTATTGATCCAGCTCTACCATTTCTCCAGGTAGGAGTCAATTTTATCGGCTGGATATCCACTAAACCGAAGGAAAGAACAATCCTAGAGATTTATTCTGCAAGAGGGTCACTTATGGCCAGTTCCCCCCATACCTCCCGATCAGTAAGAGTGAAATTAAGGTCACCGCCCACTATCAATCCTTCTTCACTTAGGAAACTAGAATCAATAACGGGTTTCCAAAAAAATTCCCTGTCCTTATAAGGAGCATAACAGTTGAGCAGTTTATACTTTTCTGCAGACTGTTTAAATCTTCCTTCCAGATAAATACCTGTAGAGGTACCATAAGCACAAAAATTAGCATAAGTTGGGTTCCATCCACTTAATATGCCACTTGATCGACCATTGGGATTCAAAGGAACAACATCCCATTTCGTAAGACACTAAAGGAAGAGCCTTTTTGCTTTCTCAACATCCACTAAAGTTTCTTGTAGAAATACAACATCGGGATTTACCTGTTTCAACAACAGTTTGAGGGAAACTATTTTTGTGGGTCCCCCAAACCCACGGAGATTGAAAGATAGAAAAATCATAAGGGAAAGTCAGTAGTCAGCTGGATTTTTCTAAGGGCCAGGAGGGGAAACCTATTTGGAATAGGGTTTAAGGAAACAAGGTTGGCAGTTATTAGAGAACAATCTGGATCGTAACCCACTAGGGACAATATTCTGAAATGAGACAAACCACCTTCAATGGCCTTGGAGGGTTTCTTAGGGTTGCATGGTTTAGCCTTTTTTCCGATAGTCACATTGGAGCGGTCTATGGAGTGGGGAGGCAAAGAAGTAAAATTGGTAATGGGAAGAAGTGTGGGTGAAAAAATTTCTGAAACCTTTTTTGAAAGATTTTGGAATAAATCTAACACACAACCACTAGGACTGCTTACAACATCCAAACCAACTCCATCATGGAGGACTAACAAGAGTGATATAGTTTCGGTAGGAGGTATAGAGATAGAACAACCTCCTAAGTTCTTTTTTGACCCTTTAGTGTTGAGCTTATCAGTCTCCAAACACCTATAAGGAAAATCATCAAACACAACATTAACTGTGGGAGAGAGAGGTTGAGAATCCCTGAGAGAGTATTGTTGGTGATTAACACAGTCTAAATTCTTTGAAATCAAACTAGGATGAGCACCTGAGTCTTCGAATTTTTTTCATAAGTAGATTCCAAAAATCACCAAAGATTTCTAAAACCCAGCTTTCATTCTCTTTTAAATATATAAGCTCTTCAGTGGAAAGATTAGGAAAGAAGAAAGGAAAGAATAAGTTCATCTTACCTAAAAAAGAGCCTTTGTAGAAAGGACCAGAATAATAAACTTCAGCTTGGTTGAAAGTCGTCCCGGGCTGTTCTATGTCACTACTGAGTTCCCTGGAGCCAGGAGATGTTGCCTTTAGATGTCCCATTTTCCAACATGAATGACATCTAAATGGATCCCTCCAAAAATCAACTGATTGGTGAAATTGTGAATCCCTAATGGAGATGTCGATAAGATTAGGTAAACCTCTAGATAGGTCCAGTTCAACTAACACCCATGCGAGCCTTTTGTTATTCCATTGGAGTAAAAGCTCATCGAAGAAAACAAATCTTCCAACTGAGTTTTCTATAGCTTCAAAGATCCCAACAGACTAGAACTCGATGGGAAAGTTAGGAAGAAACATCCAAAAACTTATATTCATGAATATTTCCGAGAGTGGGTTAAAACGAGGCACCCATCTTTTTAACATTAAAATACCTCTGCTTATAATCCAAGGTGAGCCTAAAATTTTTAGAAGATTTCTCTCAGCAAGGAAATGAAAAACCACCCAGTGGTTTAGAAAGTAGACTAAACCTAGGACTGTACCCAACGAGACGCTTCTAGAAACCTAAGATCCAATCACAAAATTTATATCAAAAGAAAGATATATCACTTTAATTGGTTAATTAGTTTAGTTTTCAATAACCAAAAACAACTAATAGAAATTCATTTTAATTTAAAATCTAATAAATATTCAAATAAAATAAATATAAATATAATTTTATAATGAATTTTAAAAATTACATACAAATCTAATATTAATTTATCTTATTATTACATATTTGTATTATTATTATTATAATATATTTTATTTAAATAATTTTGAAAAATATTTGTATATAAATTTATTCTTTTTTCAATTTAAATTATTGAGTTTTCTCATCTTCCTCTTAGAGGTAAGTCTCTCTCCCATTGAGAGCACATATATGACTAGACACCTAATGTATAAGAAAAAGTTAAATAACATAGAAGACAAGAGGGTTCCTAAAATTGATTCAAGCTAGAATGACATAAATATGCCTAGTCTTGGCTAAACTATTGGGGAATCATGCAAGACACTATTTATTTAAGGAGAAAATGTGGTGTGATAAAGAGTTAGAGGAAAAAAGAAAATTAAATCAACCATAATCTAGAAGATCAAAATTGTCTCTCTGTTTTGACAAGTGTAAAGAAACAAATAAGTGTTGCTAAGATAAGGACAAATTCTCACGAGCTCCATAGTGAAACTAGGCGTTTGTCAATTCCTAAATCTCCATAGGATGAAAAAGTGTGCCACCTTTGTGACACTAAGAATGTTAAGACCTAAATAGTGGCACGTTAACCCTTAATTGGGGCATATTACATTAGTAATTTTATTTTATTTATGTTGGCTTGGGTCTATTAGTTGTAATTGTACCTCCTAGTCTCCTATATATACCAGGGAGACCTTTTCATTTGGATTCATCTTGTATAGGGAAATTTATGTGGTGTATAAGGAGGTTTCCCCCTCGAAGAGACTTATTATATGCAATTTTCTATTTTTCAAGGAGTTGATTACTTATTCTAAGGTTTTTCTATGCTATCTTGATATTTGGCTCTTAACATTTGGTATCAGAGCTCAAGGTCTTGGGGGTTTGCTGCTACATCTGAGACAACTTGGAATTTTATCTATAACTTTGTTTCTACAACGTTTCAAAAGGAACCCCTTGGATGATATTTAGTAGACGGATCAAGGTATGTTAGGTTCAAATTTAATCTCCTTAGGCCTTATACTTTCAGAGATCTAGCCTATGTAAGATAGGGTTCTAGAATCATCCTGAATTTAGTCATCGTATAATTTTCTCTATGAAATTTTTCTGTAATGTTTCAGACCCTGAAATTTGGAGGGTATTCATAGAAATTATAAAGGTAGTTTGATAATTTTTTTATCTTATGGGTAATCCTACTTTTGTATATACACAATGTGCAAGATACAATATCTGACCAGTCATATTAACTAGTCTCAAACATGTCTTCCAGGTAAAAAAATGATATCTTCTTCAGTGAGTATCCAAATTAAGTGAGACTAGTTGCATTAGATAGTCGACAGTCTGTAGTATTTCTGGTACAATTTTCAGAATAAAATATCATATATTGTGATATTGGCACGCTTTACAAGTACGCTCTCCTGGAAGGAAAAAAAATCAGCAAGCTGTGGGGAAGTTACCATAACTTCCACTTGGAACATCCAATTTTGATCAGACTTGTGGCATTGCAGAGAATAAATATCATAGAACTACAAAAAAAAATTCATACCTAGAAGAGCCAAAATTTTGGAGATACAACAGAAGAAAGATCGTCTAGAGGAGCCACCTCGAAATCAAAGTTTAAAAGTGATACTTGGCCAACATGCCACCAAAAAAGGAAACTTCTACACCAAATAATCCTAAAGACAGTCCTACTTGGACTATTGATTAAGGTGAATAAATGCGTAGGGACATAAATGATTTACAAAAGAAGACAATAAAAAAAAGATGAATTACAAGGGATGATGAATGGTTTAAAAAGGGAGATCGTGGAAGGATTGAAAAATTTCCTAATAGAGAGGACACCTGAAGCGAAAATGTATCCCATGAAATTCATGATGAGGAAACAAGGAATATGAATCAAGAAGAGAGAAACTCCAACTTTGGGTTGAATACCAACCACTTTCCTAAGATCGATATGAGGAAGTTTGATGACAAGGACCCAATCACATGGATACTTCAAATGGAGCAATTCTTTGATCTACATGATGTGCCACATACACAAAAGGTACAAATTGCTTCTTTATATTTAGAACCCAATCAATTTTTGTGGTATCGATGGATTTGTTCTCACAAATCACTCATCACTTGGACAATTTTCATGGAATAAATGATAGCACACTATGAGGATACAAGGAACAATACTTTCTTTAGCCAATTGATAAATCTCAAGCAAAAGGGTTTAGTTACATAGTACATTGAGAACTTCCAAAGATTGAATATAAAGGTAATGAATATTCTAGATGAGCACTTGATTGATGTGTTCATACGAACTTTAAAGGATAACATTCAAAATGAGGTTCGCCTTTGGGAACCCAAATCATTGGAGAATGCATTCAGGGTGGCAAGAAATGTTGAAAGTAAAAATATGGATATGGCTACTAGAAGGACCACTCCTAACGTCTATTGAGAGAATAATGTTCCTTCTTCTAAAACACCTCAACCTACAAGGTTGACACCTCAACAATTGGAGGAAGGAAAAGAAAAAGGTTTATGCTTTAATTGTGACAACAAGTAGAGTAAGGGACATAAGTGTGGTGAGAAGAAATTATTCTACATAGATTGTGAAGAGGAAGAAGAAAAATAACAAGAACAAGCACCATCTCAAGATGAAAACGTAGAAGCAATTTCTTTTGAAGAGTTGACTCCCATGATATCATGTAATGCATTGTATGGAATTAGAACTCCTCAAACCCTCAAGATCGAAGGATATATCAAAAATAAAAAAGGTAATAGTCCTACCATAATTGGTGAATTGATTTTAGTTTTCAACCACCAAAAAAACAATTAATAGAAATTCATTTTAATTTAAGATCTAATAAATATTTGTTGGCAGCCAAATCACATTTTTCCATTGTCTTATAAGCTGCCTACTCCAATGTTTTGCAAACATCGATTTTTCGTCGCAATTTTCAAATGAATGATGCTTTTATTCTTTGCGCCTTTTTACACACTTATTTTCGTTTTGTTTTCACGACTGTAAGCGTGAAAACATTGGTCTTTCGAAGCTGCATTAGAATCACTATTTGAACCGTCGTTATCTTTCTTGTCAATATGCCTATTGTGCTTACATTTTATTTATCGCTATGCAGTTTGCAAAAAAACCCTTTCGATCTGTACTCATTGGACATTTTTGGATTAATTGTGTAACTTTGTCTTGCTAAGTTTGTGATGCATTGGTATTTGGAATTATGTGTTTTGATCTACTTGATCATTGGTTTCATGAAAATATATCCTTGTTATGATTAAACCCTTGATATATTTCATTTGGTATGACACCTAGTTTCAAACACATTTGCACATTGGTTAAACTATTGATATGAGATGATTCATTGGTGTATGGTTAAACATTTGGTTTTGGTTTCAAATTGAATTTTGATGTTTTAAAACTATGGCACAACGTTGATTGCGTGCGTTGGTTTATACACTTACCATTGGATTCATTGGTCGGCCAAGTGACATGATTGTTGAACTATGTTATAATGGGTAGAACAACTATAAGCCGATGGTTGTACTTTGGAAATAACTATTATGCATGGCAGAGATAAACTCCACCACCTTAGTACGATGACATTTATGCCTATCCCTTATTCGGCGTTTACCTCTGTTAGCTTGGATAGCCTTGCGTGCATTTTTCTCCTGTGTGTGCTATGACCCAAACCCTGGACTTACCGTGTGTTTGGTTCCATGGAACCAGTCGTGCGAATCGAGCCAAATGGTAGCCAAGCCTTGTTAATGTTCGACAATGCCCGAAAAGACTTGGAGGCTAACGATTGGCTCGTCTTCATGCAAATATTTGAGGGTTTTAACTTATTTGTGACATAGCAGTTCGCTCAGACTTTATATGGTTGTAGAGCCAAGGTGGGTGACATCCAATTGGAAATCGATGAGGGATTTATCAGTTTTGCTACAGGGTTACCTGCCACAGGCCAACATTGGTTCAAAAATTTGAAAGTGGAAGAGGTTCCATGGCCGCTGATGTTTCTCTCGCGCAAAGTCACCTCTTGTGACAGAGGTATGCCCGTATCTATGCTTAAACCATGATGGCACGAACCTTTTATAGTAGTCAAGCAGTTCGTGACCTGTGAAGGTCGATATAGACTCGTTTTTCTCTACCACCTGCAGTTGCTAATGAATTTTATAGGGTATCCGTTGAATATGCCTTTCTACTTTCAGCGCAGCTTATATAAAATGTCGAAAAGGTTTAAAAAGGAGAAGGTTGACAGTAGCCTGTTCCACCATGGGCTTATTAATCTTATCATTGTTTATCACTTGAGTTTACATGGTGATACCTGGAGAGCTTTCGTCGCTCGAAATGGTTTCGATGACACAGACCCTATACAGGTTGACAAGCCTGTTGTGAATGAAACCAAGGCTGGGCCACCCGTGCCCTTCCATATCCTATTGCCCTCTCCTAAGCCTTCGGTCGACCCTGCTATTGATTTACCAGAAGTTATGGCAGAGAAGGCCGAGACTATAAAGAGACCTATGAGAAAAAAGACTAAGGCAAACCCTACTACTAATGCCAAGGGTAAAAAGAACGCTCGGCTTATTTCAAGGATGGCTAGAAATAAACCTAAACCCACAATTGAGCAGAAGCCCATTATCCTTAGTGAGGATTCAGACTCTGACATAGAATGTTTTCTGGCCAATGAGTACCCTTACTCACAGGGTTTATGCCCCGAGCCACCTTATGATTTCATTTCAAATCTTCCCCCTTGCCTAAGGAATAACCCTAGCTACCCTGGTATCAAACTGCCTAACGAAACCCTCAGCAATATGTCCAAAACCTCGCCTGCTCTTTCAAAACCCACACAACTGTCATGTGACCAATGTGAGTTATGGTTGGAACAATACTACATTGACGTTCCCCTACTTCAATCGAAAATTCAATCGTTGGAAAGTCAAGTTGCAATGTTGACCAGCCAAAGAGACCAACTCCAAGCAACTGATAAGAAGAAGAAGACAACTAGCTCCATCGTTTTCAAGAATGTTGAATCGGCCACAACCGTTATCAACTCCAAATTGTCGTGATCCAGCCATACAGGTATGAATTTTGATATCGTTTTAGTTTTGTGAAATAATCAGGATTAATATAGTGATTGGAATTTGGTCTTCGAATAGCTCTGTTTATATTTCGAAATGGCTTTGTCATAATGTGTTCATCCTGTATATTTTTCGCTTTGCTAAAAATAAATGGAATTTCGTTTTAGATGCATGGGTTGATCATTCCCAGTTTAGCCATTGATAGATTTTTATGGGATTTGAATGGTCTTCGTTTGGATTTGATTTGTTCGTTTGTTTGATTGAGTTAACGAAACTGATGGTTTGCCTTCAATTGAATTCGTTTTGTATCTTCTCTGAACAAGAAGTTTTCATGCTCAATTTAGAATACGATCATGTTTGGATTTGATTTCGTTATGGTTCATATGCTGTGATTGGCAAATGATTTCAATAATTTTGATTTTTACGATCTTGTAATATGTTGTGTCATGAAATCTTCTAAGAACAAGAATACAACTCTGTTCGGTTTCAATTTGGAAGGAACTACTCTATTTCGTATGAAAACAATGCTCTCATCTAAGCCTGTGCAAATGCACCCGAATCGTGAATGGTTTTGATTCGTAATAACTATGTTAAAACCTTAACTGTTCGATTCGCTCTTATTCTGATTGGATTATCCCATATCTTGAGTTGGCAAGATTGTTTTATGAAGTAGATTCGGATTATAATTGCTGCTCTGTTTGATTTTAAATTTAAAAAATGAATTGGTCAACCTAGGTTATCTCTATCAAAATCGGTTATAATTCGTTTGAATGGAATAGTTTTGATCAGAATCAATCGATCTTGTTTGCCTAATTTGTAATAACAAACGATCGGATAATTCTTATGAATTATGTTACCAATTAATTGATCCTGTTATGATTTCATTTGAATTGATTTTTGCGCTAGCTAGAGTCGATCCATACAGTTATAACGATTTGAAAATGATATGGTTGGATGCGATCGAATCTCCTATTGATAAGGCAGTATAACGATTGCCTGCGATTTGTTTGATTATATCGTTTTTAATTGGATATCAAACGATTTCATAACTGTTTGATTATGATTTTGTTCGTTCGATTTTGTGGTAACAAAAGAAACAGAGTACGCGTATTTCTATGATCATTTGAATGATCTTGATCCTGTTTGATTTCGAATGGTATAACAATTTCAACTTCAGTGATTCGTTTTCAAATAGTTATTGGCTGTTAATTGAATTTAATTTTTAAAATATTTTTAATCAATTTTAATGCTGATTCTGTGTCTTATTTAGACCAGCTACAAAATCACAAGATTCTGTAGCTAGTCTATAGAATTAGATTTTTATTATTTTATTAATAAAGGATCCTTCTAACTTGCCCATTTTTGACCCTTTTCAGGTAAATTCGAATTGCATGGGACATGTTGGACAGGCTAGGAGAATATTTGTGTATTTTAGTTTTACTTTAAATTCCTAGTTTAGCCAAACTTGGGATATCTTCCCAGATTTTATGTAAACAGTTTGATAACTTCCACAGGGATGTTTTACCCTGTGGAAGGCCTTTAAATACTTATTATTTCGTGTAATAAGGATCATCCTCACTTGTGGGAGAACTGGGATTATGGATTTCTAATACAAACTGAGACAGGAGTTGATGTTCTGCTACAACTTTCACTTTCATAATATCAATATTTTGTTTCAAGTTTATGCATGTCATTTGTAATTGATTATAGACTACTTTAGCTATCATAGTCTATTGCAGAATGATGTGATTCATTTTATGTGATCCGTACCTAAGTTCTTTTATTACTTAAAAATACAGCAATTACTTAGTCCAGTTAATGAATGACAGATTTCTCTTCTTCATCAATTGAACTATTATGTATAATTCTTTGCATACATGTTTATCTAATTGTGAAGATTTATAAATTATAAGATTGTTGTAATTTTTTATGTTTTGTTTGTCCTGTAATCAAACTTGTAGAGCACTGCAGCTTATTGTTTACGAGAGGCTTTTGGGTGATTCAGTGCGGGTTTCCTCCCTCCGATCAGCTAAAACAATCATCATACACATGACAAATCTTGAGCGTTTTTCCAGGTCAGTTTATGATTTATTTGTTAGTTAATTTGTTAATTAAGTATTTTAGTTAGATATATGTTAGAATTAGTGTATTATTTGTTTAGTTTAGTTCTGTTTTATTTATGTTCATAAAATTTATAAAATCAACAAAAATATCTCTTGCTGTCTTAGGGCAGAATATAAACGAGTTTTTCAGGTTTTATTTAAATCTGTAAAAGTGTAGATATTGTACATTTTGTGAATAAGTTATATTTCAGTTAGTAGTTAGATAGTTAATTAGTTAGAGTTAGTATAGTAGTAGTTAGTAGATTGTATGTATAGAATAGTTAGATTAGTTTAGTTTGTTTTAATAGTTAGTTTTAGTTTAGTTTGTTAATAGTTAGTTTTAGTTTAGTTTGTAAATAGTTAGTTTTAGTTAGATTAGTTTATTAGTTAGTTTTATTTGTTTTTAGTTAGTTTAGCTAGTTTAGAATAGTTTTTCTTTTTGTTTTCTTAGGACCTTATATCGGCTAACGGAGCCACTAAACCCGTCAAGGTGGTTCATTCCAAATGGCTTGGGTTATTAGACAACCCCGGACCAGTTCCACTCTTCCAGTTGATGGACGATCAATTTCGCCCGCCAACAAATGGCGCTAGAAGGAGGGCCTGAATTTAATTAATGACATGAGGCAGTCGCAAGAATCCTCCTCCACCTAATCGTTCACCTATTGTGACCAGAAGCCATTCAAACGATAATATCCCCCCTCAAACAACAACTACTTCAACCAACGATCCTCAGATCACAATTGAGCCAACAACCCCTAATCCTCTAGGTGGTGACATACAAGAGATTGTTCGACAATCTCTTATAAAAACACATAGTGCCTTAGCTCGTTTGAGGCAACCAAACCGTCCGTGGGGTCAACCTTTGGACTTCTACGATATCAAAGAACAATTAGGAGACACTAACCTCACTGTGAATCCCACAGATCCAATCTTAAATCCTGCTACAGGAGGATATGGGATACCTCCTTCACCACCTCCATCATCTCCTTCCTCTTCTGGAGGAGATTCCTCTGAAGAAGGTGATTCCCCTTCTTAGCCTTCCTCACCCACTACACCAATGGAAAATCAAAACAACCCTGCTAGACCTTGGCTTGATCAGGACGCCGTAGCTGTACCTGGAGCTCAACACCCTCTACCTAAACATTTGGAGAAATGGCTTCCCAAGTTTGACCCTGACTCAAAACAGATCGATGAAGATCATATTAAAAAGTTTATGTTAGCCATAAGACTCTGCAATGTTGAACATGAAGACGTTGTCTGTAGGTTGTTCCCTTATAATTTTGAGGGTAATGCATCAACATGGTACTTTTCCCAACAACCCCATACCATTGTGTCTTGGGAAAAGTTCGAGTCATGCTTTTTGGAAAATTTCAGAGACGGAAAACCTCCGGAAGTTCTAGTCATGGATCTTTCTAGCTTAAGAATGAACCCAAAAGAAAAATTTAAAGACTTTAATCAAATATTCTTAACACTAAAAAACCAAATCCCTACGGATTCCATGCCTGCCGAGAGTCTTATAATAGCTTACTACACTAAGGCTTTGCATCAAAGTATATCTATTTGGGTTAAAAGATCTAAGAAAGCCACGTTGTTAGAAGCCTTTGAGGAGGCCAACCAGATTGAAAAAGACATACTTAGTCTTAAAGACTCTTCTAGCAATGAAACATAGACTAGTTCTTCTTCCAAAAGGAAGATCGAAATCCTCCCCAGACCCACTACAAGTAAAACACAACCTGAAAGCTCGGATTTAGAAAACTTAACTAAAGTTATTCAAAAACTGTCAAATCAAGTTATAGACTTAAAAAGGATGACCGAAGAAGCTTCCTCGAGCAAAGGACCTTACAAACCCTCGTTCCGGAAGACTTTTCCTACCAACCGACCTAATCCAACCACTGAAGGCCTTAATCTAGAAAGTTTGCAATGCGCTCTTCAAACAATTCTAGAAGCCCAAGATAACTTGATGCCTCCTGAGATTCCTGAGGAGTTAGTCAAACAAGAGACAGTCCAAGAAGAATATTCCTCTCCAAACATTTTTGGACACTTCTCGGATAACATCTTTCAAGCTAACTCCGAGACAGTTCATCCTTACAATACCAGGAGTAAGACAACAAATAAACCTTCTTCTGAAAACACTACAACTTCGCCTCCAAAGCAATCTAAACTAGTCGAAACTAAACAGAGTAATGTGAACCCCAACTTAGATTATGATGTAGTTGAAGACCTTAAAAAGTTGAGAGCTAACATTTCTGTTTATGAGTTATTAAAGTTTCCATTTTTGTTACAAAAAATGTTACAAAATATTTCAGAGAATGGAAAAAATGGTAATTCAAGTATTAATAAGGTTGTGCAGAACAAATTCCTGCAGAAGACTTCCACTAAAAATAATCCTGATCCTCAAGATAAAGGAAGCCTTCCTGTAAGTAATGTAAATAATGTAAATAATGTAGATAAAGTAGTTTTAGAAATTGCGAGTAAAAATCCACCAGCTACTACTCTTAGTACTCACAAAAATGTACCTCCATTCCTATTAACTTTCGAGATTTTTAATAGAAATGTGCACAATTGTATGGTAGACTCAGGGGCGTCATCCAATGTGATGCCATGGTCTGTCTGCCAGAAGATTAACGCTGAAGTGGAACCATCTACTTTAAAAATCATACAACTTGATCGGACCAATGTTAAAGTTATAGGCGAACTAAAAAATGTACTTATTAGATTATAGTCTAACCCCAAGGTTCATCAGGTTATTGATATAATCGTTGTGGATATTCTAGAAGTGTATGGTCTATTTTTAAGCAGGGACTGGTCGGAGAAGCTACATGGTTAATTCATGATAGACTGGTCTCATCTATGGCTTCTAGAGAACGGCAAGCCTAATAAGATCAAGGTAAATCGTGAACACTACCTTAAGTTCACGGTCACAGATTTGAACGATCCTAACGAACCGTTCACACCTTCTGCTTATTCACCCGAAGTCCAAGGGATGGACACCTTCTTCGGCAATTTCATGGCCGAGGCTTCACCTATCATCAATCCAGAACAACAATCCGAGATTGTAGCATATATGCAACCAACAACTTCTATGCAACGGTCCCATGTGCCCGATGAAAATCAAATTTGGTCTCTTTATTTCGACGGGTCTAAGTCTAAAGAAGGAGCTGGAGCAGGCTGCATCATCATCGATCTGGTAGGTAACAAGACATTAATTGCATGTATAATAGAATTTGAATGTACTAATAATACTGCAGAATATGAGGCTTTACTGCAAGGTCTCAGAAAATCTTTGGATATGAACATTCAAAACTTGGTTGTTTTTGGCGACTCTGAAATAGTGGTTAGACAGGTAAGAGATTCTATCCACTGTCTTTCTCCGCATCTCAAAAGATACCAGTCTGAGGTATGAAATTTAATGAATAAATTTTCCGCTTTTAATATAAATTCCATTCCTAGATTGAATAATGTTGAAACAGATCTATTAGCTAATGTAGCTTCTAAACTTCTTCTGCAGAAGGCTTGTCCCCATACACATTCTCCATTGAGCTATTGTTTCGACCATCCATTCCCAACAACATCACGAACTGGAGAGTCTTTGATGACGATCATCAGATCATCAACTTCCTGCATATGGAAGAAACCTTTCAAGGTGCGGTAATAGATGAAAGTACGCACGACGACAATTTGCACGATTTTACTGTAATACCTGATCCGAAAACTCTTGAAGCTCTGTCGGACATGGCAAATTCCATACCCAAATATATAATTAGATTAGAGAAGTTTTATGATTTTGAAGATAAATTTAAAAAGACGGTCAACTGTAAAACCAATAGTTCCTCGTTGTCTTATGAAAAAGTAAACTTAGGGACTAATGAAAATCCTCAGTGCATTAACCTAGGCTTGGGGTGTTCTCGACAAGAAAAAGCTACATTTGTTAAATTATTTAAAGAATTTAAAGATGTCTTTGCATGGACGTATGATGATCTTAAAAATTTTGATCCTAATATCATACAGCATGTCATCTCGATGAAGCCCCAAACCTTACCCTTTCAAAAAAAATTGAGGAAAATGAACCCTAAACTGGAACTGGCCATTCAAAAAGAATTGAATAAGCTCCTTAATGAAAAAATAATTTCTCCTGTTAGGCACACTCAATGGGTTTCTAACCTTGTCCCAGTTCAGAAGAAAAACGGGGAAATCTGACCCTGCGTCGATTTTCGAAACCTCAATAGAGCGTCTGATAAAGACAACTATCCTGTCCCACCCATGGAACAGATCCTTCAACATGTATCTGGTTTCGAGAGGCTATCCCTATTAGATGATTTCTCTCGATACAACCAAGTCCTGATGTCTCCACCAGACCAACTCAAAACTACCTTCCGTACCCCGTGGGGCACTTATGCTTATCGTAAAATGCCCTTTGGATTGATTAATGCTGGTGCCACTTTTCAGAGAGCGATGGACATCGCTTTCCGAGGCTTAATCAATCATTCCGTTGTAGTTTAATTGGATGATGTGACTGTATATTCTAAAAGCAAAGATGATCATCTAGCTCACTTACAAGTTGTTCTACTGCGATGTCGTAAGTACGACATCTCCCTGAATCCTAAAAAGTCCATCTTTGTAGTAGAACAGGGTGAAATCTTAGGATTCATTGTGTCTAGCGAAGGGATGATTATTGACCTTGATCGGACTCAAGTCATCGCAAAACTTCCCCCTCCTATATCCAAAAAATCCATGCAGTCTTTCTTAGGCCAGATTAATTTCGTGAGGAGATTTGTCCCCAGTTTCTCCGAAATGGTCAAGCCTTTACAAAATTTGATTAAGAAAGACACCCAATATCACTGGGGACCCATAGAAAATCAGGATTTCAATGCAATAAAGAAGGCCATAATAGACGCTTCGTCTCTCATGAGCCCTGACTTCTCTCAAGATTTTACACTCTATACTTTTGCCTTTGACCGTTCCTATGCCGTCGTCCTAACTCAAAAGAATGCCGAAAACCATGAAGTACCCATTGCCTTTATGAGCTCTACTTTCAAAGGTGCTGAACTTAACTATCCAATGGTTGATTGACAAGCCTATGCTGTTTTCAAAGCGGTCAAGCACTTCTGGTCCTATCTTTTGAAGTCAAGGACGAAAGTCATTGTCCCCTATCCAGCTGTGAGGAATTTGTTAGTGAAGAAGGAGCTAGGAGAAAAGAGAGCTAACTGGGTCACCTCCTTGCAGGAGAATGACTTAGAAATCACCCCAGCTTAGATTGTGAGAGGCCAAGGGTTATGTAAGTTGGTTTATGATTTAGCAGCAGGACAACAAGAAGAAAGCGATACGTTAGACCTAGGACAACATGATCAAAGTTTAATCTGTTGCATGCAAAACCCTGTCAGTCCTTGGTATGACGATATTAGATTCTGTCTTGAACATGGGTCAACCCCTCATCACTTAGAAACCCCTAAGATAAGATCATTGAGGTTAAAGTCTGCCTTCTTTCATTTGATTAATGGTATCCTGTTTCGTCAAAGTTTTGACGGCGTACTGATGCACTGTCTTGAAAAAGACAAAGCAGAAAAAGTCTTTCTAGAGTTGCATGCAGGAGAAGCTGGCGGTCATTTTGGTGGTGACACCACTGCTCATAAAGTTCTAAGAGACGGTTATTACTGACCTACTCTTTTTAGAGATGCCCATACCTTGTGTCGTAAATGTATCATTTGTTAGAAAGCATCGTGGCAGTTACAAAAACCAGCCTTTCCTTTGCAACCCGTTTCAGTAGATTCTCCTTTCCAGCAGTAGGGCCTTGATATCATAGGTCCAATCAACCCCCCGTCCTCACAACAACACAAGTTTATTGTGACAACCACGGATTACTTTACCCGATTGTCTGAAGCTGCCGCATTAAGAAATGTTAACACCAGTCAGGTAATTTCCTTTCTAAATTTGAATATTATCACTCGTTTCGGTATCCCTGACTGTTTAGTCTTTGACAATGCTTCTTACTTTTCTTCTCTTGAGATGAGCGAGTTCACTTTGGAAAAAGAAATTAAACTGAAGTATTCTACTAGTTACTACCCCCAAGGCAACGGATTGGTAGAATCAACAAACAAGAACTTGATTAAAATTATCAAGAGAACCGTGGTTGAAAATCACAAAAATTGGCACAATGCGCTGTTGAATGCGCTGTGGGCTAATATGGTAATGCCAAAAGCTGCTGTAGGTAACTCCCCCTTTTTTCTCGTTTATGGCAGAGAAGTAATTCTGCCACCTCACATTCTTTTTCGTTCACTTCATTTGTCATGGAAAGTTCAAGAAGAAGATTGTCCCCCTCTAGAAAACCAAATTAATGCTTTGACGAAGCTAGAAGAGGTAAGAGCCCAAGCTAAACGTGATTTAGATCAACATCAACAATTGGTTAAAAGCTGGTTCGATTCTAACTCCGCTTCTAATAGGAATTTTGAAGTAGGTGATCTTGTCTTGAAATGGGACAAACCGCATGAGGGAAAGGGAGAGCACACAAAATTTCAAAACTTATGGCTTGGACCGTTTTTAATTGCTGAAAAGTTGGGTCCTAGTTCTTTTCGATTGCAAAATCTTGAAGGGCAGCTTGACACCTACCCGGTGAACGACCAAGCCTTGAAAAGATACTTTGCTTGATAACAACCCTTGTATTTTATGTACATATTTTGATTTTTTTGTGCTTTTTCATTTTTAGTTTTTAATTTTTATTTGAATCTATCAGTTGGTGTTTTCTTTCAAATAGACATACCTGTACACTGAACTATGTAGACCTAAGAAAATTCCTTCACTGAAATAACTGCTAAGAAAATTTGTATAAACATCAAAGGTTTATTTCTGAAATTTATATCTATGTTGGAAAAGTCTGTTGTTTAAAAGAAGATGGCTGATTTCGATCTTTGATTAAATTTCGTCATGATCATCCATTATCTTTTTACGTTGTCCCTATTCCGTAAAGGAATGACTCAGAGGATGTCTCCCTGCCTTGGGAAGTTGTTTTTGTAAATAAAACATCTCTGGATCTAAATAAAGGACAGTTCTAAAAAATTCTGATGAGGTCTGAAAAAATATGTTAAAGTATCATGATTTTCAGCATCACCCCGCTCAAATACATATCTATAAAAACACACACACACACACACACACACACACACACACACACACACACACACAAAATAAATTATTAATAAGAGCTGTGGGAAGTGCTTGTAAATCCGCTAGGATACTGAACAGGTCTGCTGGCAGTGGGTAAATGCATGCATGGCGCCAAGACAACTTCGCCGAGGTACTGAACAGGCCCGCTGGCAGCGAAGCAATGTCGGGTATATGAAAATTCGTAAATAAGAATCCTCTTAACGTCCTTTATTCTGATCCAAAACTTCTTGGTAGGATACAAATGTTAGAGTGGGTTAAATGGAAACCTTGTCGAGGCTATGGATGCCTGCTGGCAGCAGTGGCTATGCCAACAGTATTGGAGATTTTATCTTTAATATCGTGACTTACAGATCTTAAGATTGTTATCAGTTTTCATCTTTTGAAACAATGCTAGAATATTTGGTTAATGATGATGTTTATACGATTTTTTGGTAGTTATTTTTGAGTTGAAATTATCTTTGCTGTCCTAATATGAATCTATTCTTCTTGGCAGAGATAACTACTTCTACCAGTGTGTCTCCATTGTTGGTAGCCAAATCACATTTTTCCATTGTCTTATAATCTGCCTACACCAATGTTTTGCAAACATTGATTTTTCGTCGCAATTTTCAAATGAACGACGCTTTTATTCTTTGCACCTTTTTACACACTTATTTTCGTTTTGTTTTCACGACTGTAAGCATGAAAACATTGGTCTTTCAAAGCCGCATTAGAATCACTATATGAACTGTCGTTATCTTTCTTGTCAATATGCCTATTGCGCTTACATTTCATTTATCGCTATGCAGTTTGCAAAAAAACCCTTTCGATCCRTACTCATTGGACATTTTTGGATTAATTGTGTGACTTTGTCTTGCTAAGTTTGCGATGCATTGGTATTTGGATTTATGTGTTTTGATCTACTTGATCATTGGTTTCATGAAAATATATCGATGTTATGATTAAACCCTTGATATATTTCATTTGGTATGACACCTAGTTTCAAACACATTCGCACATTGGTTAAACTATTGATATGAGCTGATTCATTGGTGTATGGTTAAACATTTGGTTTTGGTTTCAAATTGAATTTTGATGGTTTAAAACTATGGCACAACGTTGATTGCGCACGTTGGTTTATACACTTACCATTGGATTCATTGGTCGGCCAAGTGACATGATTGTTGAACTATGTTATAATGGGTAGAACAGCTATAAGTCGACGGTTGTACTTTGGCAATAACTATTATGCATGGCAGAGATAAACTCCACCACCTTCGCACGATGGCATTTATGCCTATCCCTTATTCGTCGTTTACCTCTGTTAGCTCGGATAGCCCTGCGTGCATTTTTCTCCTATGTGTGCTATGACCCAAACCCTGGACTTACCGTGTGTTCGGTTCGATGGCACCAGTTGTGCGAATCGAGCCAAATGGTATCCAAGCCTTTTTAATGTTTGACGATGCCCGAAAATACTCGGAGGCTAATGGTTGGCTCGCCTTCATGCAAATATTTGAGGGTATTAACTTATTTGTGGCACAACAATTCGCTCTAAATTTTGATGGCTGTAGAGCCAAGGTCGGTGACATCCAGTTGGAAATCGATGAGGGATTTATCAATTCTGCTACAGGGTTACCTTCCACAGGACAACGTTGGTTCAAAAATTTGAAAGTGGAAGAGGTTCCATGGATGCTGCTATTTCTCTCGCGCAAAGTCACCTCTTGTGACAGAGGTATGCTCGTATCTATGCTTAAACCATGATGGCACGACCTTTTGATAGTAGTCAAGTAGTTCGTGACCTGTGAAGGTCGATACAGACTCGTTTTTCTCTACCACATGCGGTTGCTAATGAATTTTATAGGGTATCCGTTGAATATGCCTTTCTACTTTCAGCACAGCTTATATAATATGTCGAAAAGGTTTAAAAAGGAGAAGGATGACAGTAGCCTGTTCCACCATGGGCTTATTAAAATTATCATTGTTTATCACTTGAGTTTACATGGTGATACCTAGAGAGATTTCATCGCTCGAAATGGTTTTGATGACACAGACCCTATACAGGTTGACAAGCTTGTGGTGAATGAAACCAAGGCCGAGCCACCCGTGCCCTTCCATATCCTATTTCCCTCTCCTAAGCCTTCAGTCGACCCTGCTATTGATTTACCAGATGTTATGGCAGAGAAGGCCGAGAATATAAAGAGACCTATGAGCAAAAAGACTAAGGCAAACCCTACTGCTAATGCCAAGGGTAAAAATAACGCTCGACTTATTTCAAGGATGGCTAGAAATAAACCTAAACCCACGATTGAGCAGAAGCCCATTATCCTTAGTGAGGATTTGGACTCTGACATAGAAAGTTTTGTAGCCAATGAGTACCCTTAGTCACATGGTTTATGCCCCGAGCCACCTTATGATTTTGTTTCGAATCTTCCCCCTTGCCTAAGGAATAACCCTAGCTACCCTGGTATCAAACTTCCTAATGAAACCCTCAACAATATGTCCAAAACCTCGCCTGCTCTTTCAAAACCCACACAGTCGTCATGTGACCAATGTGAGTTATGGTTGGAACGATACTACATTGACGTTCCCCTACTTCAATTGAAAATTAAATCACTGGAAAGTCAAGTTGCAGTGTTGACCAGCCAAAGAGACTAACTCCAAGAAACTGATAAGAAGTAGAAGACAACTGGTTCCATCGTTTTCAAGAATGTTGAATCGTCCAAAACTGTTATCAACTCCAAATTGTCGTGATCCAACCATACATGTATGAATTTTGATATCGTTTTAGTTTTGTGAAATAATCGGGATTAATATAGTGATTGGAATTTGGTCTTCGAATAGCTTTGTTTATATTTCGAAATGGCTCTGTCATAATTTGTTCATCCTGTATATTTTTCGCTTTGCTAAAAATAAATGGAATTTCGTTTTAGATGCATGGGTTGATCATTCCCAGTTTAGCCATTGATAGATTTTTATGGGATTCGAATGGTCTTCGTTTGGATTTGATTTGTTCGTTTGTCTGATTGAGTTAACGAAACTGATGGTTTTCCTTCAATTGAATTCATTTTGTATCTGCTTTGAACGGGAAGTTTTCATGCTCAATTTAGAATATGATCATGTTTGGATTTGATTTCGTTATGGTTCATATGTTGTGATTGGCAAATGATTTCAATAAGTTTGATTCTTACGATCTTGTAATATGTTGTGTCATGAAATCTTCTTAGAACAGGAATACAACTCTGTTCGGTTTCAATTTGGAAGGAACTACTCTATTTCGTATGAAAACAATGCTCTCATCTAAGCCTGTGCAAATGTGCCCGAATCGTGAATGGTTTTGATTCGTAATAACTATGTTAAAACCTTAACTATTCGATTCGCTCTTATTTTGATTGGATTATCCCATATCTTGAGTTGGCAAGATTGTTTTATGAAGTAGATTCAGATTATAATTGCTGCTTTGTTTGATTTTAAATTTAAAAAACGAATTGGTCAACCTAGGTTATCTCTATCAAAATCGGTTATAATTCGTTTGAATGGAACAGTTTTGATCAGAATCAATCGATCTTGTTTGCCCAATTTGTAATAACAAACGATTGGATAATTCTTATGAATTCTGTTACCAATTAATTGATCCTGTTATGATTTCATTTGAATTGATTTTTGCGCCAGCTAGAGTCGATCCATACAGTTATAACGATTTGAAAATGATATGGTTGGATGCGATCGAATCTCCTGTTGATAAGGCAGTATAATGATTGCCCGCGATTTGTTTGATTATATCGGTTTTAATTGGATATCAAACGATTTCATAACTGTTTGATTATGATTCTGTTCGTTCGATTTTGTGGTAACAAAAGAAACAGAGTACGCGTATTTCTATGATCATTTGACTGATCTTGATCCTGTTTGATTTCGAATGGTATAACAATTTCAACTTCAGTGATTCGTTTTCAAATAGTTATTGGCTATTAATTGAATTTAATTTTAAAAATATTTTTAATCAATTTTAATGCTGATTCTGTGTCTTATTTAGACCAGCTACAGAATCACAAGATTCTGTAGCTAGTCTATAGAATTAGATTTTTATTATTTTATTAATAAAGGATCCTTCTAACTTGTCCATTTTTGACCCTTTTCAGGTAAATTCGAATTGCATGGGACATGTTGGACAGGCTAGGAGAATATTTGTGTATTTTAGTTTTACTTTAGATTCCTAGTTTAGCCAAACTTGGGATATCTTCCCAGATTTTATGTAAATAGTTTGATAACTTCCACAGGGATGTTTTACCCTGTGGAAGGCCTTTAAATACTTATTATTTCATGTAATAAGGATCATCCTCACTTGTGGGAGAACCGAGATTATGGATTTCTAATACAAACTGAGACATGAGTTGATGTTCTGCTACAACTTTCGCTTTCATAATATCAATCTTTAGTTTCAAGTTTATGCATGTCATTTGTAATTGATTATAGACTACTTTAGCTATCATAGTCTATTGCAAAATGATGTGATTCATTTTATGTGATCCATACCTGAGTTCTTTCATTACTTAAAAATACATCAATTACTTAGTCCAGTTAATGAATGACATATTTCTCTTCTTCATCAATTGAACTATTATGTATAAGTCTTTGCATACAGGTTTATCTAACTGTGAAGATTTATAAATTATAAGATTGTTGTGATTTTTTATGTTTTGTTTGTCCTATAATCAAACTTGTAGAGCACTGCAGCTTATCGTTTACGAGAGGATTTTGGGTGATTCGGTGCGGGTTTCCTCCCTCCGATCAGCTAAAAGAATCATCATACGCAGGACAAATCTGGAGCGTTTCTCTAGGTCAGTTTATGATTGATTTGTTAGTTAATTTGTTAATTAAGTATTTTAGTTAGATATATGTTAGAATTAGTGTATTATTTGTTTAGTTTAGTTCTTTTTTTATTTATGTTCATAAAAGTTATAAAATCAACAAAAATATCTCTTACTGTCTTAGGGCAGAATATAAACGAGTTTTTCAGGTTTTATTTAAATCTGTAAAGTGTAGATATTGTACATTTTGTGAATAAGTTATATTTCAGTTAGTAGTTAGATAGTTAATTAGTTAGAGTTAGTATAGCAATAGTTAGTAGATTGTATATATAGAATAGTTAGATTAGTTTAGTTTGTTTTAATAGTTAGTGTTAGTTTAGTTTGTTAATAGTTAGTTTTAGTTAGATTAGTTTATTAGTTAGTTTTATTTGTTTTTAGTTAGTTTAGCTAGTTTAGAATAGTTTTTCTTTTTGTTTTCTTAGGACTTTAGATTGGCTAACGGAGCCGCTAAACCCGTCAGGGTGGTTCATTCCAAACGGCTTGGGTTATTAGACAACCCCAGACCGGTTCCACTCATCCAATTGACGGACGGTCAATTTCGCCCGCCAACAATATTAAAATAAAATAAAATAAATATAAATACAATTTTATAATGAATTTAAAAAATTACATACAAATCTAATATTACTTTATATTATTATTATTATTTTAAATAAAATAGAGTATATAATAATAATAATAATAATCTATTTTTAAGGTCACGACCAAGCTAGACACCAAAATTGGTGTATGAGACCTTCTTCGTCCAACGATTTTACTGGTAAAGTCTACAGAGGTATACCATTACCTTAAAAGATTCAAATCAGTACAATGATCATAGTTCACCACCTATTCTGCCACAATAGGGAAACCAGAACATGTGCCTTGCATAAAAGCTTAGAAAAAAAGATTGTAAGGTGTGACATGAAAAATGTCTTGTTTCAAAAATTATGATGTGTGTAATATCAAGCATCTGAGACTGTATCTCCAACTAGCCAATTGAACATGGATGCTGCCATTCACCAGAGAAATTTAACAAAACTAAAAAAGACAGAACCTAGTGCCTGATATGCCATGGTAGAGTGAGGCTAGAGGTGTGGTGAGCCCAAGCTTCCATCCATGCTGAAGGTGAAGGAAAAAATTTTTCCGCAGGTTGGACAACGTTTTTTTTCTAGTGCACCCACTAGAGCATCGAACAAGAGGTCCATGCACCAGATAAGGGTTCTCTGGTTATGCAATTGCTCTTCCAGGTTCTGCCTCATGTAAAAGATTAGTTGGAGTTGGTCATCCAAAAGATAATGTGGATTTAGTAGAGGTTTCTCAATTTTCCCATCCGTAGCTGCATGAAGAGCTTGTTGACACTTGAATCCGTCCGGACCAAAACAACAACCTCAAGAGGACATTAGTCCCCCTTCATTTTTAGAGAGGTGGTTCTCCTCTTTGGCTAAAAGATATATCTTTTAATATCTTGGAGTAGAGAGAGTGCTAGATAACAAACTCCAAATATTTATTGCTTGGATTTATATGAGAATGGTTCTTCAGTAACCCAATATGATCTTTATGTACAACAAAAGTATTTTAATAAGAAAAGATTGAAGGAGGGATTCAACATCATAATTAAATTTTGATCAACATCACACACAATATTATTAATAATATATAAATACATCCATATCTTATTCATAGGAGAGAATGGTTTGATCATATAATATTAACAGAGTACTGCAATCAATATCAAAAGATAATTTGATAGGTCAACCTCAAATACCTCATACTAAAACTCAAAGTTACAAGATACAATCAAGATCAACCCCGAAGCAATTCTTTGTGGAGTTTTATTCATGAAAGATGTTCTTCATTACAAAATATTTGAAATCCATATGTGTGGCTGCAAATACTCCATGATCATATAATAAAATATCTTAGAAGAATACAATAAGAACACTCAACAACTCATCCTTGTTCCCAACTCCGAGATTCGAGCATACAACTATGAGAAGCGGTGTGTATATATATATATATATATATATATATAAAATGGAGAAGATGGTGATTTCTTTCTTTCCGATCAAAATCTTGATTGTGTATCCATGGCTGTGACTTTTTCTTCCTCTGATCTTCTACCCTACCCCTCTGACAATATTGATTATTCCTTGGATGAAGCATCTCTTCTCTTTTTAAGGAGAGATTTTCTAACTACCTAAGTAGTTGGGGTTTTCTTCCTCTCTTGAAATCCTTGTACAAGTTTCTTCTTGAAACATTCCATTTAATTAGTGCCTCATTAATTCATCATTAATGAAATTATGTCATCAATATATACATATCTAAAATGGGTCCCTTTCCCTTTTTAATAAATATTTTAAATAAACTTTTATTTTCACAATTTAATTAATTCCCATTTAAAATAGGAGGACTATGTTTTAATTTTATGGGAATGAAAATCAATTTTTTAACTATCATAATCACTTCTAATGTGATCTTAATTTTCTTATATTTCCAATTATTTAAATTTTGCACAAATTTGTCGCTCGGATTTCAAGATATGAGCTCGTGAAGTTGATTTGTCGCACATGCCCATTAAAAATGCATCTGAATGATATTATAATTTATGAGAAAAATATACAACTTTTGTCACTTTAAACCTATACCACCATATTCTACATCGAAACACCTTTCCAATGGTATAAAATTTGCATGATTCCGACACCCGAAGCTCAAGTTATGGCCTCTGCAAGATCAACGTTCAACCACCGTCGATCAAAATTGATGGGCAAATGTGGGCCCTTGGATGAATTTCATGCTTCCCTTCATAAAATTAGACCTTTTGGTTTGAAATTCTATCTCACATGCATTGGGATATTATATTCTTCATGATACATAATACTAATTATTTGATACACTTAGCAAGGAACACAAGAAGAGAAGAAATTATGGAGCTTGGAGGATTTGGCCCTTGGAAACTTGTTGAATACAATAATAATTTTGGAATCCCATCGTCAGTCATCCCACACCCAGCCATTAATGAATCAACCATTCATATACTACCATGTGTATTTTTAATAACTTTCCATGTGTTTCTAATAATAATATTCCATGTGTCGCCCCCAGGGGGCAGCTCAATTGGCAAGTGTCGTGAAAATGAAGTTCCATGAGGTTTCGAGTTCAACTCCCCTCGACTTACAATGTGTGCCACATAAGGGGCATCATGGACACACCTGGAGGTTATAGTGGTAGCAGTTGGATAACACGACCATGTGTAATGTGAGCACGTGCCCAACTAGTTTTTGATTCCGCTAGACATAAAAAAAAAAAATATTCCACGTGTCTCCCTCCATGAGTTGTCACGTGTCACAATTCCATGCTTCCATGTGGAATTTTCTTATTGGTTCATGGTTTAAATGGGGAAAATTTTGGAATAATGGTTAAATATGGGAAATTAGGCGAAAGGGTAAGTGACGGGAAAATTTTAGGTAGCAACATTCAAGGGGGTAGTTTGTAGGTTGTAGGGATGGGTTGGCGGGTTGGGGAGTGAGGTGAGTAAGGGAGTGAGGGATGACCGATTTCCGTGAAACCGATGAGGATTGTGAGTAGTTCGGGGTGAAGGGGAGAAATGTAGATGATGAAATTGAGGGAGGAGAAATGTAGGTAGCGATATATTGGGTGAGGAAGGCGAGGGGGAAGGGTGAAGGAGTGTGGTGGGTGTCTGCCCTCACCATAGATTGAAATATGGATAAGTATGGAAGGATAAGGGATACATGAGTGGAGAGGGTGGAGAGATAAGGAGAAGGGTAGGAGTGGAGAAGGGGGTGGGAGTGTATACAACGGGTTGGCAAATGAGGGAGTGTAAGGAGGTGAGGGGATGTATGAGTCTGCCAACCCATGAACCCGCGAACACTGAAAAATGACTAAGTATGGAGAGAGAGATGTTGAGTGAAAATTATAAGTATGGTAGAATTGTAATATAGGAGAGGAGAGACGAACATGATACTTAAAATATTATTCAAAATCATACCTCTGGACAAGATCTTTATTATCTTAGGCATACAGAAACAAATTTCTAATCCAAAAAAAGCATGGTGAAGCTAAGACTGAGGATTGCAGAGTGAACTTATAGAAGTTAAAAAATGTCTTCTTTTGATATCAAGGATTTTATGAATCCAAGAGCAGGAAAATAAAGATGACCAAATTTTGGTTAATAGAGCTATATCTACATCCAAAGTTGTTGGTGGAATTTCATCCATGGCCATTCCAGGGGTGGTGTTTTGAGCTATCCAGTCTACCAACCAACTGGGTGGGATTTCTTCTTCAACCACACAACCACCCTTCTCCAAAGGCTTGGCTTGGGGGTTGGTGTTGATATCAAGCTCTAGCATGGCTTCCATAGGTTTCTACTCAAGAGGTGGAATTTCTTCCTCCACCATGCAGCTTCCAGGGTCGGGCATGGTGTCAGTGAGGGGTGGTGGCAAGTGCAGAGAATTAGGAAAAGGAAAATTAAGCCAATTTTGGCCAGTACTGTGGGTTGGGGTTGAGGGCTATGAGGTGTGAGGGTGGTTATGCCTAGCCATGGATCTATAATATTGTGGCCCTCTTTTGGGCTTACCGTGTTCCCTGGGCATGGTGGTTGAGATGTAACAAAGAGTGGGACGTGGGAGCCAAATGGAGATCGGTTTCAGAGAAAAAATAGCTAGAGTTACTGCAATGGTGGTATGAAATATGGAAAGCCCTGGGAGAATCGAAATGACAAAAATTCCACAACACGAAGGTTAGGAGAGCCAGAACGGCTAAGTGCCCAAGAAAAAATGAGAGACAACAGGAGATGAAGAACAAAAAAGTGCCTAAGGACTCCTACCTTCATAGAGGCCAGTGAAAATATTATGAGGATTGCCATGAAATACGAGGTGACAACAACTTGATGCCTTGTACCTTCTCCTATACTCCTGTGCTGGTTCACAAGGGGTGCTATTAAGTTCTTGGAGGGATGGCAATGCACTACCATAATTGCAATGTGAGATCCCATCAAGCGAGTGGTTTAGTTGTATGACTGGCAGCTGGGGGTAATAACTCCCCTTAATTCATGCACACCACCTTTCTCCTGCTAGCCAATTGTCACCTCATCCGGGAATACATATTTATATTATTATTATTATTATATATTTTATTTAAATAATTTTGAAAAATATTTGTATATAAATTTATTCTTTTTTCAATTTAAATTATTAACATTTCCCATCTTATTTTTAGAGGTAAGCCTCTTCCCCATTGAGAGCATGACTATGACTAGATACCTAATGTATAAGAACAAGTTAAACAACATGGAATACAAGAGGCTTCCTAAAATTTCTTCAAAATCTAGTTGTAACCACCAACGACTCAAGCTAGGATGGCATACAAATGCCCAGTCTTGGCTAAATTATTGGGAAATCATTGAAGACACCATTTGAAAAATAAGGATACTATTAAAAATATCATCAAATCAAAATTTAAGGAGAAAATGTGGTGTGATAAGAGGAAAAAATAAAATTAAGGTATTATAAGGATGTTATCAACCCTAATCTAGAAGATCAAAATTATCTCTCTGTTTTTACAAGTGTAAAGAAAAAAATAAGAATTGCTAAGATAAGAACAAATTTTCACGAGCTCCATAGTGAAACTGGGTGTTCGTCAATTCCTAAAACACCATGGGATGAAATAGTGTGCCACCTTTGTGACACTAAGAAGGTTGAAGATGAAAAACACTTTCTTTTAGACTGTCCAACCTATACCCATATTAGATCTCAATTTCAAAATATGTGCCACACTACCAACCTTCCTAACCTTTTAACTCAACAAAACTATGGTGATCTTGGAAAGATTCTCTTAATTCTTTTTGATCACAAAAACAAAATTATAAAAAATTGTAAGTAATCTCTTACCCTCTTAAGGTCCTAGAGATCGATTCGATCTCAATGGATGTTGTTCATCATCAATTTAAAATACAAATATGTTCTTTCTCAAGGCACTTGGATGGAGCATGGATGGACCAATGTCTCTTCCTTTCCAAGGAAGATGGATGGATGGAGCGAGCATGGACCACACACCATGTGTAAGTTGTGTCATTCATGTGTTGTGTGTTGGAATTTCCATCTTTCAACAAAGCGCGATAATCAAAGAAATTGAGAATATGTAATCCATAAGTTGCACACATGATTGAATACAGAGGAATACAAGAGTCTGTGGATGACAGAGCTAATATTGTGTTTCATTGTGATTTTTTTCCTACAATCATTGTGTGAATTGCGTTGCAACTCGTGACTTTTCCCGAATGCAAAAACATGTCCAAATTCACATTGTTGAATAGACTCCTATGAATTTTATATGAATGTGTTTCTATAGTGCATATAAAGGCACCTATTATTAGTTTCTTGAAATGTAGTAAATTTTCAGAAACATCACATCTCTACTACAATGGGTGAGATAATTTGTGAGTATGTATGTATGGAATGCATTGCTTTTCTAAAATATCAATATGTATTCCATTTTTTTCACTTGTAGTAGAATTTCTAGTTGATAGAATTTATTTGTTTGATGATATTGCACATATGAGAGTCATAGATCTATTTAATTACCTAGAAATTTTAGAAGATATTAAATCCATTTGAGTATATATGAAATCCATTTGGATATATATGAAATCTATTTTGGTATACATGGACCATAGTGCTTAGCCTTGGATAACATGGTCCATGGATGGAATTTTTAATTCTTTTAACATAAAATTGCATATAAAAGAAGATTCGTAGAAATTGCATATATAATATGCATAAATTACATGTAATAGGGATTTTATAATATCTACCACCTTATATTTAAATATCCATTCACCAATTTTATATATTTCCAAATGCCACTAATTTAGTCAATGAAGTTTAGTTGTAGGTAAAAATGAAGGTGTTTGTCATTTCACATAATTTAGTTGAAGGGAAAAATGGAGGTGTTTGACATATCGAAAAGTTTCAAATATTATGAGAAATATGTTAGAAAGAAATTCCTTACCAATAGGTGTTAGATGGAAATAGTCAAAGGAAATAAAAAGGATAAAGTTTTTAGAAGAAAATTAAAGTTTACTTTATAAACAATACACTCTATTAAGTCATCAAACATATATTTAATGTAAAAAATATCTTTATTTGAATGTGTTCATTGCTCATGTGGCAATATAGTCAGCTTCAATGTAGATTTAACCTAAAATAATACATTTGAATATGTTAAATCTTGATTGCCTATGTAGCAATATACTCATTTTCAATGTAGATTTAGCCTAAAATACATAACTTGTCAAATATTACATGTGAATATGATAGTCAATTATGTCCTAAACAACTTTTATTATTAAAAAAAACTACTAGCAATAATGAATACAACTATATCATTGTTATCTTGAAATTAACTTAACATATGTCATTGACTTGAAAGTATAAGTTTCCATTTCAATATTATAAACTTTAAATATGCAATTGCTCTAGGACTTTTAAGTAATATCTGTTATTATCTAGTTTTAAACAAAAACAACTTTTCATTTTTAGTTGGAAAATCAATTTGAAAAAAAATATGATAATCAATAATTAATAAGCATACAAAGTGTTCATTAGCCAAAAAAAAATAAAAAATAGAATAATCAAATCCATAGGCCAAAAAATCCATATCAACAACAATAATTTGGTTAGATATCTCAATTCAAAAGCTTTTGAAAACATTTATAACTAAACTATGACTTTTTGAATCAATTTGTACTTGAGAGTTTATTTAAAAAGATATACTTTTGATTGTCAAATCAAAATGATTTCAAAACATCACAATGTACAATATTCTAGTTGTTTAGTTCTTCTCCAGACCCTTTTTTTCCCCTTCTTTCTAGAATCCCATGGAAGACTACAAAAGTAAGGTAAAGAAAGATGTTGATTAGAAATTAGTCTGGAAGTAGAAAAACAAAATGATTTTGTAAAGCATTATTTTTCTATTGCGGTTCACAACAAAGCTCACTATGTCCATGGTAATCCCCCTCTGAAATCCAGAGAACACAAGAGGGTCAAGTATTTTCAAAATATTTGGCTCATAAAGAGCAACATGTCACATAGATGAGACTCGAACCTGGGTGGGGAGGAGAAAACTCCGCACCCAAACCAATTGAGCTACAACCACTTGACATCAAAACAATTTTCTTTTATCTTAACAAATATAAAGTAAATAAACTTACGTTCATGTATGCAAGCATGTCAGTTTGTTTTGACATGAACTATAATATTATTCATTGTCATTGTAAATGTTCCATTTATGGAAAATCCTCGTAATATGAAAGTAGTTTCAAAGATGTTTTGTTTGTATTTTACATATGGTATTTGCACACATTTTGGAAATAATTGTTGTAGAAGTTCTATAGGTAAACTACAATTGACATTTCCATCTAATTTTTGCATTGTACATTGTAGATAATGTTCATATAAACATGATGTTTTACCAACACATTTTGTGCAATATACCATGCCATTTATTGAAAAATCCATTATTCTAAAAAAGTTGTTTACATTCATTGCAAAATGGTTTGAATGGAGGAAAAACAAAATCACCTGGCTTGAGTATTTCAATAAGATGCAATATATTTGTTGGACCATAGACTTGTTTTTAGTGTGTGACAAAAATTTGGGAAAATAACAATAGAAATTAGTTATAAAAAATAAATTTGTTTGAATAGTAACCACACAATTACAAACTTGCCTGGATATTTTTTTTTGCAAGTCTTTGTAAATAAGACTTTGTAGAGTCATCATTGAGCAACACAAGGAAAATAGACATAGCTGTTTGTATAATGCGATATCATTTTGGGCCATTTCTAACCATGTTTTTGAATAGGAGCATGGTTGTTTTTTCTATTTCTATAAGCTCTTGGACTTCATAATATGTTTTTTTGTGATGTTTGTTCAAGTGGACCTAGTAAACATTGGAAAAATGTAAGTGTTTGTTATCAGAGAAACATGAAAATATGAAATATGCAAAAATATCAAATAAAAATATGTAATTGACCAAACTGAATAAAAAACATGCTAGGATTAAAAATTTGATGGGGACAATGTCACGTGTTGTTTCACCATCTTTCATGGACATTTGAAATTGAAAATTGTTTTGACAACGCCCTGAAACAATTGTTGCAAAATTTCCAATTGAGTAATCATCATTTTCTTCCAAAAGTGCATTGATTGTAGTAATTGGAGTCAGACTACGTTCAAGACAAACAAATGATATATTTTCAATTATAGATGTTGCAGGAAATGAAATGCAACAACCTGCATCTCCTCTTTCATATTTTTTTATGACATCAAAGCCTATTATATGAACATTGTTGTTAAGATAAAAATGCAACAAAAACTGTGATATGAGGTTTTCATGTTCACAGTTATTGTAATCTGACCATGTTTGCCAACAAGATTGGCTTGTACAACTTGCTATTTTGGTGGTGAGTTCGAGGTTTTCATGGAAGCAGGACCATATAAAACTAGAAAATCCCCTTCAAAAACATTGGTCCATATTTGCATGCATATGTCAAATATAGAACACGAGACTAGATCCTGTTTGGTTTTCCTATGAACATAATGTATTTGTTGCATTGTTTTTTCAATATCAAAAGCTAGTTTTTAACATAATCCATAAATCAATTCAGTCTTTTTTGTATCAAAATTTAATCTATAAAATAATCACTATATTGTTTGGATTGTTCGCTATAACTATTGTCAACTTCCAGGCTATCTTCTTTATGAGAAGTCATTTCTTTCTTTGGAATGAATGCACAAAGAAAATCTCATGGAATCTTGTGATTTTTTTGTAGGAGGCAAGAAAACTTTTGCAATACACCTACATTGACAACCATATACACTAGGACATAACATAAAACATATCTATGGTATCAATAATAATAACAATTTATAGAAGTAAACCTCAAACACCATACATATTTTACACCAAATACTATATTAAATCATTTTCTAAAAACCAATAAAACTGATTTTAGAAGCTAACAATTTTAGTACAAGTGAAAACTACATTATTGTCTAAAGTAACTACATTCTAACTTCTAAATGCTGAAATCATCCTTGGGTTTTTCAATCCAACATCGATGTTCTTTGTATTCCATGAACATGGAATTATTTTTCATGTTTAATCAAAAATTATTTTTCTTTCAAACTTTAGAGATAACTTGCTCAAGATGTATTGTTCAGAAGTATAAGCAATACACAACATCGAATATTGCTAGTAGGTGAGTGTTTCCTATGTTTTACACAACTTTCCTTTTGTATCAACATACATGAATATCCAAATGATTTGTAGACACTTGCTACAAGAGGGACATGGAAAAACATGTATGTTGTTAGTTCATGCAATAATTGTGCATTACCAAGAGACCTTGGAATACATTTACACATCTGTCACAAAAGTTGCAAGATATGGCCTAATTTCCATATTACATCAAGGGATAATGTTGGAACACAATTGTATCGTCAAGGTTATTAGTGGGAAAGTATGTTGATGTATGTTTGTCTACCAACATAAACAAACCACTGCAAATGATACAAAGGCACATTTTTCTCCTATGCTATAATTCATAGAACATTGATTACTTCAAACAACTGTCAAACATGATGAACATATACGGGTTGTTGACAAACAAGCCTTTAAATGATTTCATAATATGCATTGATAATTCTAGTATCTATAATATTTATTTGGATCACTGTCATTTGGGCATGGCATAACTGCATTTGGCATGCACTGTTATCATATGTATACATACAAATTCTATTCCTATAAGTCACAACTTTATTTCATACAAAGTATACTATTGTATCATATTTGAGTTTTGTTGTTCAATTTCATTTATAAAACATGATCAAAATGAAATTCAAAAAATAATAATCCAAAAGATCATATTAATCTAAATAATCCAATATTTTTTTAGCTAGAATCTAAGTTATTTGATGCAAAATCTATAAATCAAATTAACATTGATCATTTGTGTCAATGTAACTAATTTAAAATATAGTTTATAATAGTGACAATTCATAATAACAATACTTCAACTATCATAATAAGTAGATATTCACTCATTTCAAATAAAACATATGTTGCATTATTCGTTCCATAGATTTTTTTCAATATTGCATAAAACAAAATAAGTAAATTTGAAAAAGAGCAACAAATAAGAACAATAACTGTACATGTGATTAAAACATAGATTTTTAATTGTATTTGACCTTTGCAATTTTGAAGTATGAATACATGACATGAAGCCAAGTCTTGGATTTAGGATTGCATTTAGATGCAACAAACCATGGATCCCGATATGACCAATGGAATTTGCATATGATATACTGATTTCAAAATGGTCAAAACTCAAATTCATTCAACTTTCTATGAAAACCTATGAAGTGAGTTGTTTGAAGTAGATAATCCAATTTTTTTTCGCTACAATCTAAACTACTTGATGTAGAATCTAGAAAGAAAATCAAAATTGATCATTTGTGTTAATGTAACTAATTTAAAATATAGTTTATAATAGTGACAATCCATAATAACCATATTTCAACTATCATAGTAAGTAAATATTGACTAATTTCAAATGAAACATATGTTTTAGTATTCATTTTACATAGTTTTCCAGAGTTGCATAAAACAAAATCAACAAATTTGAAATAGAAGAACAAATGACAACAATGAACATACTTGTCATCAAAATAAGGATTTTTGATTGTGTTAGACCTTTGTAATTTTGAAGTATGAACACTCATGAACCCAATTCTTAGATTTACAATTGCATTTAGATGCAACAAACCATGAATGTCATCATGGCCAGTGCAATGATATACTAATTTCACAATCGTGAGAACTCAAATTCATCCAAATATCTATGAATACTTATGAAGTGAGTTGTTTGAAGCATAATTCACTTTAGAGGCAAGAAAGTATAAATTGTGTCTAGATATAGGTGATTAGTCGCATATTCCCTTCTCACCAATAAACAAATACACAATGCAATTTATGACTTGCGAGATCCTATTATTTATGATGCATATTAATTCACCATGGCTTATACATTTCAGTGCTCTACCTGCACACTAGATCGACCTCAACTTACCATCGAGATTATATAGTAATTTATTTTCCATTGGCTTTATACATTAATCATTAATTCTCATTAGGCCTATACAACCACACTGGATATTGATTTCCCATCGCGCCTATACGTAACAACTTTAAAATATTTATACATAATATAAGTAAAAACATAAATAAATACATAATCCAAAATACAAATAAAATAAACAATAACAATAATACGTCACAATTTTTTTAAATAATTAATCACATCTACCCTTCTCACAAATCACAAAATAAGTAATGTAATTTAAAAAAAAAAAAATTTAATTTCAAAAAATCATTTTAATAAAAAAAAATTAAAAAACTTTATCAAACATTTTTTTTTTTCTAAAGTGGTTCAATGTCCTTCACCGCTAACTGAATACATGTTTTTTTATAGAATATTTACACATTTTTTAATTTTTAATTTTAACTAATGTGACATCTAGGTAGACTCAATTAGTCACATCTACCCTTTTAACCAATCACAAAATACATTTAATGCAATAAAAAAATCAATTTTAAAAAAACATTTTTAATAAAGAAAAATATGTTTTTTTTTTTATAAAATATTGGGAATTTTTTATTTATTTTGGATCAATTGTCCTTGACTGCTAACCGAATACATGTTTTTGAAAGAATATTTACACACATACAAACAAAAATAAAACAAAACATCTGGCAAGACAATAGAACACATGGATAGATGCTAGCACTAGTGTGGAACCACGAAAGAAAATGGGAAAACAATCAATTCAACACCAAGTCTATCACCAACTTGAAAACATTTTGGTTCAATGATAAAAAACATTATAGTATGATGTAGAAAGAAACATCAATGAAACTGTCATATATTGCTCAATGATCCACGAGGATCCAGGAATGCTCACAAAGGTTTAGGAGGATCCAAAATGCTCACAAAGGTCCATAATTGTTCAAAAATACTCAAAATTCAACTATTCTAAATGCTCTCTAAAAATATATCAATGCATAGAGCTTGACGATAACTTTCCAACGACATAAAAATTGCCTCAAGTAGATTTCATATGCAAAAGTTATGGCGAGTCAAAGTTCAAGTCAACTAGGTCAAAAGTCAAAAGTCAAAGGGATTTAAAGGGTGACACGTGGCATGACCATACAACCGTACTAAGATGATGTGGATACACCCAAAGGATCCTTTTGGCATGACCATATGTTGATTGGGCAGATGTGTTGGCAAGTGACTTAGCATCAGTGCAATCCAAGTGGGATAATCAACTGACAACACGTGGCAAGGGAAGACCAATGAGAGGCCACCACATGGTGACCTCCCATTGGCCAATTCTAGTTAATGTTTACCAAAATTATGGATTCGATCAGGGTCGAACCCACAACCTCCATAATCATTAACAAATTCTCCATTACCAATCCACCATACGAGTGGTTCTTAAACCGTATGGGCAATAACTTATATTTAAGCTTGAATAAAGTTTCGTTTGGATGGGAATAGGGTCGAGGGCCTATCCCTTGACCCATATTCCATGGTCATATGTAATGTAATGTGACCAATGAAAAGCCCGTGGGAGGAACTAATGGTTATGTACCATATATAGTATATGTTTATATAGCCATAAAACTATATGATGATGATGATTATTAACGTCCACTAAGACTGAATTGGTCTATCAGACCTTAAGAAGGTAAGTGATTACTTGTGATTCTTTAGAATTTTGTTTCTGTGCTCGAAAAACATTAAGAGAAGATTTCCAAGATCACCATACTTTTGTTGAGTTAAGATGTTAGGAAGGTTGGTATTGTGATAAATATTTTGAAAATGAGATCTAATATGGGAATAGGCTGGACAATCGAAGAGAAAGTGTTTTTCATCTTCAACCTTCTTAGTCTCACAAAGGTGACACACTCTTTCATCCCATGGAATTTTAGGAATTGACCAACGCCCAATTTCTCTTAATACCACAACAAAACAAACCAACATGTGTGTATGGAGGATCAAACCCGAGACCTCCAAGTTATATTCCAGAGGGCTAACCAACATGCCCAAATAATACTTTGTTACGGGATCCCCATCGATCTATGGTTAAAGTGGAATCCAAATCAGTGGAAGGTGTGGGTGTACCATTGGGCCCGCACCCTATATATGTGCATGGACCTTGAGGATTGCACACACACCGAGGCACACAAATTTCTATGCAACATGCATTTATGAGTCTCAAATACATGCATTAGGGTACAAGTACTTTCAGGATACAATGTAAAATGTGTCGAGAGGTCCCTTGACGAAATTTTAAGAACTTTATACTTATTTTTCATGATTTTTCGCAAGGAATCCAATGGTGCATTCCGTTTATGCATTTGATCAATGTGTAAAACTGTCATTGTAAAACACAAGAATTTGAGAATTAATAAAGAGGTATCTATTGGAATCAAACCCAAAGACGTAGCCCAAATTATGTGAAATCTGTTATCAAACTTTTGTATTTGATTTCATCATTGTTGTTCATTTCATGCTCGGTTATTTGCAATTTATTTATCATTAAAGTGTGTATGGTTAAATACGTTTTTCATATGTAAAATTGCAATCAATCAAGCGATCATTATTATTTCGAAAGTCAAGTAGATGTTTATGTGCTTCAAAATTTAAATAGCACCTAAGGACTTTTTAGATCAAGTTTGTATCATAGCAAGTTTGACAAGTGTTTGCAAGTGAATGCTTACAAGAGACAAATTCAAACTTGGTAAAGGAGAGCTTGCAAGTTATAAGTTCATGATTGGAAAAATATTTCGAAGACATAAGATGGATTTTGAAAAAGGAGAAGAATAATATCATCCCATGAGCCACGAAGAGATCAGGGTTACACTCCAATCATTAAGGGAGATATTAGAGGATTTGCAACGAAGAATTCAAAAGAATGTAAGCAAATAATCTTTGATAAGAGGATAAGGAGGAGGTGAAGGTGGTGGACCTTTAGAACCCCCCTCATCATCCTCATCATCATCTTCTTCTAACGCAAGTGAAAATTCTCCTCGTTGAAATAAGTTCTCTAAGAAGTCTGATCATAATCTTCCTTTATTAAAATTGGATGTTAGGTTCGAGTTGCCGACCTATGATGGAGAATTGAATGTTGAGAAATTGGACAACTGTATCAAACAAATACAGGTATGTTGTAGGGTTCAAAAGATCATGGACAAGGCTGGAAGGATACAATTAGCTTCTCTTCGATTAAGTGACACATCCTTAATATGGTGGGAAAGTAAGATGCAAGTTGAACTTGTTCAAAAGGGTAAAGTAATCTCTTCATGGGATAATTTTACTAAGGCTATAAGGAAACAATTCTATCCACTGGCACATATGCAAACAACAATGATAGAATGGTAGCATCTAAGACAAGGTAAAGACCAAAATACTCAGGCATATACACATGAATTCAAAAATAAGGAATTATCATTAGGGATTCTGTTGTATGCCCATGAAAATATTCTAAAGTATATTGGTGGAATGCACTCATATCTTCATCATACTATTTTAATTTTTAACCCTACTAATATTGATAAAGTGTTAGTACAAGATACACATCTAGAGGCTAGTAAGGGTAAGCATGCAAGCGAAGATAAGAAGCCATTCAAGTTTGAAAAGAAACCAAAAGGTAAATGGAAGTGTAAGAAATCATCCAAAGTGAAGTAAGCTGAGGGAAGACCTACATGTTCCCACTGTAAGAAAAAGGGACATGAGGAATCACAATGTTGGAAGCTGCATCCAAAATTACGACCAAAGAAATTCAAGGAAAAAGGGAAGCAAAAGATTGTTGCATCAACTCATTGGGATATAGGGTCAAATTCCATAGATGAATCTAAGATCATGGTTGTTGGGTTCCTTTTGTCACTTGGGTGAGAAAAAAGAGGACACTTGATTTCTTAGTTGGAATAGCTAAACAACACAAAACAATGGTTAGTAGATTAGTAAACCTGCAAACAATGAAACATATATCAAAGAAAAAGAAAATAAACAAAGAAACACGAGTTAAACAACTATGAACAAGAGATGCAAAATATTGAACACAAAGAGTTGGTATCCAATAGACACTATTCTTCTAAACTTGAGAACACCAAGAGGAGAAATGTGGAACTTGTGAATCCCCTATTACTCCTAAGAGAGGGATCTTGAATTCCTCAATATAACACTTCTACTCTCCTATTCTAACTTGAAAATGGTGAAGAAATGTATGGAAAGGCTTCACAAGAGGTGGAAAGGATTTCCTTTGCTATACTTGATGAAATTGTTCTTGAGAGAGGAAATGGTTTCCCCAAGAATAATTGAACAACATAAAACTACTATAAACTTCTTCTTTTGTATACATTGATCCTCTATTTATAGGAGGATTGCTAGATATTTCAAAAATAGTTTCAAATGTGAATGGGGAGGCCTTTAAAGGTACCTCCCATCCTTTCAATGATCCCAAGGTGGAATTTTAGGGTGATTTTTGGGTATGGTCAAGACCTACTTCATCTGATAAGTGGTTGAGGCCTGACCAAAATCATCAATGTGTCATTTCCGCATTCACAGGGGTTTCCTGATTTTCAATCATGTGGCTCACACGCTATGTGTGTTGTACATTGTGTTAGACTGCAAGGATGTGCACGCATGGTCTTTGCTGAAGATGTGTAGAAATTCGTGTTCTTTTTTGCATAGTTTTGTGATTATCTGTCCAATTTTGATTGTGATCCTCCTTTTATTATTGGTTGCATGTTGTATTTGTGTTGACTGTTTCTTCATCAATTGTCTGTATTTGTATGAGAAATTTTTTGGTGATAACATATGCCCCCTGATGTGTGAGGTTACGAGCATACGTATAGCTGAAATACATCAATGTTTCTTTCTGTTGAAATTGCCATAAGAATAGGAGAGTTGTAGTTGTTGATAAGAGGGATGGTGAGAGCATCCCGTTGGAGGAAAAAAGGGGATTCGAACTAATACCAACATTCTCTGAAAAATAAAATGGAAATTTGTGTTCAAACAAGGAGGGCATGCCCCATGCTCATGTCATGAAACCAAAATAATATGATGGTAACTGAAAATTGTTGATGAAGTGGATGTCTGCATCACCCTCGGGGGTGTCAATAATGGTCAATGACAGTTCTGTGGAATGAACTGTCCTTGAATTGAGAAATAGAATCTGGTGGAATTTGTTGATAACTCATAGGCATTGATGGCCTAGCAACTTCATAGGTCTTTGACGATGACTTCAAAATTGCAACGACCGCATATTAAGACCCACCGTCACATGAAACTTTATTGGAGTCGAATGTTATGAGGATCAATGACATCATAAAGAAATAATGACTATTTCTGTGTCATCTGAGACTGCTCATTGATAGGGGAATGGGAGCCAATATGCTTCCACCTTCCCGGGAAACTTGTGCTGATGTCAACAAGGAAGGGGGAACGACTACAAGAAGCAAAGGGCTTCTTGACATTGATTTGATCAAAATGTTATCAGGAATTGGATGAGTGAAATATGGATGAACTGGTGACATGGACAAATATCAATTGAATGTGACATAAGAACCGCCCTTGGTTTGGGAAAATGGGATGATGGTAGAAACCATAAAACACGATATAGTGTTAGGGCGATGACCATATATTAGGGAAATTGTGTTGAATGTGTACAATGGAAAAGAAGTGGTTGATAGGTCAAAATACAAATATTGAGGACAACAGTGTCGATGATAGTCAATATTTGTCTATGGTAGGGATAGTTTGGTTGATATAGTGATGAAAATGACATGCCCCAAACAAGGGAGACATGGGTTGTTGAGTTCCGAGGAAAAATATGCCACCGAATGTGATGGAAAAAATCTATGCTACTTGTTGAAACTTGAAATATGATTTATACAAATAAATAAAGAAAAATTGGGTTGAAAGTACATGTATAGAAACATGTGCCCTAGTGAAGTATGACTTGGTCATGTGGGGCGCAAGTAGGGAATGTAATTGATGAAGGATGGGGGCCCCATGGGTGGGTTTCTGTACCAGGTAGATGTATGGGGGATGAATTGCAAATGGGAAATTGATGTTGCATGATATGTAGGGTTAATGATAATGCAGAGGTGCATTTAATGTAACCGAAACAAGGATGTGGGATTCCATAATGGGGTGGTTAGCATGATGACGAGGAAGAAATATGACATATTACTCTAGGGTGTAACACTACTAGGACTCCCTAGCCTAATGGATAGAACAACATTAGTGTCAATATGCCAAGGGGTAAATATATGTGGGACAACTCGTAGTGGTGAGAATGCTACCAAGTGACAATACCTGAATGTAAATGGATGTGATGGTACCACAAAGCCAGGTGTGGGGATCCTAAGGATAAATTTAAAGGGGTATGATTGGTATATGGGGTTGTTTGGAGAGGGCGTGAGTGTATGTCGATTGTGATTATATACTTCAAGGGATCATGCGATGGTCCAAGAAGAATGTGTTAATGAGGTTGATGACCAATACCTACATGTGCAAAACTAAATACATGGCATGAAACATATCTGAAGATAAAGTATATATGACAATTGTTTAAGAATTAAATGTGTGAGATATGCATACCTATTCCTGGGGTTCAAAAATAGGCCCCCGGGGCTTGGTGATGAAAGGAGGAACTAATGGTGCCATGGTGAAGGTGGTTGAGTCAGGATCCCGATGGTGTGAACGGTGTAGAAAAAAAATCTCTTGAGCTCCCGAATGAATATGAGGAAGTTCATGAAAGAGGTGTATATATGGGTGTGGGGCCCACAATGCCACCTCATTTGTACATGTACTTGTGGAGGTCTTAGGAGTGGAAATTTTGGATGTTTGTGAGTGATATGAGATCCTACAAACCCAGATTCGACTTGCGAGAGAGCCGGGTAAGCCGTCAAAACCTTCTGGATAGGTTAGGTACTTTTTTATAGGGTTGGGAGTTGTATGTTTGATATTATGGTTGGGTAGGAGAGACCGTACATGATAAACCATGGTTCCCATGCACATGTGCATAGGTAATATTGACATAACCGCAAACATATTGCACGAATGCCTTAATATCCCCTGCGAAGATGTGTGCGGGTATCATGTTTATTCCTGTGTGGAGGGGGGGTTGGGGTTAGTGCGGTGATGTCATCGATATGATGACCCAGGGGAAGGGTCCATCACAATATCCTAGGGAGGGATCGACACGTGTCAAGGTGGCTGATGATATGGCATTAGTGGTTTGAGAGGTAGAGGACTTGTGGAGTTGGTTTTGGATGGAGTACTAGAGGATAGGTGCCTGCATATCCACGATGAGCAAATATTAGAGTAATTCATAGGTGGGGTCCCTAACTAGAGGTTGATTGCTTGACAGATGACAGTGGTGGGTGCAACATTGACCGGTCATATATCGATGAGGGAGGTACCCCCTGGTGGGGGAGCGAGGGATCCTCCAGGTGGCAGAGCGGGCTGGTGATTTTTTAGGGCTAGGGGCTCCATAGAGGTTGGAGCATGTACGTGCGTGGCCCACTTTTGTATGATGTATATGAGTCTATGAACTCCCACTTTGTATATACTGGGGGTACATTTTTGGCACAGGGCTTAGCTGTGGGGCTAAGGTAGGTTATATATTTTTTGTATCAGAAACATGTATGATATCTTTTGATCTATATATATATAAGTAGACCTTGTGATAATGCTTTTGATGTTTTTGGTAAATATATGTGATGTTTATGATTGTTCCCTGTTTTATGCATGATGAATAATGTTGAAATGTATGTTAATGTGATAAATTCCAATCTAGGACTTGATTATCCATATGATCTATAAACTAGTTTAGGATCAAAGGGATATGAGTAAATGTGATTGACTCAAAATTGCGTGATAGAAGTATGAATTGCAGGTACTTGTGATATAATCATGGATCACAGACACGATACACATTGTTCAAATGCAGAACAAATAGTTGAGAATCTAAGAGGATGCTTAAGTGACAGATAGGGAGGTGAATGACCTCTAAGAGGAGGCCAATGAAAACGACGTATTAAACTTGGTTGTTAGTGGCAGGCCCGAGGCATACACTAGAGTGAATTAGTACATGATCTGAGGTGTAAATGGCCCAAGTTCCTGAAGTGAGATTCCAATGGATGACACCATCAACATACCCGATGTAGTAAGCAAATGGAGGATTCATGTATAAAAACAAGGACAAAGGATTAGGCCCATGTCATGGTAGGGAGAGGTGGTTAACAAAGAAAAAAAAAACTAGGAAAATGCAAGAAGAAACTAAGGTAGAGTGGCTATGATTAAGGGTATAACTTCTTTAGGTATAACCCATTGACAGGGTCCTTGAATGTGGCTCCTTTAGAATGAACCATAATGTAGGCACCTTTGGTGAGGTAATGGCGAATGATATAGGGACCTCACCAAAGAGCTTCAAATTTTGCATGGCCTAGAATGTCATGGGTGATATCATAGGCTAGTAATAAATCTCCTTAGGTAAAGGATCGAAGGGATACTTGACGATCAAAGAAGGACTTGGATCGTTTCTTGGCGGATTCGTTGTTTTGTAGAGAGGATTGACGATCCTCGTTGAGATATTCAAAAATGAGAAATCATTCCTCGATGGGAGTTATATCTAGGAGGAGCTTGATTGCGGTGCATAGAGTAGGTATTTTTCATTCTATGGGGAGGATGACTTCCACCCCATGAACGATATGGAAAGGTGTGAAACCGGTGGAAGTTTTGATTTCTGTTTGATATGCCCATAAGCCTGAGAAAGGCATGTGATGCCAATTGGTCTTATGTTTCTCTATCATTCGATACAACATAACATTGTTTTGATGAATTTATTGACTTCTTTGACTTTCCCATTGAACTGTGGGTAGTAGGGGGATGAAAAATCATGAGTAAAGCCTAGTTTGTTGGAGAGTTCAACAAAAACTTCATTCTCGAAATGTTTTTTGTGGTCAGACACTAGTTGGAGGGGAACTTTGAAGTGGGAAATGATGTGATTGAAGAGAAAAAGAGTTGATGTGTCTACTGTATTGTTAAAGGTGGGCATGCCTTAGGACCATTTGGTAAAGTAGTCAATAACAACCATAATATACTTGTACACATTGCTGGATGGGGGGTTGCAAGTCATGAAATCAATGCCCCACTTATAGAAGGGGCTGACAGTGATGACTGGATGGAGAAGGGAAGGTGGTGCTTGGGATTTGTGTGTGTATAAATGAAACTTGTCAAAATAATTGATTGCATGGATGCAGTCATGGAATAAAGTGGGCCAAATTTACCCTGCGCAAACTATTTTCTATGCAACAAACATGCTTGAAAGGTGACCACCACATGATCCAATGTGACAATCATTGAGCACTTTATCTGCTTCCTCAATGGTGAGTCATCATCGTAGAATGGTGTCGACACCCCTCTGGTATAAAACTTCTCCTATGAGGAGATATCGTGAGGCTTTGTCATAGATTTGACAATGGTCATATTGAGAGAAGTGAGGGACAAATTTTTGTGTTAGAAGATATACAAGGATATCTCCATACTATGGGTCATTGGATGAAATTAGGAGTACATATTCATTCGAGAAGTTTTCATTGACAGGGGGGTCAGATGTGTTGGATAGTAACTTGACCATGAGTTCTGCTAAGACAAGGGATTTTTTTCTTTTGGGAGTAGTGAACTATAGATCATATTCTTGGAGGATGATGATCCAGTGGGAGAATTTGACATTGAAATGACAACGACTGAGCATATAGAGCATAGGGTTGGAATCAACCACTACTATGGTAGTGAGAAGCAGGATGTAGTGACGCAACTTCTGAATTGTGAGGACAAAAATGAGGGAAATATTTTCCTCACTATTGTATTTGATAGAGATCCCTGAGATATTGTTTCTAATATAGTAGATGACATGTTCGTGTTGGTCATTTCTTACTTGGACAAGCACTCTGACAACTGAAAATTCAGAGGCAGGCAAGTACATGATATAATCCTTATCATAGTCTGGGGGACTAATTAAGGGTGATTTTCTGAATGCTTCTTTGAGAGATTTGATCGTATCTTGATCATGTTGGTCCCAGTGAAATGTGACATCACGCCATAGTAAGAGAAAGAAGTTGTGGGCACGAATAACATAATCAGGAAAAAAATGCTGTAAAAAATTATCTTTGCCTTGGAGGCTCTGTAATTGGTGTAGGTTCTTCGGAGGAAGAATCTATTTGATGTCTTGGAACTTAAGGGGGTTGAAGGTGATACCTTGTTGGGAGACAATGAAGCCCAATAGGTGGTCTGCTATGATGCAAAAGACGCAATTCAGGGGGTTTAGATGGACATTGTATCGTTGACAATAATCAAAGATGATCTAAAGATATTCTATGTGTTGGGAGCGTTGTTTAGAATAAGCGGTGAGTTCATCCAAGTATGCGAGAATGATGTGAGCTAGATCATGGAAGGCATATGTGATGGTGCGTTGGAAGGTGGATCCAACATTTTTATAAAGGCAGGAAAACAGAAGAGGAGAATGAATTACCCAAAGCAATTTATTCACATTGCTGGCTCCAAACACTTTTTGGACATTAGAAAACTTGTGAGGATCATCAAATGATAAATAGGGGGCGAATATAGAGTCGTTGGCACATCGTCGTTTCAACAGTATGCAAGCGACACATGGTGACATGTTATTCTTCTTTTTGTTTGAAGATGATGTTGCTCCACCTTTTGATGTTGTTTCACTTTTCTTGGTTTAGTGCACAGATTTTAAGGCTTTCCTTTAATTTTCAAAGTCACAAGTTCAATTCTAGCATCAATTATTGTATAATTATAACTAATCAACCAAGATAAAACAATCGATTAAGCCTGGGTTCCTTTTAGAATATTGAAATTTTAAAAGCAATTATCCACTCCACTCCTTAATTGGTCTATCACACTTATGAAACTCCACAAAAAGTTCCTCGGAGAGAACCAGTTCTTTTGTCATGTGGCTTTATGGAGACAATCGGTTCATCTATTCTTTCTTCATGCAACTAGTGTGAAACTCCACAACAAATTCCTTGGAGACAACCATTTCTTTTGTCATGTGGCTTTATGGAGACAACCGATTCACTCTTTCTTCATGCAACTTTTGAACCATTCTTTCTTCATGCAATTTTTGTTCATCAAAAAACGTATAAACCAAACTCAAGATAAATCTCATATCTTCAAGTACACCATATCTTGTATTATTTTTAGCATGTTTTGCGGAGACAACTAGTTATTTCTCATGCAGATTTCAGTTCATCAAGACGTCCAAACTAAAGTCCAGGTGAATCTCATATCTTCAAATACACTTTGTATTGTGTTTTTTTTTCACATGAATAGTTTGTTATGTTTTTTCCTTTTATTTTAAGTAATTTCTATTTTAAGGCAAAAAAAAAAAGTGGTGATTAAACAACTAGGAATTGATCATTTTGGCCATTTGTTAGACAATCTAAAAAAGAAACAAAGAGATACTAGGTAATGGATTGTATTTAATTACCTATTTTATTATTTTAAAATTATTTAAAAATACATATGTAAGTTTAGAAAATAGGAAAAAAATACATATTGACTAAATAAAATATTAAATAAACAAGTCAATATAAGTATAATTTTCATGATAATAACATTACAATTTTTTTTTCTGCTATTTTAACAAGTTTCATGATAATAATATTAAAAAAAATATTTCTCATATTT
>ML776811.1:1340616-1365590 GCA_009831015.1 Picea engelmannii
GATATACCACTTTAATTGGTTAATTGAATTTTTTTTTTTGGTAAATATAGAGGGAAATTGTTTTTATTCTATTAATAGAGGATCCATTAAAAACTTCTCTACTATTGGTCTACTAGTGGGGAAATGAGGCTAGTAGCAGAGGAATATCTTGTGAGTCCAAATAGTTAGAACAATGTTTTTAAACAGACTTTAGTTTACTAGATAAACAAAGTATATATTCTTATGAGAGTAGCTAAAAGCCAACACAAAGAGATGCATGCTCTTCATTGTAAAAAAAATTGAAAGAAAAAACATATTAACTATCCAGAAGGAGGAGGGGCTTGCGACTCCTCTGGAGGAGAAATAACTGTCTCCCTATTACGCTGCACTACTGTTGCTTAGCTAGAAGGAGAAAGACAACATGACTTCGCGAAGGAGGTGGAATTCATCCAACTAGAGTTGGATGATATTGTTTACTTCTTCCCTGGTTTGCAACATTTTCCCCAAAAGAATCTTCAAGTGCCAATAAAGTTCTACTGTGCACCGGTATTTTGATTCCCAATCACACGAGCTTCCAATCTCAGGGACCCAATTGGTAATTCCCTTGTCCACCTCTTGTGTTGGTGTGAGGGTGTGTTTTGTCTGAATATCTGCTTCAACCTCATCAATTTTCTCCCAAATATGTTGAGGAATGACTTCTTGGAAAGATGATGCTGCCTTCTATGCCTCATGTTGGAACCTAGTGGTGTGAGTCCTTGCTTCCTTGCGGTTGGAGCATGTTTCTAAAGGAGAGCCTCCACCTGAATGGTGGCCTCTATTGTATCCTTTGCATGGAGCCATTTCACTTGATGTTGGATGAATGAACCGAAGGTGCACATTGATCCACCACAGGTTAGTGGAAAAGTTGCAACACTGCCTACCGTGGAGACTAACTCGAGCAATATCTTCCATGTTTCTGCCACACCAAGTGTTCAAAGTCCTAGGTTTGGCGAATGCCTTATCCTTTTTGTGACCCTTGTTATTCATTCTATTGAGACCAAAAATATCATTGAATCATTCCATTAACTGCTGCATACTATCTTCATTCTTCCTTAAGTTTTCAATTAAACTAATATGGTACCTGGAGTATTGAATACCGCATGCTTGGCAGATTAGTTGTTTTGTAGAGTGGATTGACGGTCCTCGTTGAGAGATTCAAAAATGAGAAATTATTGTTCGATGGGAGTTATATCTGGGAGGATATTGATTGTGATTCATAGAGTAGGTATTTTTCATTCTATGGGGAGGATGAATTCCACCCCATGAACGAGATGAAAAGGTGTGAAACCGGTGGCAGTTTTGACTGATGTGCAATATGCCCATGATGACGAGAAAATCATGTGATGCCAATTGTTTTTATGACTTTATTGAATTATTTGACTTTCCCATTGGACTGTGTGTAGTAGGGGGAATGCAAACTTGTGAGTAAAGCCCATTTTGTTGGAGAGTTAAGCAAAAACTTCATTCTAAAAATGTTTTCTGTGGTCAGACACTAGATAAGGGGGATCTCTGAACCGATAAATGATGTGATTGGAGAGAAAAAGAGTTGATGTGTCTATTGTATTGTTGAAGGTGGGCATGGCTTCTATCCATTTGGTAAAGTATTCGATAACAACCACAATATACTTGTACGCATTGTTGGATGGGGGTTGCAAGTCATGAAATCAATGCCCCACTTATAGAAGGGGATAATAGTGATGACTGGATGGAGGAGGGAAGGTGGTGCTCGGGCTTTCTGTGCATATAACTGACACTTGTCACAATACTTGACTGGATGGATGCAGTCAAGGAATAGGGTGGGACAAAATTACCCAGAGCAAAGTATTTTCTATGCAGTAGACATGCCTGAAAGGTGACAACCACATGCTCCACTGTGACAATCATTGAGCACTTTATTTTCTTCCTCAATGGTGAGGCATCATTGAAGAATGGTGTCAATTCCCCATCGGTATAACACTTCTCCTATGAGGAGATATCGTGAGGTTTTGTGACAAATTTGACGATGGTCATATAGCGAGAGGTGAGACACAATTTTTTGTGTTCGAAGATATACAAGGATATCTCCATACCATGGGTCATTGGATGAAATGAGGAATAAATGTTCATTCGAGAAGTTTTCATTGACAGGGGGGTGATATGTGTTGGATAGTAACTTGACCATGAGTTTTGCTAAGATGAGGGATTTTTTGATTTTGGGAGTAGTGAACTCTAGATCGTATTCTTGGAGGATGATGATCTAGTGGGCGAATTTGACATTGATATGGCAACGAATGAGGAGATAACGCATAGGGTTGGAATCAACCACTACTATGGCAGTGCGAAGCAGGATGTAGTGACGCAAATTTTGAACTACGATGAAGAAAATGAGGGGAAGATTTTCCTCATTATTGTATATGATAGATATCCCTAAGAGATTTTTATTAATATAATAGATGACGTGTTCGTGTTGGTGATTGCTTACTTGGATAAGTACTTTGACAACTGAAACTTTAGAGGCAGGAAAATACATGATATAATCCTTATAATAGTCTAGGGGACTAATTAGGGGTGATTTGCTGAGGGATTATTTAAGAGATTCAAATGTAGATTGAGCATGTTGGTCCTAGTGAAACAGGACATCATGCCATAGTAAGAGAAAGAATTCGTGGGAAAGAATAACATAATCGGGAAAAAAATTCCGTAAAAAAATATCTCTTCCTTGGAGGCTCTCTAATTTGTGTAGGATCTTTGGAGGAGGAATCTCTTTGATGGCTTGGACCTTAAGGGGGTCGATGGTGACACCTTGTTGGGAGACAATGATGCCTAATAGGCGGCCTACTATGACACAAAATACACAATTTAGGGGGTTTATATGGACATTGTATCGTCGACAACAATCAAAGATGATCCAAAGATATTTTGTGTTGGGAGCATTGTTTAGAATGAGCGGTGAGGTCATCAAAGTATGCGAGAATGATGTGAGCCAGATCATTGAAGGAATATGTCATGGTGCGTTGGAAGGTGGCTTCAACATTTTTATAAAAGAAGGCAAGAAGAAGAGGAGAATGAATTACCAGAAACAATTTATTCACATTGCTAGCTCCAAACACTTTGTGGATATTAGAAAACTTGTGAGGATCATCAGATGGGAAATAGGGGGTTGATATACAGTCGTTGGCACACCTTCGTTTCAACAGTATGAAAGAAAACACATGGTGACATGTTATTCTTCTTTCTGTTTGAAGACGATGTTGCTGCACCTTTTGATGTTGTTTCACTTTTCCTGGTTTAGTGCATGGATTTTAAGGCTTTACTTTAACTTTCAAAGTCACAAGTTGAATTCTAATATCAATTATTGTATAATTATAAATAATCAACCAAGATAAAATGATCGATTAATATTGAAATTTTAAAATAAACTATTCACTCCACTCCTTAATTGGTCTATCACACCTATGAAACTCCATAACAAATTCCTTGGAGACAACCAATTCTTTTTTCATGTGGATTTCTGGAGAAAACCGATTCTTCCGTTCTTTCTTCATGCAACTTTTGAACCATTATTTCTTCATTCAACTTTTGTTCATCCAAAAACTTATAAACCGATCTCAAGTTAAATCTCATATCTTCAAGTACACCATGGCTTGTATTATTTTTAGCATGTTTTGAGGAGACAACTAGTTCTTTCTCATGTGGATTTTAGTTCATCTAGACGTCAAAACTAAAGTCTAGGCGAATCTCATATCTTCAACTACACTATGTATTGTGTTTTTTTTCACATGAATAGTTTGTTAGGCTTTTATCCTTTTATTTTATGTAATTTATATTTTAAAGCCAAAAAAAAGTGGTGATAAAACAATTAGGAATTGATCATTTTGGCCATTTGTTAGACAATCTCAGAAAGAAACAAAGAGATATTGGGTAATGGATTGTATTTAATTACCTATTTTATTATTTTAAAATACATATGTAAGTTTAGAAAATAGGAAAAAAATACATATTGATTAAATAAAATATTAAATAAACAAGTCAATATAAGTATAATTTTCATGATAATAATATTAAAAAAATTATTTCTCATATTTTAAAATGTTTTTTTTTGCATAGTATATGTAAATTTAAATATACTTTGTGCTTCTTCCCTGGTTTGCAACATTTTCCCCAAAAGCATCTTCAAGTGCCAATAAATTTCTGTTGTGCACCAATATTTTGAATCCCAATCACATGAGCTTCCAATCTTAGGGACCTAATTGATAATTCCCTCGTCCACCTCTTGTGTTGGTGTGAAGGTGTGTTTTGTCTGAATATCTGCTTCAATCTCATCAATTTGCTCCTGAATATGTTAAGGAATGACTTCTTGGAAAGTTGATGTTGTCATCTATGCCTCTTATTGGACCCTAGTGGTGGGAGTCCTTGCTTCCTTGCGGTTGGAGAATATTTTCGAAGGAGAGCCTCCACCTGAATGGTAGCCTCTATTGTATCCTCTGCATGAAGCCATGTCACTTACTGTTGGATGAATGAACCAAAGGTGCACATCGATCCACCACAGGTTGGTGGACAAGTTGCAACACTGCCTATCGTGGAGACTATCTCAAGTAAGAGCTTCCATGTTGCCACCACATCGAATGTTCAAATTCCTAGGTTTGTCGAATGCCTTATCCGTTTCATGACCCTTGTTATTCATTCCATTGAGACCAAAAATATCATTGGATCATTCCATTAATTTTTGCATATTATCTTTGTGCTTCCTTAACTGTTTGATTAAAATGATATAGTATCAGGTGTATTGAAGACCACATGCTTGTCATATGCCACACATACCTTGCATCTTCATGTTTCCATGAAAACTGGCTTCCAAAGTCTTGGAGCCCAAGAAGGTGGTTGCAAATTTAATATTTATTGGGTTGGGTGAAGGTTGATCCCAAGTGAAATTCCATCAGACCCATTGTTAAAGTCAATCCAACTGGACTGATGGGGGTAGCGATTTAAAGGCTTTCCCACATGGTCAATGACATGTGTCCTGGACCAAGTTGTTGAAATTTCTAATTGCACGTCTGTGTGTCTTATGTTCTTATCCAAAGATGATCCTCTCTTCCCTATCACCCCATCCTGGGGCTGAAAATCCTCTATGGAGAGGGCAAAGCACTAAGAAATGAAAGCATTAAGATTTTGGGAATTGTTCGGAGGGTCGTTGGATTCCTCCATAAACTAGGTTATCCATAGGTTTGTTTGCGAAGCATTTGACATGAGATGGAATGAGAGTCAGGATCTGTTGTAGGAGACAACTTGTTCTTTAGACTAGTGAGACAGAAAGATCCCAAAATTTTGAGACTTTGTGGATGGGAGAACCCTCTTGAAGGTGGGATAAAATATTGATGATCAGTTGAGAGTTTCCCTCCGTGATGAGCTTTGTACATACTATTCCCTGATGGCTATATGAAGGCCTTCCTCTAGATCTTTGATCTCCACTGCATTATTGTTATCTAGACCCATATTTCTAGTGTAGGTTCTAATAATGTGACCCTTTTCATATGTGAATAAGAATCCATAGCCTGTTTCTCCTAGGTTTCCTTTAGAGGCACCATCAAAATTTAATTTAAGAAATCCCTATGGGGGAGGAGATCAACTTGAGGGAGAAAATTATGCATTTGAGATGGCTTTTGGGATGAATATTACCTTGCTTGGATCGAGGTTGAGGGATGCCAGGATGCCTCTTTCATCTGTCGAGTTGTTCTAATATTGATCTGATCAAGGTTGAATCAAGACTGTTTCTTGAATTTCTTTGGTTATTTGGGTCCAAACAGAGTTGGGATTTAACTGATCCTCTTTGAAGATCCTTTTATTCCTTTCTTTTTAGATTTCACAAAGTGTGAACCCTATAATTTGTTGGAAGTCTCTATTGACGATTGGGTTCTGAGTGATGTCTAGAGGCCATGCTTTAATGGTATGCTATATACTATGATGGTCCCTGCTGGAGTGTTTGAAGATTGAGGCCCCTTGGTCCCATAGTTCTTGAGAAAAAGGGCATGAATTGAAGAAATGATCGATTTTTTGGGGTTGGTCCTGACAAAGGGGACACCTAGAAGGACCAAGGAATCCTTTTTTGGGGATATTGTCCCATGTTAGGGTTCTACCATGCAGTGGAAGCCAAAGTAAGGTTGATATTTTGGCCAAATATTTTGGAGCCATATTATCTCGCAAATTTCTCATTTTGGAGTATACTAGTGGCCATCGACGTAATTGTAAGTTTCATTGATTGTGAAGTCCCCACTTGTTGTATTTCCCCATCTCAAACAATCCATTTGTTGAGTCATTTGTATTTTCGTTACGTTTAGGTCCTTCAAGCAATGTTAAATTTTACCTAGGTCTAGAGCATCATGCCTGTAAGTGGTAGGTATCCATATTTTCCATTGAGGGTGCTGCTCTATTGGGTGCCAGTAATGAGCTACTAGAGATAGGATGTGAGAAGTTATATACGTATTTAAATCTTAGAGCTCAACATTGTTTTCCCATTTTGTTTGTTTTTTCCATGTGTCATCCCAGAAGAGGTATTTTTGACCATTTGTTATTTCAAAAAAACAATGGTTTTGAATGAGCGCTTTCTTTTGGCAGGCTATGTTCTAGATATTCGAGCCAGAAGGCTTATTGACAATTCTAATGAGTTGAGTATTTGAAATTGATTGATTGTATTTTTTCTTCCATATGATTTCTCCTTACGAATTGGGGTTATTGATCCATCTCTACTAGAGTTTTTCTCCCATAGCTTTACCCTGGATCTTAGGATCTCAGAGGCCTGGACCTCCTACTAGTTTTGGCATGCATATTTTTTCTCGAGACACGAGAGCCCATTTTCGACACTCCTTGTTTCCATCCTAGGGGAAGTTATGTTGTATGTTTCTAATCACTTTTAAGATATACTTGGGGGTTTCCAGGCCTGAAAAAATGTACATAGGCATGGCTTATAGGAATTATTTGACCAAGACTAATATTCCATGCAGGTTAAGAGATCGGAAGGTCCAACATTCCAATTTCTTAGTCTTTCCGAATAGGATATCTTCCTAAAAAACCTTCTTTAGAGAGTTGGCCACCAAAGGAGATCCGAGTTATTTTGAGGGGAGTACACTGATTTGCTAGCCCCAAATCCTGGCTAGGTTAGCTTGAATAATAATAGGAGTATTAAAAAAGAAGATTTGAGATTTATCTTGGTTGATGGAGGTTCCAGAGGATTTCATGAAATACGACATAACTTATTTTATGTCTCCATATTCTTGCGCTATCGAGATCCTGTTGGGCCCCAACAACTCCCCCTAATTTTTTACAAAATTTAAAGGCCCCCCATTAGAATTTTGATAATTATAATGAGCTACAGAATCAACTTTTTCAAATAGTTCCATACCTTGTCTTTCTTTGAGACAAATTCAAGAAATTCACTATAGTATGAGACATTCATTACAAGAGTATATGTCAAAATTTAGAAATGAGCATAGAAATCTCAATTTAAACAAAAACGCTAATTTTTATCAACTGTTTATTTTCGTTTAAATTATGATTATGTGTTCTTTCTTTTTCTTATTCGCAAGTTTGACTATTTTGAATAATGGGTTCAATACTTCATTAAATAATATCTTGGTTAGTTTCTCATTTTCATAAAATCATTTGGTGATATTAATTAATTAAATTCTATTTCATTTTGCATCTCATTTCAAAATAAAAATAATAATAAGAAAATAATTATCTATCGTTTGTTTGATTTTGTAAAAAACCAAAATTAATATTTTTCTCTTCTTCATCAACTTGAATCTTCTATAATTTTAAGATCATATTTGAAATGAAATTATAAACAATGTTTGTTTAGAACTTATAGTTAGTTTAAATTCATTTTTGATTTTATTGTTCTAGATTTTGTTTTATTCACAATTTTTAGGTTTCTTTTTGTTTCACAGGTTTCTATTATAGTTATTTGGTATGGATCTGATCATGGGTTGATTTTATTATCTAAATACGTTCAAGATGATTGATCCAAAAATAATATTGGATTTCTGCAAATAAATTTATGAGCAACAACAGATAAAACTTGGAAATGCGTCAAGAACATAGACTTGATTTTGCAGGACTGATTGCAGCCAAACCGTGAGGAATTTGAAGAAACAGTTGAAAACCCATCTGCCAAATGGACCCATTTAGCTTCTGCGTAGAAATATTCCCAAACAAATGCACGATTTGAGAGATATTGTGTATCTTTATGAGGAAAATTTCAGGTGGCGGAAATTATTAGTGACGCCTAGACTGTTCATTCATTGTATAAATATATGAGAAAGTTCATAGCCATGGAGATCCAAGAAATTCAGAGAGGAGGATTTTGATCCTTTCTTTTTTGTATATTATTTATTTTGTAACTTTTTCTTTTCAAATGGAGTAACAGATGGTTGGATCTTTGGGAGAATGGACAAGTATTTTCAAAGGAAAATATGAAATTTCAGGTTGCTTAATGACTTTTGTCCTGTGAGTAAAATGATTTTATTTTCATTATAATATCTTTATATTCTTTGAATAATTGATTATGCATTGATTTAAATTAGCTTTCGTCTATTTTATCAATACATGGTTAATTGTTATCATTTATATATTATTTTTTACAATCTTTAAGAGTCTATTATCCCAAAAATTCTTCCAGGACTATAGTATGGACATATAATTTTGGGAATCGATTTGAGAAAGCAATTCACCGTTGGCTTTAGACCTGTGTGAGATATTATCATGGTTGATTTAACTTTAGTCGTGTCATCATATGGTGTTTTACATTGTCAAATATTTATATGTTGTCCATAATCTGTCATTCCATTTTGTATGTGTGATCAATCGACCATTTGATTATTGTTGAATTTATTTCTAATGTTAAATGATGGATAATATCAATACTTAGAATTGAGTTTTCTTTCATTCTTAAATATTGATTATCTTAAGATCACATGATTTTTAATTAGTTGTCTTCCTGATGCTATTAATTTACTTGAAATATCAAACACTTCTTTGAATTTATTCTGGAAGTACTAGTATTGTTATGTTATAGGTTTCCCTTAAAAGAAGGACAAATAGGAGCTCAAACAACACAGAGAGATAAACTCAGTTTTGCTGATCAACAATAGGTTAGTGTGTGTGTTATTTTATTAATTATTTATTAATGAAACAATGATTACATTAATTAGCTTTTGACTATTATTGTTTTATTGTTTAAATTATATTTGCTTAGTATTTATTAGTTTTAAATCTTTAAACATTCAAAAAATAAAAAATATTTATGTTCTTTCTTTATCTTAGAAACACTATTACGAACATTCATTTGACAAGATTTCAAGTAAACATTCTAAACTGTATATAGATTGTTTATAATCATTTGTATATTCACGTTTCTTTTTAATAAACATTAGTAAGTAATATATCATTTGTTAGAATCATAGCTTTAGATGAATTTATTTCTTTTACTGTTTTTAGGACTTTAGTTGGCTAATAGAGCCATTAAACCCGCCGGGTTAGTTCATACCAAATGGATTGGGTTAATTAGACAACCCCGACCTGGATTTGACCTTCCAGTTGATGGTGTGTCATTTACGTTCATCAACAAATGGCGCTAGAAGTAGGGTCGAGGTAATTTTAATGATTAAATGTTTCACCCCTCAACCTTTCATAATTCCAGATTTATAAATCCTTCTTCCGTGTCATCTTATAATGAACTACAAGGCATTGTAGATGACAAGCTAACTATTTGGAGTCAATTTCTTCAATTTCTTAATTTTTTATGGCTCCTACCCAAATCACTCTGTTGGAACATGCTTTCAATGTCTTATTACCAGTTATTCCCAACAAGATAACTAATCTCTTTTCAGAACCCACCTTTGATGGTGAAGGGGACACATCTGCAGTAGACCATATTTCTATTTTTTTTTATAAATGTTTAATACATAATATCATTGATCCTAATGTTACATGCAGATTGTTCGCTCTCACCTTCCGAGGTCGGGTTAAATATTGGTTTGAATCTTTTCCGGCTAATTCGATTCATTCTTTGTTTGAGTTTGTAATTGAGTGTTTGTCAGATTTTAACAATCATGATTATGATGAATTAAGTGAAGAATTAAGTTGCTTAAGGAAATAAAATGGTGAATCATTCAATGATTTTTCAATTAGGTTCATACATGTTTGTACTAGATTCCCTTTGAAAGAAATGCCGCTTATTAATGAATGGTTTGAATATCTCATTTCTATCTCAGAAAAGAAAGATCAATTAAATGTTAACCAATCTGAATTGAGCACTAATACTCAATCTCAAGATGGTTCAAATTTTCATGTTGACCTTGAAGATTTTGAAGCACCACAATTTTTTTCAACTTCTTTCATTTTGGAAAATCATGAGCAACATCATATTTTACAAAATCCAATTGTCACCCCTAATCACTCTTTTCCAACAATGTCTCCTCCTATCGAAGAAGGAACCTTGAATTTAAAAGATGACAGTTGTCACACTTTCATAGAGTTTATAACAGTTTCTAAACTAAAAGAGGTCGAATGTGAAGTTGATAATCATGTGGACGATAAAAATTCCCCTAATTTAGCTTAACAGGTCCATGATCAATCAGTAGGAGACAAAATCATTAGTCAGACTATTAATCAACCTTCTATCTCTAGTGATTTGCTCTCAAATTTTCCCTTGCACAATGAACCAAATTGTCTCTTAGAAACTGTCTCGTACTCTTTAAAAGAGAATACAACATAGGTTGATCAGTTTATACAAGGAGACATAGCAAAACCAGATTTTGAAATGCATATACTTATCATTTCAAGAGATGCATTTCATCTCCTCAATTCTTCTACATATTATTCCTTGTACCCTAATATTTTTGATCCTAATGTTGTGCAATTGTGTGTTCCATATTACCTTGGAGAGAATTCAACATTATATAATCAGGTACAAATTAATAGAGATTACTGAAGAGAAGATAAAGAGGAAAATAATTCTTCCAATGAACATATTAATTTTTATTCTCATCAATTATCCATGGGTAAATCAAGAAATGATTTGAAAGATTCTCAAATTTGATGTAGGAGCATCGCCAATGTCAAGCAAGCGTGGGGCAATGCCAACGCATTTTGGCATGTGATAAAATTATTTGAAATATTTTGAAGTTGGATGCGCCAAACTTAAATGTAATAGTTAAGGATAGGTGTACTTTCTGATTTGTAAACAGAAATGGAGTGTCTCGCTCTCATCTGTATTAGGTGAAGGCATTTATGTTAATGAATGTAAGTAGGTGGACTTGAATTCCTAGATTAGACAGTTTTAGGAGCCGGAGGGAAACAAGATATAGACACCCTCATTTGTATCATTGTAACAATTAAGCAACATCATGAGAAGAGAGCATAGGAGAGCAGAAGTAGATAGTTGTGTAAGAACCCCATGTACATAAATTCTGAGATTAATATATGAAGCTTGATTCAAAATCATGGTGTTCAATTACTTTCCGTGTATGCATGATTGAATGTTATGCTCATGATTGTTTGCTCTCTATTATGCATTTGCTTTGATGCATGAATGTTTGATTTCATATTTAATATCTGAAATCTGAAGAGAGGGAGAGTAAGGATGAGTTTCAATTGTTTCTCTATCTGAGAAAGAGATTTCCTGTAAGGAGTGCAGTGAAATTGTTAGCAAGGTGTGCGTTGACAGAAGTCAGAGTTCGTCTCTGCAAGATCAGGAGAGATAACACTGTTCTCATTCTCGCAAAAGTTCTAGTTAAGCATAGGAGCCATGCAAGGAGTGCGCAGGCCGAGCGAAGTCTCAGAGTTTGCAACCTGAGTGAAACGGTTGAAAAATTGTTGTTGCAGAGAGTGCGTAGAGTCGAAAAGTCCGATAATTGGAAGTTGAGGAATTCCCGCAAGGAGTGCGCGTAAGAATTTTCCCCAAGGGACTTGGGAATTTTTCAATCAAGATCAAAAGGGCTAGTGCTTGAAGCATTGGAAGGAGGCGTAGTGAAGGTGTTTTGTAGGAGGACAAGTTCCGTAGGAGAACACTTTGCTTGTTTTGCAGAAATCACCAAGGAGGAAATTGACGGTCGCAGTTCTCCGTGGAGAATTCATGATGTCCCGGAAGCCATCCGATCTTGCAGAGGAACGAGAAGGTTACAGAAGAATTTGTCAAGCATAAATCTCAGGAGAAATCGGCTGTTGGATCACTCTTGGAATCAGGTCTTGGAGATTCACGGGTTGAAAGGTTGAAGTCTTTGCATCAAAACTCGCGAGGCCGCGAGGTGAGAAGTCCCAAGATAGCGAAGGAATCTGAGCCGTTCGTGAAAGAAGGACATGTGTCATGAGATCACCTGGATCAGGGACTCAGACTTCGAAGGTCAGAAAGGGAGGTCATTCAAGTTCACGAGTGGCGAAGCTGCGGAGTGAATCAGGACCGTCCATCTGAAAGTGGACAGGTGGCATACTCATCGAGAGGTCAGAGTCTCATTGAAAATTTTAGGGTTTCATGAGTTGAGGAGCTGAAGGCTTAGCATTCAAACTCGCGAAGTCGCGAGGCCCAAAACTCCAAAAAAGGGGGGAGTTCTGTGTGGGACCCGCGTAGGTGACGTGTCGAAAAATTCATTGTTTCGGCATATCGGAGGATAAGAGGTCAAGAATTTTGTCCTGAAAGTCCTGAAGCGGTTAGTAGTGAAGTCGCAAAGTAATCTAAGCCATCCATCAGAGGAGGACAGGTGTCAGAGATCAGAGGATCTCGCGAAATTGGAGGTTCACAGGGTGAGAGCCCAGGATTCGGGTACTTCAAGTCCCGAAAACGCGAAAGGCGAAGTCGCAAAGCGCTGAAGCCGACACGAGGGACGCGTGGCAGAACCACAAAGGGGGCCCGAAAAAATAGACAGGTGGACACATGTTTCCAAGAGGAAGGGAGTTAGCACTTCGTTGATTTCTCACTTCTCAGGAGTTCGTAATATAAGAGCTTGAAGGCACGATGTTGAAAATCACGAAGGCGTGAGAGGCGAGAGGAGCCAACGATAAGACTAGCTAGTGGTCGCACGAGGAAGGCACTAATAGAGTAAGAGCTATAGCCATATCGTGATTTAGGATATCACGGAATTGGAGGAGGAAGAGTTGGAGTTTCAACTCGTGAACTCGCGAAATCGTGAACTGCGAAAAAGAACCTATGGATCAATTTGAAAGGGGGTTCCAACAGAGAATCCGAAAGAGCCGATATGGCTTGAAGGGCATATAGAATGATCCTGTGAGTGGATCTTGGACCTGAGGGCCGATAGGTCTATGCTAGTTTGGTATCAGAGCACATAAAGATTTCTTTTCTTTTTGTAGCAGAGGAAAAAGAAGATTCACCATGCCACTGAGAAGAAGAGACAGACAAACACCTGATCCGCCATAGGATAGGGAAATGCTGAGAAGAAGGGGTAGGCAGATGCTTGATCTAGCCATAGAAAGAGAGATGCATGACCTACGCGCCAGACTTGAGGACATGGAGACAACACAGAGGCGCACAACCGGTGTTGGGGATCTTAGTGATTCCGAAAGTGAAGATGAAGTTGGACATGAAGGAGAAGAGGTCACAATAGAAGATGCAACAAATGAATGCCTGATTAGGGATGTTGCAAGAATGGGTGCTAAGGCAAAAATCAATATTCTAGTATATGAAGGAAACCTGGATGCCGAAGAGCTTCTAGACTGGATTAGAGCTCTAGACACATATTTTGACTATGAAGATGGCGAAGAAGACAAGAAGGTAAAACATGCTGTCATGAGACTTAAAGGACATGCATCATTGTGGTGGGATGAACTACAAGCTGAAAGACGCTGCCAAGGTAAGCAGAAAATCAAGAGTTGGGACAGGATGATTGCAAAGATGAAATCAAAATTCATTCCCAGGGATTATGAAATTTCTCTGTTTTGGAGAATGCAGAATTTGAGACAGAAGTTGATGACAGTGAAGGAGTAAACTGAAGAATTCTACAAGCTGAACATTAGGGTAGGTCATCGTGAAAGTGATGATGAAAAAGTCGCCAGGTACATGAATGGTCTGATATATGACATTCAGGATGAGATGAGCATGATGACCATCCGAACGATGGAAGATGCTTATCAGATGGCTCTAAAATCTGAAGAGAAGCTGAGCTGAAAGCTGGGTCAAAGAGGTCGAGGCAGAAGTTATCCTAGAGGAAAATAAGTTGCCAAAGATAGAAATCAGAAACCAAAAGAGGATTGGAAGAAACCTCAGACTCAAGATGAGAGAGGTGGAATTTCATAAAGAGGGAAACATACCGAGCATAAAGTTCAGTATGATGACGCAAACATTTTTCCTCGTACCATAGGTAGAGGAAGAGGAAGAGGTGGAGTGGTAAAATGCTTCACATGTGGAAAGAATGGACACAATTCTTATGAATGTCCAGACAAAAAGAAGGAAAGTGGTGAAAATTACATTGCCGAAGCACAGAGGCGGAATGTTGAGGCAGAAGATGCTGAAGGTGGAAGATCACTGATGATGCGAAAAGTTCTCTTAACGCCAGAGAAGGAGGTGGAGAATCCAGTGCAAAGGAACATTCTTTTCCAGACTGCTTGCAAGACCAAAGACAGGGTATGCAAGGTCATTGTGGACAGTAGTAGCATAGATAATCGCGTTTCTATAGAGATGGTAGAAAAGCTGGAGCTAGAGACGATTGAGCATCCGATCCCATACAGAGTTTCGTGGCTACAAAAAGGACATCAGATAAATGTCACTAAACAATGTTTAGTTAAATTTAAAATAGGAGGGTATAAAGATGAAATAATCTGTGATGTCATTCCCATGGATGTTTGTCATATATTACTGGGTAGACCGTGGCAATATGACAGGAATGTGATTCATGATGGGAGAAAGAACACATACACCCTAGAAAAGAATGGGAGAACTCACATGTTGCTTCCAATTAAAGATAAGGAGCTAAAACTTGAAGTAAGTAACACTGTACTTCTCATGAGTGGGAAGGAACTTCTTACAGAGGTTAAGAAGAAGGAGGAACCACAATTCATTGTGGTCAGGAAGCCTAAAATTGTTTTAACCAATACAAGGGTAAATGATTTACCAGAAGAGGTTCAAAAAATGTTAGAAGAGTTTGCTGACATAGTAGTGGATGAACTACCTCGTTCGTTTCCACCGATAAGAAGTGTGAGTCATCATATTGATCTCATACCTGGAGCTAGTTTACCAAACAAAGCAACGTATAGATTGACGCCACAGAAGAATGAAGAAGTCAAAAGACAAGTCTATGATTTAATGGACAAGGGGTTGGTGAGAGAAAGCTTGAGCCCCTGTGATGTTCCAACAATACTCAGTCCGAAGAAAGACAGAGGCTGGAGGATGTGTACTGACTCGAGGGAAATCAACAAGATAACCATCAGGTACATATTTCCATTGCCAAGGATGGATGATTTGATGGATTGCTTAAGTGGAGCCAATTTTTTTTCAAAGATTGATTTGAAAAGTGGATATCATCAAATTTGTATGAGAGAAGGTGATGAATGGAAGACATCCTTCAAGACTAATGAAGGATTGTATGAATGGCTTGTTATGCCATTTGGCTTAACAAACACACCGAGTACTTTCATGAGGTTGATGAACGAAGTCCTGAAGGATTTCATCGAAAAATTTGTCATTGTGTATCTTGATGACAAACTGATTTTCAGTAAAACAGAGGCAGAGCATCTGAAACATTTGGCTACGGTGATGCAGAGATTACAACAAGAGAAGTTGCTGATAAACATGAAGAAATCCTCATTCATGAAGACAGAGCTCATTTGTTTGGGTTTTTTTATTTCTGCAGATAAGTTGAGGATGGATCCAGATAAGGTGGAGGTAATTAAGAATTGGCCATCACCAAAGAATATCTTTGAAGTTCGAAGTTTTCATGGATTTTCTAGTTTCTACCGGAAGTTCATTAGGAATTTCAGTGGAATTAGTGCATCGATGATGGACACAGTGAAGAAGAGACACAAGTCTTTTCACTGGATAGAAGAGGCTGAGAAAAGCTTCAATTTGTTGAAGAAGAAAATCACAGAACAACCAATTTTGGTGTTGCTGGATTTCAAAAAGACATTTCAGGTAAAATGTGATGCAAGTGGATTTGCAATAGGAGTAGTCTTGAGCCAAGAAGACATGCTGATAGCATACTTCAACGAGAAGCTGAATGAAGCAAAAGTGAAATACTCCACTTATGACAAGGAGTTCTATGCTATTATCTAGGCATTGAAGAAATGGAGGCATTACTTAATCCCTAAGGAGTTTGTCTTATACAATGACAATCATGCTTTGCAATTTGTGACTCAACAGGAGAAGTTGAATCAAAGACATGTAAAATGGGTTGAATACATGCAGAAATTTACTTTTGTAACTAAGCATATTTCTGGAACTGCTAACAAAGTTGTTGATGCTTTGAGCAGGAAATGTTTGTTGTTACAGGAATTCAGAGTCAAAACACTGGGTTTTGATGATTTCAGGGACATGTACAGAGATGATCCAAATTTTAAGGAGGCGTATGAAGCAGCTGAGAATCCAATTCTCAAGGACAGAGGTCAATGGATAGAATACATGATCTAGGAAGGATTACTATTTAAGGGTAATCAACTTTGTATTCCAAAGTGCTCCATGAGGGAGAATCTGTTGAAGGAGAAACATAGTGGAGGATTGGCTGGACATTTCGGTCATGATAAGACATTCGCAAAGTTGAATGAGTCATATTTTTGGCCAGGTATGCGAGAAGATGTCAAAAGATTCATGGACAGATGTATAATTTGTCAAGATTCAAAATGAAAGAGATAGAATTTAGGTTTATATCAACCGTTACCCATACCTGACAGGCCGTGGGATGCAGTAAGCATGGACTTCATATTAGGGTTGCCAAGAACACAAAGAGGGTTTGACTCAATATTTGTGGTAGTGGATAGATTTTCCAAAATGGCACATTTCATACCATGCCAGAAAACCAGTGATGCAACTCACATTGCAAATCTGTTTTTCAAAGAAGTCATTTGACTTCAAGACTTACCAAGGAGCATAGTTTCGGATCGAGACACCAAGTTCGTGGGACACTTCTAGAGAAACTTATGGAAAAATATAGGAATGAACTTGTCGTTTGGTTCAGCTTCTCATCCTCATATGGATGGATAGATAGAAGTTGTGAATAGAAGTTTGGGAGACTTGCTGAGGGGCTTGGTGATAGAACACCATAGTCAGTGGGACAATATTCTGCCACAGGTGGAATTTGCGTATAACAACTCACTAAATAGAAGCACAAGGTAGAGTCCATTCCAGATTGTTTATGGGATGTAGCCAAGAGGAGTTTTAGAATTGAGGGATTCATAACATAATGCAACTAGGAGTGCTAGTGCAGAGGATTTCGCAGAAGCGATGAAGGAACTTCACAGCCAGGTGAAAGAGCGATTGAAAAACTCGAGCCAAGAGTATAAGCACATAGTAGATCAACACAGGAGACAACTTGAATTTGATGTTGGTGATTTAATTCTGGCACATCTGAGAAAGGAAATATTCCCGAAGGGGACATATAACAAACTGAAGATGAAGAAGATCGGACCATGTAAGGTCTTGAAGAAATTTGGGGCAAATGCTTATGAGATTGAATTACCTGATGGGATCGGAATTTCTCTGATATTCAATGTCTCAGATTTGTACCCATACAAAGATGAGGAAGCAAGAACAGGTGATAAAAAACTAGAGGTTCAATGGGCTAAACAGATGCCAGTTGCAGAGAAGCCTCAAATGGAAAGCATATTGGACAAAAGAGTTAGCAAGAAGACCAGGAGAAAATAATACTTTGAATATTTGGTCAAGTGGAAGGGACATCCAGTTGAAGATGCCAGCTGGGTGAATGAAGCACAGATTCAAAAGCATGGACAGAACGTGTGAGAGCTCATGGAAAGGAGCCCATGAAAATATTCAAGCGAGGGAGTATGATGCAAGAGCATCGCCAATGTCAAGCGAGCGTGGGGCAACGCCAACGCATTTTGGCATGTGATAAAATTATTTGAAATGTTTTGAAGTTGGATTCACTGAAATTGAATGTAATAGTTAATGAGAGGCATACTTCCTGATTTGTAAATAGACTTGGAGCGTCCCGCTCTCGTCTGTATTAGGTGAAAGCATTTATGTTAATGAATGTAAGTAGGTGGACTTGAATTCCTAGATTAGATAGTTTTAGGAGCTGGAGGGAAATGAGATATAGACACCCTCATTTGTATCATTGTAACAATTAAGCAGTAGCATGAGAAGAGAGCATAGGAGAGCAGAAGCAGAGAGCTGTGTAAGAACCCCATGTACAAAAATTCTGAGATTAATATATGAAGCTTGATTTAGAATCATGGTGTTCAATTACTTTCTGTGTATGCATGATTGAATGTTATGCTCATGATTGTTTACTTTCTATTATGCATTTGCTTTGATGCATGAATGTTTGATTTCATATTTAATATCTGAAATCTGAAGAGAGGGAGAGTAAGGATGAGTTTCAATTGTTTCTCTGTCTGAGCAAGAGATTTCCTGCAAGGAGTGCAGCGAAATCATCCGCATGCTGTGAGTTGACAGAAGTCAGAGTTTGTCTCTGCAAGCTCAGGAGAGATAACACTGTTCTCATTCTCACAAAAGTGCCATTTGAGCACAGGAGCCATGCAAGGAGTGTGCAGGCCGAGCGAAGTCTCAGAGTTTGCAACTGAAGCGAAATAGTTGAAAAACTGCTGTCACAGAGTCGAAAAGTCCGATACTTGGAAGTATTGAGGAATTCTTGCAAGGAGTGTGCACAAGAATTTTTCCCAAGGGACTTGGGAATTTTTCAATCAAGCTCAAAAGGGCTAGTTCTTGAAGCATTGGAAGGAGGTGCAACGAAGGTGTTTTGCAGGAGGACAAGTTCCGTAGGAGAACACTTTGCTCGTTTCACAGAAATCACCAAGGAGGAAATTGACGGTCAGAGTTCTCCGTGGAGAATTCACGAGGTCCTAGAAGACGTCCGATCTTGAAGAGGAACAAAAAGGTTACAAATTCATTCGTCGAGCGTAAATCTTGGGAGAAATCGGCTATTGGATCTCTCGCAGAATCGAGTCTTGGGGATTCGTGGGTTGAAAGGTCGAATTCTTTGCATCAAAACTCGCGAGGTCGCGAGGTGCGAAGTCTCGAGATAGCGAAGGAATCTGAGCCATTTGCAGAAGAAGGACATGTGTCGCGAGATCACTCGTATTGGGGACTCAGACATCGGAGGTCAGAAAGGGAGGTCATTCAACTTTGCGAGTGGCAAAGATGCGAAGTGAATCAGGACCGTCCATCTTAAAGTGGACAGGTGGCATACTCATCGAGAGGTCAGAGTCTCATTGACCATTTCAGGGTTTTGTGAGTTGAGGAGCTAAAGGCTTAGTATTCGGACTTGCGAAGTCGTGAGGTCCGAAACTCTTAAAAATGGGGGAGTTCCGTGTGTGACCCGCGTAGGTGACGTGTCGAAAAATTTGTCGTTTCGACATATCAGAGGATAAGAGGTTGAGACTTTCATCCCGAAAGTCTTGAAGTGGCGAGTAGCGAAGTCATGAAGTAATCTAATTCGTCCATCGGAGCAGGACAGGTGTAAAATATTAGAGGATCTCGCGAACTCGGAGGTTTGCAGGGTGAGAGCCCAGGAGTTGGGTACTTCAAGTCCCGAAAATGCGAAAGGTGAAGTCATGAAGTGCCGAAGCTGGCACGAGGGATGCATGGAAAAACCACGAAGGGGGCCCAAAAAAATAGACAGGTGGACACGTGTTGCCAAGAGGAAGGGAGTCAACACTTCATTGACTTCTCGCTTCTCAGGAGTTCGTAAGGTAAGAGCTCGAAGACACGACGTTGAAACTTGTGAAGGTGCGAGATGCGAGAGGAGCCAACGATAAGACTAGCCGACGGTCGTGTGAGAAAGGCACTGACAGAGTAAGAGCTATAGCCATATCGTGATTTCGGATATCATGGAATTGGAGGAGGAAGAGTCGGAGTTTCAACTCGCGAACTTGCGAAATCGCGAACTGCGAAAAAGAACCTGTGGATCGATTTGAAGGGGGGTTCCAGCAGAGAATCTGAAAGAGTTGATCCGGCTCGAAGGGCATATAGAATGATCCTGTGAGCGGATCTTGGACCTGAGGGCCGATAGGTCTGTGCCAAAATTGCATCTTCCATTGATTCATCTCAATTTGTGTTTAAAGAAGGATCTAAATTTTTACATGATCAATTATTTGAGGTTGAAAAGTATAATCGACCAAATATTATTACCAATGATGATTCTTAAAAAATGTCGGTCGTTCCATTTAGTCCACCTCAAATAGTTAATCTTGAAGTATTTAAGCTCAATGGAAAGTTTTAGGAGAATGATATAGTTCTTTTTTGATCGAGAATCATGATAAGTTCTTGCCATCTTGATCCAACCTTTTTGTAAGATTCTTTCCTTGATAGTAGTATGATAGTAATTGCATGTATTATGATAGACTTGTAGATTGGTTGGAGTATTCATATCTCAAAAATTTTCCAGGGAATGGTAAGATTATCTTCACTTTATTTAGAGATCAAGGAGGTAAATTTGACACACTTGTTTTATATCCTTCAGATGGAGAAAATATGGAACGAAAGAAAAATTTTCAGGAGGATGGGGCACTTTGGTCTAGGCTGATGGTTATGTTAGGTTCCCATAACTTTCACAGCTTCACAATCTCATTCTTTCATATTTTTGTGACCCATATAATGACAAAATTACAGAATGGCTGGAGGATTCATACAAAAAGAATGTTCAAGGGAATGGTAAGGTCATGCTTTCTTTGTTTTTAAATGATGATGATAAATGTAAGTATGATATATTTTTGTCATTTTTCGATATACTACCATTCTTTTTTTTTTTTTAACGAAAACGAGTATGGAATTTTATTTATAGTAAGGCAGAGGGGGCTGCCGAACCCGTACATATTCGATCAGAGCTACCGCTCTGTAGCACATTCTCCAGCCAGATGACTGTGCCATCAACATGCTTATAGAACTAGAGGAACCATACATTCAAAATTCTGGCCTGGGATTTAACTAACTGAGACTGAAGCCACAACCTTAACGTTTTCCTTTTTTGCCGGTGCTCGTGGTCGCTTCAGCAGAGGCTTCAGCGATCTTGCTGAATGCGTTGGTTAAAGCCTCCACCTTCTGCTCCAGATTGCAGAGTCGTTGCCCTAGGTTGCCCACGAGGTTAGCGGCGTCCTTCAGCCCGGCGTGCAGTTCATCAGAGAGCTCGTCTTTGATATCTTCCATTTCCATCTTCAGATTGTCCCACTTCATCTGGTTGGTGGAGGCCCGGATGCTCTCCATATCGCTCCTGATCAATTCTATGCGCTCCTTGGGCGTGAGGGGGGTTTGGGCATTCGGGTCCATGTCTGAAAATCGCAGAACGAAATTGCCTTTGATTCCTGTGACCTGCGAGCTTGGCTTCGTGTTGGAGATGGTGAGGGGCGGATGTCGTTTTAACCACGGGCTCATCTGGCCCTGATCATGAGTTTTCCAGGGGAAGCATGGGCTCGGATCTCTCTGAAGGATTCTTGTCCGTCCGGCAGGGAGAGTTCGCTGCTGTACCCTCCAAATAAAATCAGAGTGATGGGAAGGAACCTGACCAAACGTCCGCTGCTTCCTAGGGAATCAGATAGTAAGAGATTTCCTCATTGATTAGGATTTGTCCTTTGGTATGCGTGGATCCTCTGTTAGCTTCTTTGTCTGCATCCCTGTTCAAATCTCTAAGCACGTGATAGACCTTATATTCCTGAGTTTGGTCCAAGAGAATACGAATCTTCTTGTGAAGCTGAGCCAAGCGCATATCCTTAGGTGGTTTATTAAGGTTGATGGTGTCTATGACCTGTTTTGAATCCCACGCGATATTAATCTTATTAATTCCGAGTTTGAGAGCTTGATTCAACCCTTTCCAGAGGGCTAGGAATTCGGCCTGATTGTTGGAAGCATACCCTAGGCCCCAGGCATAGGTAAGCTTAGTAGAGCCGTTGGGTTCAATAAGGATTCCTCCACCTCCTGCCTCACCAGGATTACCCTTTGAGGCACCGTCAAACTGGAGCCACCAGTCCTCTAAGGACGATCTCCATCTCAGGAATTCTTGTTTCGGCAAGCGAATTTCCCAGTTCCTGAGTTTTGGGGAAGTGCTCTGGATATGGTTCTGGCAGGTTGGTCGAAACACCTTGATCCAATCTTCTTCTTCCTTGGTTGTCGGGGCGGAGTTCTGGACTGAAGGTCTAGCATTGATAGCTTCAGAGATCATGACCTGGATCTTGATGGCTACCTGATTGGGCATCCTTTTTTCCTCCTTAAAAATTCTGTTATTGCGCTCTAACCAAAGCTTCCAACAAACGAACTTTGGGATCCACATCCAGATTGTTTTCAACTGGTGTTTTATTTTTAAGTTGAAGGGGGACAGAGACATCCATATGTTGAAGAGAACTTGACTTTCAGTAGGAATCTGAAGGGCTATAGGGCCCACCAGGAGCTCCCAGACTTTTTTTGAGTAATCACATTTGAAAAGGAGGTGGGCAATCGTTTCTTCTGACTGTGTACACAGGGGGCAGCGTGAGGGCCCTTCCCAGCCTCTTCGTTTCAGATTGTCGAAGGTTAAAATACTATTATGCATGAGCGTCCAGGCAAAGAGGTCAACCTTGGGTATAGAGGGGAAATTCCAGAGGGCTTTCCACGGCCCTGGGTTGGGAGGGACCCAAGGAGCACGCGTAGCTATCTTGTATCCAGCAGCTGCTGTGTAAACCCCTGTATTAGTTCCCCAGCCTCTTTTATCTCTCACTCCAACGCTTAGAGGCGCCTTTCCTTGAAGAAGACCCAGCAAGATGGAGGCTTCGTCATTAAGCTCCTCTAGATAGTTGCCAAGATCCCAGCCTTCCCAGGATTTCTTTTCATCATTTTTCCATGTGGATATGTCCCAAAGAGTTCTGCGATTCCTGTGCAGCAGCCAGTTCTTGATATTTTCAATTTATCTAAGGTCTGAGAGAGGCTGTCCTCCAAGGATGGAATCCTCCCAAATATTGATCTTTGAGCCATTCCCCGGAATCCAGGTGAGCTGGGATTTGAGGAGAGGCATGGCTCTATGGCAGAGGTGGAAGATAGGAGAGCCTTTTTTCGTTATTGGGGGCTTCTCTAAGAATCTGTCCCGGCTGCCAGAGAAGTATTTTTTCCTTAGCAGATGTTTGCTCCAAGTTTGCTTCCCTGCTGTCATATTCCAGAGAATCTTTCCTCCCATGGCAATGTTATGGTGCGCCACATCCCTGATGTTCAGGCCTCCTTCCATCTTTGGGGTCTTTACTTTTCTCCAATTGACTAAATGCAGCTTCCTTTCGCAGTTCCTTCCCCCTTCCCAAAGGAATTTCCTGAGAAGCTCATCTATTTTATTAGAGATTGTTTTGGGGGCAAGGAGCACCGAGCATTGATAGATTGGTAAGCTAGTGATGACAACATTCATAAGCACCAACTTTCCGGCTTTATTGAGCCAATTCGCTCCCCAATTTTGCATTTTGGATTTGAGTTTGTCAATCAGGGGCGTCCAATGGGCTACCTTTACGGAGGATTTGAAGATTGGGATGCCAAGGTATATGAATTTGTCCCAGGTTGGAGTGGCTTCCATTTCTAACACCCTACTTATCTGCAGCAGTTCTCTTGGGTTACAGTGCCAGCCGTAAATTATACTTTTGTGGTAATTGATCTCGCTGCCAGAGCATGATTTATAAGTGTCTAGTTCTGATTTGAGGATCCTTGCTGTCTTTAATGTGGCAATTCCCAGTAATAGCGTATCGTCAGCAAATTGAGTGTGACTCACTTCTTTTACTGAGGGGGCTGTTTTAATGCCCGAGAGAGCTCTGTTGTGGAGGGCGTAATGGAGCTGGTAACTCAGGACTGAAGCCTGTAGCACATACAACAAAGGGGAGAGGGGGCACCCTTGCCTCAACCCCCGAGAAGCTTGGAAGAATTTTGCTGGGCGGCCATTTACCAGGGGTGCTACCCAGGGGGCTTTGATGCAAGCTTTCACCCAATTTATGAACTGTTGATCAAACCCAAACCTCTGCATAAAAGCAAACAGGAAATCATGTCTCACATGGTCAAACGCATTAGCTAGATCGAGTTTGATTGCCATACCTTTTTCCTTTTTTGTGTAGCTTGAATGTATGGCTTCTTGGACAAGAATAATATTGTCGAGAATTTTCCTTCCATGAACAAACCCTCCTTGGTTTTCCGGGATCAGCCTTGGTAGCATTTTTTTAAGCCTGTTTGCGATAATTTTAGTTATAATTTTGTAGCCTGTGTTACATAGAGAGATCGGCCTAAATCTGGATAGAAGTTTCGCTCCTTTTTCCTTTGGAATTAGTGCTAGAAAGGCTGAATTCGTGCTACCTCCAATTTTGGTACAGGCCTGCGATATTCTGATCATTTTGCTTAAATATTTTTTGATAATGTCCCAGCAATGGGTGAAGAAGCGGGGAGTAAACCCATCCGGGCCCGGGGCTTTGTCGGGGTTCATCCTGAAGACTACTTCCTTAATTTCCTTCAAACTGATCGGTCTGTTTAAAATCCTGTTGTCATTTGCTGTGATCAGATTCGGAATTTCAGAGAGTGGATAAGAATCTATTGCCAAGTCTTCTTGGGCAGGGGCTGAGTAAAGCTCTTTGAAGTAGGAGTGGGCGACCTCTTTTATGTCTTCCGGATCCGTCCAGAGCTGATCTTGCCAGTAAATTTCATTTATATGGTTGTAGTTGTTCCTTGCCTGTGTTTGTTTATGGAAGAAAGAAGTATTTCTGTCACCTTCTTGAAGCCAAAGTGCCCGAGATTTCGTTCTCCAATGGATTTCTTCGTCTCTGCAGGCTTTGTGGTACTGTCTTTGCAAATCAGTTTCTTG
>ML776811.1:1372308-1467235 GCA_009831015.1 Picea engelmannii
TTGGAGGATTGTATCTTCCTCTTGGAGTTTTATCCCTCACTTTACATTTGGAAGCTGTAGCTACCTTTGGAAGTCATTACTTCCCTTGAACAATAACTATTGATTATTTCTCATATATTGTGCATGGTGTATTGTGGTGTATTTGTGTAACTCTTATACTATTGTTCATTTCTCATTAGATATAATTGAATGGTTTAAGTATAAGTTGAAAAAGGTTTTAAATTGTACTTGATACTGATTCACCCCCCTCTCAGTATCAACACATTGTTGGCTTTAGACCTGTGTGATATATTATTATGGTTGATTTAGCTTTAGCTTTCTCATCATATGGTGTTTCATATTGTTAAATATTTATATGTTGTCCATAATATGCCATTCCATTTTTTATGTGTGATCAATCGATTATTTGATTATTTTTGAATTTATTTCTAATGTTAAATGATGGATAATATCAATACTCATAATTGAGTTTTCTTTCGTTCTTAAATATTGATTATCTTAAGATCACATGATTTTTAATTAGTTGTCTTCCTGATGTTATTAATTTACTCCAAATATCAAACACTTCTTTGAATTTATTCTGGAAGTACCAGTATTGTCATGTTATAGGTTTCTCTTAAAATCAAGACAAACATGAGCTCAAACAACATAGAGAGATAAACTCAGTTTTGCTGATCAACAAAAGGTTAATGTATGTGTTATTTTATTAATTATTTATTAATGAAACAATGATTGCATTAATTAACTTTTGACTATTACTGTTTTATTGTTTCAATTGTATTTGCTTAGTATTTATTAGTTTTAAATATTTAAACATTCAAAAAACAAAAATATTTATGTTCTTTCTTTATCTTAGTTAGAAACACTATTACTAACATTCATTTCACAAGATTTCAAGTAAACCTTCTAAACTGTATATAGATTATTTATAATCATTTGTATATTCACGTTTCTTTTTAATAAACATTAGTAAGTAATATGTCATTTGTTAGAATCATAGCTTTAGATTAGTTTATTTCTTTTACTGTTTTTAGGACTTTAGTTGGCCAACAAAGCCATTAAGCCCACCGGGTCAGTTCATACCAAATGACTTGGGTTAATTAGACAACCCCAGTCTGGATCTGACCTTCCAGTTGACAGTGTGTCATCTATTCCCGTCAACAGATCCCCATTAGCATTTTGTCATCTAAAAGCTACTGGTGAGTGGATACTTGATATTTTCCATGGAGGTTGAATCCTGTCCAACTCTTGTTTTCTATAGCTACTTTAATTGAATTCCCAATCCTTCCACCATAAGGATAAAAATAAAGGGGTAAAGCATGTCTTATTGTCAGATATCCTTTGATGGGGAGAAGGTAGGAAAGGGAGAGACATTGATAAAAATGGAAAAGAAGTCCATGGTGGTTAAAGACATGATCAATTTGACCCAGAGAGGAGAGAAGTTGAAGGAAGAGAGAATGAAGTTGATGAAGTCCCAACATATACTATCCAAATATTTAGACATATCGAGTTTTATGAGAATATTTGGTTTTCTTATGGATTGCAGAGAGTGTCTTAACTCATGAGTTAATATAATATTATCAAGGATTTGTCTGCCTTCCATAGAGCTTGATTGTTCTCGGGATATTAGAGAGGGAAGTAGGGTTTTGAGCCTATTAGCAATGAGTTTGGTGAGGATTTTGTAAATGAAATTTAATAGGGAAATGGGACTGAATTTGTTGGGATCCTCCACTTTTTCTTCTTTTAGAATGAGTGAAAGGAAGGTGGAGTTTAAGGCAGGCGGGACAAAGAGGAAATTTTGATATTATTTGACCACCTCGAAAATGTCATGCTTAATGATAGGCCAACAATCATGAAAGAAGTTAGTGGTAAAGCCATCAGGTCCCAGAGATTAACCTTTGGGAATGTCAAACACTACTTTCTCTACTTCTTCAATTGTTGACTCTCAAAGGAGTGCATCATTATGCTCTTCTTGGACAAATTTTGGAATATGCTAGGTGTTTTTTCTGATCACTTGTTGGTGGTCCGGTTGTGGTTCCATCATGAAAATTTTGTAATATTAAACTGATTCTTATTGAATTTATTCATGTTTGAGTAATTCATGGCCTTCTTATTTTTAATAGATGTTATATGTTGGACAAGAATTTTAGATGCAATTTTGAGAAATATCCTAAGGGTTGAGGAGATGTGCAGTAAAATCACATTTAGGATTGGAGTGCATAGTAAAAGTGCATTTGGAGGCACATAAGAATATAATGGAAGGAAACAAAGCAAGGAGATAAAGAAGGAAAATAAACATGCAGGAGAAAAGGAAGGAAAAACAACATGCAGGAGAAAAGGAAGGAAAAGGAACATTGGTTGCAACAATAAGTGTTTATAGATTTGCATGGGATTTTCTTTGGTGAATTTATGATTATTTTAACTGATTGGTTAGAAAGGTTAGTGGAGAATACTGAGAGATATCATATTGCAGCACTGAGGAACTAGGCTCCTAAGTTGGTAAGACAATTGAATTTTGTAAGTGATAAGACTTCCCACGCTACATCTCGTGGAGCTTGATTGCAGTGCATAGAGTAGGTATTTTTCGAAGGAGCTTGATTGCGGTGCATAGAGTAGGTATTTTTCATTCTATGGGGAGGATGACTTCCACCCCATGAATGAGATGGAAAGGTGTGAAACCAGTGGCAGTTTTGACTACTGTGCAATAATCCCATAAGGCTGAGAAAAGCATGTGATGCCAATTGGTCTTATGTTTATCTAGCATTTGATACAACATAACATTTTTTTGATGACTTTAATGACTGATTTGACTTTCCCATTGCACTGTGGGTAGTAGGGGGATGCAAAATCATGAGTAAATCCCAGTTTGATGGAGAGTTCAACAAAAACTTCATTCTCAAAATGTTTTTGTGGTCAAACACTAGTCGAAGGGGATCTCTGAAGTGGGAAATGATGTGATTGAAGAGAAAAAGAGTTGATGTGTCTATTGTATTGTTGATGGTGGGAATGGATTTTTTCCATTTGGTAAATTAATCGATAACAACCACAATATAATTGTATGCATTGCTGGATGAGGGGTTTCAAGTCATGAAATCAATGCTCCACTTATAGAAGGGGCTGACAATGATGAATGGATGGATAGGGGAAGGTGGTGCTCGGGATTTGTGTGCGTATAAATAACACTTGTCACAATAATTGACTACATGGATGCAGTCATGTAATAGGGTGGGCCAAAATTACCCATCACAAACTATTTTCTATGAAGTGGACATGCCTAAAAGGTGATCGTCACATGCTCCACTCTCAGAATCATTGAGCAATTTATTTTCTTTCTCAATGGTGAGGCATCATCGAAGAATGGTGTCGACACCCCTCCAGTTAAACACTTCTCCTATGAGGATATATCGTGAGGCTTTGTGATATAGTAGATGACATGTTCGTGTTGGTCATTCCTTACTTGGACAAGCACTCTAAAAAACTGAAACTTCGGAGGCAGACAAGTACATGATATAATCCTTATCATAGTCTTGGGGACTAATTAAGGGTGCTTTGCTGAGTGATTCTTTGAGAGAGGAAAACATAGCTTGAGCATGTTGGTCCCAGTGAAACGAGACATCACACCATAGTAAGAGAAATAAGTTGTGGGAACAAATAATATAATCAAGAAAAAATGGCGTAAACAATTATATTTTCCTGAAAGGCTCTATAGTTGGTGTAGGTTCTTCAGAGGAGGAATTTGTTTGATGGCTTGGACCTTAAGGGGGTCGACAGTGATACCCTCCTAGGAGACAATGAAGTCCAATAGGCGACCTGCTATGATGCAAAATATGCACTTCAGGGGGTTTAGATGGACATTTTATCGTCGACAACAATCAAAGATTATCCAAAGATCTTCTATGTGTTGGGAGAATTGTTTAGAACGAGCGGTGAGGTCATCCAAGTATGTGAGAATCGTGTGAGACAGATAATGGAAGGATTATGTCATGGTGCGTTGGAAGGTGGCTCCAACATTTTTATAAAGGCAGGTAAGAAGAAGAGGAGAATGAATTACCCGAAGAAATTTATTCACATTGTTGTCTCCAAACACTTTGTGGACATTAGAAAAATTGTGAGGATCATCATATGGGAAATAGGGGGTGGATATATAGTCGTTGGCATATATTCGTTTCAATAGTATGTAGGAAACACATGGTGACATGTTATTCTTCTTTTTGTTTGAAGATGATGTTGCTCCACCTTTTGATGTTGCTTCACTTTTCTTGATTTAGTGCACGGATTTTAAGGCTTTACTTTAAATTTCAAAGTCACAAGTTCAATTCTAATATCAATTATTGTATAATTATAACTAATCAACCAAGATAAAATGATCGATTAATATTGAAATTTTTAAATCAACTATCCACTCCACTCCTTAATTGGTCTATCACACTTATGAAACTCCATAAAAAATTCCCTGGAGACAACCAATTCTTTTGTCATGTGGATTTCTGGAGACAAACGATTCTTCCTTTATTTCTTCATGCAATGTTTGAATCATTCTTTCTTCATGCAACTTTTGGTCATCCAAAAACGTATAAACCAAACTCAAGATAAAGATCATATCTTCAAGTACACCATGGCTTGTATTATTTTTAGCATGTTTTGCGGAGACAACCAATTCTTTCTCATGCGGCTTTCAATTCATCTAGACGTCCAAACTGAAGTCTAGGCGGATCTCATATATTCAACTACACCATGTATTGTGTTTTTTTTCACATGAATAGTTTGTTAGGTTTTTATCCTTTTATTTTAATTAATTTCTATTTTAAAGCCAAAAAAATGTGGTGATTAAACAACGAGGAATTGATCATTTTGGCCATTTGTTAGATAATCTAAGAAAGAAACAAAGAGATACTGGGTAATGGATTGTATTTAATTACCTATTTTATTATTTTAAAATTATTTAAAAGTACATATGTAAGTTTAGAAAATAGGAAAAAAATATTAAATAAACAAGTCAATATAAGTATAATTTTCATGATAATAATATTAAAAAAAATATTTCTCATATATATATATATATATATATATAATAGAAAAGACAAGTAAAGATATACCACTTTAATTGGTTAATTGATTTTAGTTTTTTTCGTAAATATAGAGGGAATTTTTTTTTATTCTATTAATAGAGGATCCATTAAAAAATTCTCTGCTACTGGTCTACAAGTGGGGAAACGAGGATAGTAGTAGAGGAATAGATTGCGAGTCCAAATAGTTTGAACAATGTTTTTAAATAGACTTTGTCTTACTAGATAAACAAAGTATATATTCTTCCGAGAGCAGGTAAAAGCTAACACAAAGAGATGCATGCTCTTCATTGTAAAAACAAAATCGAAAGAAAAAACATATTAACTATACAAAAGGAGGAGGGGCTTGTAACTCCTGTGAAGGAGCAATAATTGTATGCCTATTGAGTTGCACTACTATTGCTGAACTAGAAGGCGAAATACAACACAACTTCGTGAAGGAGGTGGAATTCATCCAACTAGAGTTGGATGATACTTTGTGCTTCTTCCCTGATTTGTAACATTTTCCCCAAAATCATCTTCAAGTGCCAATAAAGTTTTACTGTGCACCAATATTTTCAGTCCTAATCACGTGAGCTTCCAATCTCAAGGACCCAATTGATAATTCTGTCATCCACCTCCTGTGTTGATGTGAAGTTGTGTTTTTTCTGAATATCTACTTCAACCTCATCAATTTGCTCTTGAATATGTTGAGGAATAACTTCTTGGAAAGTTGACGCTTTCATCTATGCCTCTTATTGGACCCTAGTGGTGGGAGTCCCTGCTTCCTTGCGGTTGGAGCATGTTTTTGAAGGTTAGCCTCCACTTGAATGGTAGACTCTATTGTATCCTCTGCATGGAGCCATGTCGCTTGTTGTTGGATGAATGAACTGAAGGTGCACGTTGATCCACCACAGGTTGGTGGACAACTTGCAACACTTCTTGTTGTGGATAATAGCTCGAGCAAGGGATTGCATGTTATCGCCACACCGAATTTTCAAAGTCCTAGGTTTTTTGAATGCCTTATCTGTTTCATGACCTTGTTATTCATTCTATTGAGACCAAAAATATCGTTGGATCATTCCATTAGTTGTTGCATACTGTCTTCATGCTTCCTTAACTGTTAAATTAAGCTGATATGGTACTGGGTGTATTGAAGACCATGTGCTTGGCATATGCTACACATCCATTTCATATTCACATTGCCATGACAACTGGCTTCCAAAGTGTTGGAGCCCGAGAAGGTGGTTGCAAATTTAAATTCATTGAGTTGGGTTGTTGGATTACTGAGAGGGGGGGTGAATCAGTAATAGAGAAATTTAATCCTTTTTAACCATATAATCCAAGTGTTATATCAATGAAGCATTATCATCCAATAACTACAGAGTAAATAAGAAATGAACAAATGAACAAACATACACATACACAATACACCAATGTTTTATGTGGAAACCCAAATCGGGAGAAAACCACATAATTATTTTTCTTATATGTCTTGAAGAATTACATTCATTGGAAGCATCAACTTCCTTTGTTTTCCAACTACAACTGGAAGGAGGCTCCAACCCCCTAGTTTCTCAGGTTACAACCTGAGGGAAGCTCCAACTCCCCAATTCTCTGGCTACAACTAGAAGGAGGCTACAACCCCCTATGTTCTTTGTCTACAACTGGAAGGTGGCTACGACCACCTGTCCTTGCCTCATCCCGCCACCCTGAAGTAGAAGTAGAATGATGGAACCAATGTCAACCTGTCACTGTGAGATATACCGTTGTAAAACTGTACCAATAAATATGAACCATGCATCAACCATGTATCAACCTATACCTCAACCTGTAATGAACCTGTACCATAAACAAGTGCATCAACCATGCACAGACCTATACCAAATAACCCGTAATCAAATTGTACCATAAATAAGTGCATCCAAGCATGTACCAAGTATGTACCAATCATGTTTCAACTACTCATCAACTATGACTCATCAATATGTACCAACATCATCAACTATACAACTCATGTATGTGCCAACTCATCAACTACTTGTCTCAACCATGTACTCAACATGTACCTAAACCAAAATCCCTCATCAATTTCATCATACAAATATGATTTGTAGCTCTGTAATAGACCTAGTGTATATGATCAGATTCCTACAAATCTTCCTTAACTTCAACAACAAGAGACTATCATTTTCATCAAACTTTTCTTTAGTCTCACATGCCTAGTTTTGGATTAGTCAATAACCCTAACTTGAAGTAATCATAACTTTGTACATGTAATGTACAAATATATGAAACTAATACACAATGTTCTTCAATGTGTTTTATGCAATTCGTCTAGGTTTCACTACTTGTAACCTCTCAGAAAAGTAGTTATAGCAAAAATGGCATACCTTGCTAAATTCTAGCTTATTCTAGAGAACGACCTTGTAGAGCGTCCCCCGCATGGAATATTTGTTGAATGGATATGAAACTAATAAAAAGAATAATATAGATTGTATTGTAACCAAAACATTTGGTTTCATTGAATTTTGATCTGTTATGAAGAAGTTATGATGTTTTTACCTGAAACACTTGTTTTTGACTAGTTTCAGGATTAGCCACAAACCCTATTTTCCACGAAGTGTAACTCCGAAAATACAATGACCCACAAGCTAAATTTTTTACCATATATACTTGGATATGTTTTCTCAATGGAATATCAATTTCAGGATTTGAATAATTATAGAAAAAAAGTTATAGAAAAAATGGTGAGATGACCTGTAAATAACATACCTTAGAAAGCACCATCAAAAGAATTTATCCTTCCTTGCATTTCTGCCTTCTTTTCTTCACCTTCCCTCAGAATTTTGGCTTAGATATCGTTGGTTACCTCATACACCTATATATATTCAATATGCTCAAGTTTGATTAAAATTAGAGAGCGTTGCCTCTTATTTATACTCTCCAAGTAGCTTCCTTAAAAACATCTTCTAGGTCACTTGGCCCCACTTTCCTTATTTTAGGGTTAACCCACTTCTAAATTATCCATTAAATTTATTATTGAAATAATTTATTTTGCATTCACTTTGAATTATAATACACTCGTTACTTCACTTTATTATTTACCTTTTAAAATCTCTTAAACCACTTTGACTACGTTGACCTTTTGGGGCTTCTAGATGACATATGAGGGTCCTCCAACTTCGTAAGGCCATAACTTTCAAACCGTGAGGAGTTATGTGACGTTACACATACCACCAGAAATGGAATGACATGTACTATCCATATAGAATAGTATTATCTGAAAATATATCATAACTCATACCGTTATCCATCAGACAAACTTGGGTCCATTACTCAAACCTGGGGTCTCCAACTTCTCATGGCCATAACTCTCTAACCGTGAGGAGTTATGTGACGTTCCACATACCACCAGAAATTGAATGACAAGAACTATCCATTCCTCTACTATAGTAGCACAACTTTCTTAAGATTCCTAAATTTTGTACACAACAGTTGGATTGATGAAGAACCAGACCAATTTCTCATAGAATGACATGTTTCCTTTGTAAGAGAATACAACCCGGGATCGGAAATCTAGGAATTGTAGAATTTAAAGGGAGGGGCACTATTATGGGAAGACATCTCCAATTGTAAGAAAATCAGGTTGTGGTCTAAAATGGTAGAATTTATTACCTTGGATCTGATTCTTTTATGACTACTAAGGAGAGATTCATTCAATAGGAAATGATCCAATCTTTTCGATATGCCTGTTGATCCAACTCTACCATTTCTTTAGGTAGGAGTCAATTTTATCAGCTGGATATCCACTAAACTGAAGGAAATACCAATCCTAGAGATTTATTCTGCAAGAGGGTCACTTATGGCCAGTTCCCCCCATACCTCCCGATCAATAAGAGTGAAATTAAGGTCACCGCCCACTATCAATCCTTATTCACTTAGGAAACCATAATCAATAATGTGTTTCCAAAAAAATTCCCTATCTTTATAAGGAGCATAACAATTGAGCAGTTTATACCTTTCTGCAGACTATTTAAATCTTCCTTCCAGATAAATACATGTAGAGGTGCCATAAGCAAAAAAATTAGCATAAGTTGGGTTCCATCCACTGAATATTCCACTTGATCGACCATTGGGATTCAAAGCAACAACATCCCATTTCGGAAGACACTAAAGGAAGAGCCTTTTTTCTTTCTCAACATCCACTACAGTTTCTTGTAGAAGTACAACATCAGGATTTACCCGTTCAACAACAGTTTGAGGGCAACTATTTTTGTGGGTCCCCCAAACCCACAGAGATTGAAAGGAAGAAAAATCATAAGGGAAAGTCGGTAGTCGGCTGGATTTCTCTAAGGGCCAGGAGGGGAACCCTATCTGGAATAGGGTTTAAGGAAAAAAGGTTGGCAGTTATTAGAGAACAATCTGGATCGTAACCCACTGGGGACAATATTCCGAAATGAGACAAACCACCTTCAATGGCCTTGGAGGGTTTCTTAGGGTTGCATGGTTTAGCCTTTTTTCTGATAGTCACATTGGAGTGGTCTGTGGAGTGGGGAGGCAAAGAAGTAAAATTTGTAATGGGAAGAAGTGTGGGTGACAAAATTTCTGAAACCTTTGTTGAAAGATTTTGGAAGAAATCTAACGCACAACCACTAGGATCGCTTACAACATCCGAACCAACTCCATCATGGAGGACTAACAAGAGTGCTATAGTTTTGGTAGGAGGTATAGAGATAAAACGACCTCCTAATTTCTTTTCTGACCCTTTAGTGGTGAGATTATTAGTCTCCAAACACCTGTAAGGAAACTCATCAAACACAACATTAACTGTGGGAGAGAGAGGTTGAGAATCCCTAAGAGAGTATTGATGGTGATTAACATAGTATAAATTATTTGAAATCAAACTAGGATGAGCACCTGAGTCTTTGAATTTTTTTCATAAGTAGATTCCAAAAGTCACCAAAGATTTCTAAAACCCATCTTTCATTCTCTTTTAAATATATAATCTCTTCAGGGGAAAGATTAGGAAAGAAGGAAGGAAAGAATAAGTTCATCTTACCTAAAAAAGAGCCTTTGTAGAAAGGACCAGAATAATAAACTTCAGCTTGGTTGAAAGTCATCCTGGGTTGTTCTGTGTCACTACTGAGTTCCCTGAAGCTAGGAGATGTTTCTTTTAGATGTCTCGTTTTCCAACATGAATGACATCTGAATGGATCCCTCCAGAAATCAACTGATTGGCAAAATTGTGAATCCCAATGGAGATGTCGATAAGATTAGGTAAACCTCTAGATAGGTCCAGTTCAACTAACACCCACATGAGCCTTTTGTTATTCCATCGGAGTAAAAGCTCATCGAAGAAAACAAATCTTCCAACCAAGTTTGCTACAACTTCAAAGATCCCAACAGACCAGAACTCAATGGTAAAGTTGGGAAGCAACATCCAAAAACTTCTATTCATGAATATTTCCGAGAGTGGGTTAAAACCAAACACCCATCTTTTGAACATTAAAATACCTCTGCCTATAATCCAAGGTGAGCCTAAAATTTTCAGAAGATTGCTCTCAGCAAGGAAATGAAAAACCACTCAGTGGTTTAGAAAGTAGACTAAACCTAGGACTGTACCCAGCGAGACGCTTCCAGAAACCTAAGATCCAATCACAAAATTTATATCAATAGAAATATATATATCGCTTTAATTGGTTAATTGATTTAGTTTTCAATAACCAAAAACAACTAATAGAAATTCATTTTAATTTAAGATCTAATAAATATTCAAATAAAATAAAATAAAATAAATATAAATATAATTTTACAATGAATTTTAAAAATTACATACAAATCTAATATTAATTTATCTTATTATTACATATTTGTATTATTATTATTATAATCTATTTTATTTTAATAATTTTGAAAAATATTTGTATATAAATTTATTCTTTTTTCAATTTAAATTATTAAGTTTTCTCATCTTCCTCTTAGAGGTAAGTCTCTCCCCCATTGAGAGCACATATATGACTAGACACCTAATGTATAAGAAAAAGTTAAATAACATAGAATACAAGAGGCTTCCTAAAATTGATTCAAGCTAGAATGACATAAATATGCCTAGTCTTGGCTAAACTATTGGGGAATCATGCAAGACACTATTTATTTAAGGAGAAAATGTGGTGTGATAAATAGTTAGAGGAAAAAAGAAAATTAAATCAACCATAATCTAGCAAATCAAAATTGTCTCTCTGTTTTGACAAGTGTAAAGAAACAAATAAGCATTACTAAGATAAGGACACATTCTCATGAGCTCCATAGTGAAACTAGGCATTTGTCAATTCCTAAATCTCCATAGGATGAAAGAGTGTGCCACCTTTGTGACACTAAGAATGTTAAGACCTAAATAGTGGCACATTAACCCTTAATTGGGGCATATTACATTAGTAATTTTATTTTATTTATGTCGGCTTGGGTCCATTAGTTGTAATTGTACCTCCTAGTCTCCTTTATATACCAAGGAGACCTTTTCATTTGGAATCATCTTGTATAGGGAAATTTATGTGGTGTATAAGGAGGTTTCCCCCTCAAAGAGACTTATTATATGAAATTATCTATTTTTCAAGGACTTGAGTACTTATTCTAAGGTTTTTCTATGCTATCTTGATATTTGGTTCTTAACATTTGGTATCAGAGCTCAAGGTCTTGGGGTTTTGCTGCTACATCTGAGACAACTTGGAATTTTATCTATAAATTTGTTTCTATGACATTTCAAAAGGAACCCCTTGGATGATATTTAGTAGACAGATCGAGGTACGTTAGGTTCAAATTTAATCTCCTTAGGCCTTATACTTTCAGAGATCTAGCCTATGTAAGATAGGGTTCTGGAATCATCCTAAATTTAGTCATCGTATAATTTTCTCTATGAAATTTTTCTGTAATGCTTTAGACCAAAATTTGGAGAATATTCATAGAAATTATAAAGGTAGTTGTGATAATTTTTTTATCTTATGGGTAATCCTACTTTTGTATATACACCATGTGCAAGATACGATATCTGGCTAGTCATATTAACTAGTCTCAAACATGTCTTCCGGGTAAAAAAATGATATCTTCTTCAGTGAGTATCGAAATTAAGTGAGACTAGTTGCATTAGATAGTGGACAGTCTGTAGTATTTCTGGTACAATTTTCAAAATAAAATATCATATATTGTGATATTGACACGCTTTACAAGTATGCTCTCTTGGAAGGAAAAAAAAATCAGCAAGCTGTGGGGAAGTTACCATAACTTCCACTTGGCACATCTAATTTTGATTAAACTTGTGGCATTATAGAGAAGAAATATCAGAGAACTACAAAAAAAAAAATTCATACCTAGAAGAGCCAAAATTTTGGAGATATAACAGAAGAAATATTATCTAGAGAACCACCTCAAAATCAAAGTTTAAAAGTGATACTTGGCCAACATGCCACCAAAAAAGGAAACTTCTACACCAAATAATCCTAAAGACTGTCCTACTTGGACTATTGATGAAGGTGAATAAATGTGTAGGGACATAAATGATTTACAAAAGAAGACAATAAAAAAAATATGAACTAAAAGGGATGATGAATGGTTTAAAAAGGGAGATCATGGAAGGATTGAAAAATTTCCTAATAGAGAGGACACCCGAAAGTGAAAATGTATCCCATGAAATTCATGACGAGGAAACAAGGAAGATGAATCAAGAAAAGAGAAACTCCAACTTTGGTTCGAAGACCAACCACTTTCTTAAGATCGATATGAGGAAGTTTGATGACAATGACCCAATCACATGGATACTTCAGATGGAGCAATTATTTGATCTACATGATGTGCCACATACACAAAAGGTACAAATTGTTTCTTTATATTTAGAACCCAATCAATTTTTGTGGTATCGATGGATTTGTTCTCACAAATCACTCATCATTTGGACAATTTTCATGGAATAAATGATAGAACACTATGAGGATACAAGGAGCAATACCTTCTTTAGCCAATTGATAAATCTCAAGCAAAAGGGTTCAATTGCAGAGCACATTGAGAACTTCCAAAGATTGAATATAAAGGTAACAAATATTCCAGATGAGCACTTTATTGATGTGTTCATACGAACTTTAAAGGATAACATTCAACATGAGGTTTGCCTTTGGGAACCCAAATCATTGGAGAATGCATTCAGGGTGGCAAGAAATGTTGAAAGTAAAAATATGGATATGGATACTAGAAGGACCACTCCTAACATCTATTGAGAGAATAATGTTCCTTCTTCTAAAACACCTCAACCTACAAGGTTGACACCTCAACAATTGGAGGAAAGAAAAGCAAAAGGTTTATGATTTAATTGTGACAACAAGTAGAGTAAGGGACATAAGTGTGGTGAGAATAAATTATTCTACATAGATTGTGAAGAGGAAGAAGAAAAAGAGCAAGAACAAGCACCATCTCAAGATGAAAACATAGAAGCAATTTCTTTTGAAGAGTTGACTCCCATGATATCATGTAATGCATTGGATGGAATTAGCACTCCTCAAACTCTCAAGATCGAAGGATATATCAAAAATAAAAAAAGGTAATAGTCCTACCATAATTGGTGAATTGATTTTAGTTTTCAACCACCAAAACAACAATTAATAGAAATTCATTTTAATTTAAGATCTAATAAACATTAAAATAAAATAAAATAACTATAAATATAATTTTATAATGAATTTTAAAAATTACGTACAAATCTAATATTACTTTATATTATTATTATTATTTTAAATAAAATAGAGTATATAATTTAATAATAATAATAATAATAATAATAATAATAATAATAATAATAATAATAATAATAATAATAATAATAATAATAATCTATTTTTAAGGTCACGACCAAGCCAGACACTAAATTGGTGTATGAGACCTCCTCCGTCCAACGATTTTGTTGGTAAAGTCTACAGAGGTATACTATTACTTTAAAAGATTCAAATCAGTACAATGATCATAGTTCACCACCTATTCTGCCACAACAGGGAAACTAGAACATGTGCCTTGCATAAAAGCTTAGAAGAAAAGACTGTAAGGTCTGACATGAAAAATGTATTGTTTCAAAAATTATGATGTGTCTAATATCAAGCATCCGAGACTGTATCTCCAACTAGCCAATTGAACATGGATGCTACCATTCACCAGAGAAATTTAACAAAACTAAAAAAGACAGAACCTAGTTCTTGATATGCCATGGTAGAGTGAGGCTAGAGGTGTGGTGGGCTCGGGCGTCCATCTATGCTGAAGGTGAAGGAAAACCTTTTTTCGTAGGTTGGACAACATTTTTTTTCTAGTGCACCCACCAGAGCATCGAACAAGAAGTCCATGCACCGACTAAGGGTTCTTTGGTTATGCAATTGCTCTTCCAGGTTCTGCCTCATGTAAAAGATTAGTTGGAGTTGGTCATCCAAAAGATAATGTGGATTTAGTAGAGGTTGCTCAATTTTCCCATCCATAGCCACATGGATATCTTGTTGATGCTTGAATCCGTCAGGACCGAAACGACAACCTCAAGAGGACATTAGTCCCCCTTCATTTTTAGAGAGGTGGTTCTCCTCTTTGGCTAAAAGATATATCTTTTAATATCTTGGAGTAGAGAGAGTGCTAGACAACAAACCCCAAATATTTATTGCTTGGATTTATATGAGAATGGTTCTTCAATAACCCAATACGATCTTTACGTACAACAAAAGTATTTTAATAAGAAAATATTGAAGGAGGGATTCAACATTAGAATTGAATTTTGATCAACATCACACACAATATTATTAATAATATATAAATACATCCATATCTTATTCATAGGAGAGAATGATTTGATCATATAATATTAGGAGAGTACTGCAATCAATATCAAAAGATAATTTGATATGTCAACCTCAAATACCTCACACTTAAAACTTAAAGTTACAAGATACAGTCAAGATCAACCCTGAAGAAATTCTTTGTGAAGTTTTATTCATGAAAGATGTTCTTGATCACAAAATATTTGAAATCCATATGTGTGGCTGCAAATACTCCATTATCATATAATACAATATTTTAGAAGAATACAATAAGAACACTCAACAACTCATCCTTGTTCCCAACTCCGAGATTCGAGCATAAAACTATGAGAAGTGGTGTATAAGAATATATAATAAAAAAAATGGAGAAGATGGGTATTTATTTCTTTCTGATCAAAATCTTGATTGTGTATCCATGGACGTGCCTTATTCTTCCTCTAATATTCTGCCCTACCCCTCTGACAATATTGATTATTCCTTGGATGAAGCATCTCTTCTCTTTTTAAGGAGAGATTTTCTAACTACCTGAGTAGTTAGGGTTTTCTTCCTCTCTTGAAATCCCTGTACAAGTTTCTTCTTGAAACATTCCAATTAATTAGTGCCTCATTAATTCATCATTAATGAAATTATGTCATCAATATATACATATCTAAAATGGGTCCCTTTCCCTTTTTAATAAAATATTTTAAATAAACTTTTATTTTCACAATTTAATTAATTCCCATTTAAAATAGGAGGACTATGTTCTAATTTTATTGGAATGAAAATCAATTTTTTAACTATCATAATCACTTCTAATGTGATCTTAATTTTCTTATATTTCCAATTATTTAAATTTTGCACAAATCCGTCACCCAGATTTCAAGAAATGAGCTCATGAAGTTGAGTTGTTGCACATACCCATTAAAAATGAATTTGACTGATATTTTAATTTCTGAGAAAAATATACAACTTTTATCACTTAAAACCTATACCACCATATTCTACATCGAAACACCTTTCCGACGGTATAAAATTTGCATGATTCTGACATCTGGAGCTCAAGTTGTGGCCTATGCAAGATCAATGCTCAACCACCGTCGATCAAAATTGATGGGCAAATGTGGGCCCTTGGATGAATTTCATGCTTCCCTTCATAAACTTAGACCTTTTGGTTTGAAAGTCTATCTCACATGCATTGGGATATTATATTCTTCATGATACATAATACTAATTATTTGATACACTTAGCAAGGAACACAAGAAGAGAAGAAATTATGGAGCTTGGAGGATTTGGCCCTTGGAAAATTGTTGAATACAATAATAATTTTGGAATCCCATCTTCATCCATCTAACGCCCAATCATTAATGAATCATCCATTCATATACTACCATGTGTCTTTGTAATAACTTTCCATGTGTCTCTAATAATAATATTCCACGTGTCTCCCTCCATGAGTTGTCACGTGTCACAATTCCATGCTTCCATGTGGAATGTTCTTATTGGTTCATGGTTTAAATGGGGAAAATTTTGGAATAATGGTTGAGTATGAGAAATTAGGCAAAAGGGTAAGTGACGGAAGAATTTTAGGTAGAAAAATGCAAGGGTTTACTTTGTAGGTTGCGGGGATGGGTTGGCGGGTTGGGGAGTAAGGTGAGTAAGGGAGTGAGGGATGACCGGTGTCCGCAAACCCGATGAGGATTGTGAGTAGTTCAGGGGAAAGGGGAGAAATGTAGATTATGGAAGTGAGGGAGGAGAAATGTAGGTAGCGATATCTTAGGTGAGGAAGGTGAGGGGGAAGGGTGAAGGAGTGTGGTGGGTGTCCGCCCCCACCATAGATTGAAATATGGATAAGTATGGAAGGATAAGGGATACGGGAGTGGAGAGGGTGGAGAGATAAGGAGAAGGGTAGGAGTGGAGAAGGGGGTGGGAGTGTAGACTATGGTTGGAATATGAGGGAGTCCAAGGAGGTGAGTGGATGTATGAGTTTTCCAACCCATGAACCCGCGAGCACTGAAAAATGACTAAGTATGGAGAGAGAGATGTTGAGTGAAAATTCTAAGTATGGTAGAATTGTAATATAGGAGAGGAGAGGCAAACATGATACTTAAAATATTCTTCAAAATTAGACTTCTGGACAATATCTTTATTATCTTAGGCATACAAAAACAAATTTCTGATCCAAAAAAAGCATGGAGAATCTAAGACTGAGGATTGCAAAGTGAACTTATAGAAGTTAAAAAATGTCTTCTTTTGATATCAAGGATTTTATGAATCCAAGAGCAGTAAAATAAAAATGACCAAATTTTGGTCAACAGATCTATATCTGCATTCAAAGTTGTTGGTGGAATTTCACCCATGGCCATTCCAGGGGTGGTGTTTTGAGATATCTAGTCTACCAACCAGTTGGGGGGGATTTCTTCTTCAACCACACAACCGCCCTTCTTCAAAGGCTTGGATTGGGGGCTGGTGTTGATATCAGGCTCTAGCGTGTCTTCCATAGGCTGCTACTTGAGAGGAGGGATTTGTTCCTCCACCATGCAGCTTCCAGGGTCCAGCATGGTGTTAGTGAGGGGTGGTGGCAAGTGTGGAGAATTAGAAAAAGGAAAATTAAGCCAATTTTGGCTAGTGCTGTGGGTTGGGGTTGAGGGCTACGAGGGGTGAGGGTGGATGCAGCTAGCCATGAAGCTATAATACTGTGGCCCTCTTTTGGGCTTACCATGTTCCCTGGGCATGGTGGCTGAGATTTAAAAAAGAGTGGGACATGGGAGCCAAATGGAGATCGGGTTTAGAGGAAAAATATCTATAGTTATTGCACTAGTGGTATGAAATATGGAAAGCCCTAGGACAGTTGAAATGACAAAACGTCCACAACACGAAGGTTAGGAGAGCCAGAATGACTGAGTGCCTAAGAAAAAAATGAGAGACAACAAGAGATGAAGAACAAAAAAGTGTCTGAGGACTCCTACCTTCATAGAGGCCAGTGAAAATACTGTGAGGATCGCCATGAAAGTCGAGGTGACAACAAATTGATGCCTCCTACCTTCTCCTATACTCTGGTGCTGGTTCACAAGGGGTGCCATTAAGTTCTTGGAGGGATGGCAATGCACTACCATAATTGCAATGTGAGATCCCATCAAGCGAGTGGTTTAGTTGTATGACTGGCGGCTGGGGGTAATAAATCCCCTTAATTCATGCACACCACCTTTGTCCTGCTGGCCAACTGTCACCCCATACGAGAATACATATTTATATTATTATTATTATTATAATATATTTTATTTAAATAATTTTGAAAAATATTTGTATATAAATTTATTCTTTTTTCAATTTAAATTATTAACATTTCCCATCTTCTTTTTAGAGGTAAGCCTCTTCCCCATTGAGAGCATGACTATGACTAGATACCTAGTGTATAAGAACAAGTTAAACAACATGGAATACAAGAGGCTTCCTAAAATTGCTTCAAAATCTAGGCGTAACCACCATCGACTCAAGCTAGGATGGCATAAAGATGCCCAGTCTTGGCTAAATTATTGGGAAATCATGGAAGACACCATTTGCAAAATAAGGATACTATTAAAAATATCATCAAATCAAAATTTAGGGAGAAAATGTGGTGTGATAAAGAGTTAGAGGAAAAAAGAAACTTAAGGTATTATAAGGATGTAATCAACCCTAATCTAGAAGATCAAAATTATCTCTCTGTTTTTACAAGTGTAAAGAAAAAAAAAAGAATTGCTAAGATAAGAACAAATTCTCACGAGCTCCATAGTGAAACTGGGCATTCGTCAATTCCTAAAACACCATGGGATGAAATAGTGTGCCACCTTTGTGACACTAAGAAGGTTGAATATGAAAAACACTTTCTTTTATATTGTCCAACCTATACCCATATTAGATCTCAATTTCAAAATATGTGCCACACTACCAACCTTCCTAACCTTTTAACTCAACAAAACTATGGTGATCATGGAAAGCTTCTCTTAATTCTTTTCATTCACAATTTTTTTTTTATAAAGAATTGTAAGTAATATCTTACCCTCTTAAGGTCCTAGATATCTATTCGGTCTCAATGGATGTTGTTCATCATCATCATCATCATCATTATCATCATGAGGAGGGGCTTGCAACTCCTCTGGAGGAGAAATAACTGTCTCCCTATTGTGCTGCGCTACTGTTGCTTAACTAGAAGGCGAAAGACAACATGACTCCGCGAAGGAAGTGGAATTCATCCAACTGGAGTTGGATGATATTTTTTACTTCTTCCCTGGTTTGCAACATTTTCCCCAAAAGCATATTCAAGTGCCAATAAAGTTCTACTGTGCACCAGTATTTTGACTCCCAATCACATGAGCTTCCAATCTCAGGGACCCAATTGGTAATTCCCTCATCCATCTCCTGTGTTGGTGTGAGGGTGTGTTTTGTCTGAATATCTACTTCAACCTCATCAATTTGCTCCTAAATATGTTGAGGAATGACTTCTTGGAAAGATGATGTTGCCTTCTATGCCTCATGTTGGACCCTAGTGGTGTGAGTCCTTTCTTCCTTGTGGTTGGAGCATGTTTCTGAAGGAGAGCCTCCACCTAAATGGTGGCCTCTATTGTATCCTCTGCATGGAGCCATGTCACTTGTTGTTGGATGAATGAACTGAAGGTGCACATTGATCCACCACAGGTTGGTGGACAAGTTGCAACACTGCCTATCATGGAGACTAACTCGAGCAAGATCTTCCATGTTTCTGCCACACCGAGTGTTCAAAGTCCTAGGTTTGGCGAATGCCTTATCCTTTTTGTGACCCTTGTTATTTATTCTATTGAGACCAAAAATATCATTGAATCATTCCATTAACTGCTTCATACTATCTTCATTCTTCCTTAACTTTTCTATTAAACTAATATGGTACCTGGAGTATTGAATACCGCATGCTTGGCGGATTTGTTGTTTTGTAGAGTGAATTGATGGTCCTCGTTGAGAGATTTGAAAATGAGAAATCATTGCTTGATGGGAGTTATATCTGGGAGGATATTGATTGCGATGCATAAAGTATGCATTTTTCATTCTATGGGGAGGATTAATTCCACCCCATGAATGAGTTGGAAAGGTGTGAAACCAGTGGCAGTTTTGACTGATGTGCGATATGCCCATGAGGACGAGAAAAGCATGTGATGCCAATTGGTCTTATGTTTATCTATCATTCGATCCAACATAACATTGTTTTTATGACTTTATTGAATTATTTGACTTTCCCATTGGACTATGGGTAGTAGGGGGATGCAAAATTGTGAGTAAAGCCCATTTTGTTGGAGAGTTAAGCAAACAATTCATTCTCGAAATGTTTTCTGTGGTCAGACACTAGGCAGAGTGGATCTCTGAATTGATAAATGATGTGATTGGAGAGAAAAAGAGTTAATGTGTCTATTGTATTGTTGAAGGTGGGCATGGATTCTGTCCATTTGGTAAAGTAGTCGATAACAACCACAATATACTTGTACGCATTATTGGATGGGGGTTGCAAGTCATGAAATCAATGCCCCACTTATAGAAGGGGATAATAGTGATGACTAGATGGAGGAGGGAAGGTGGTGCTCGGGCTTTGTGTGTGTATAACTGACACTTGTCACAATACTTGACTGCATGGATGCAGTCATGGAATAGGGTGGGCCAAAATTACCTAGAGCAAAGTATTTTATGTGCAGTGGACATGTCTGAAAGGTGACAGCCACATGCTCCACTGTAACAATCATTGATCATTTTATTTGCTTCCTCAATGGTGAGGCATCATCGAAGAATGGTGTTGATGCTCCACCGGTATAACACTTCTCCTATGAGGTGATATCGTGAGGATTTGTGATAGATTCGACGATGGTCATATAGTGAAAGGCGAGACACAATTTTTGTGTTCGAAGATATACAAGGATATCTCCATACCATGGGTCATCGGATGAAATGAGGAATCAATGTTCATTCGAGAAGTTTTCATTGACAGGGGGGTCATATGTGTTGGATAGTAACTTGACCATGAGTTCTGCTAAGATGGGGGATTTTTTGATTTTGGGAGTAGTGAACTCTAGATCGTATTCTTGGAGGATGATGATCCAGTGGGAGAATTTGACATTGATATGGCAATGACTGAGGCGATAGTGCATAGGGTTGGAATCAACCACTACTGCGGTAGTGCGAAGTAGGTTGTAGTGACACAAATTTTGAACTACAATGATGAAAAATGAGGGAAAGATTTTCCTCATTATTGTATTTTATAGAGAGCCCTGAAAGATTTTTATTAATATAATAGATGATGTGTTCATGTTGGTGATTGCTTACTTGGACAAGTACTCTGACAACTGAAACTTCAGAGGCAGGAAAATACATGATATAATCCTTATCATAGTCTGGGGGACTAATTAAGGGTGCTTTGTTGAGGGCTTCTTTGAGAGATTCGAATGTAGATTGAGCATGTTGGTCCTAGTGAAATGGGACATCATGCCATAGTTAGAGAAATAAGTTGTGGGCAAGAATAACATAATCAGGAAAAAAATTCCGTAAAAAAATATCTTTTCCTTGGAGGCTCTCTAATTTGTGTAGGATATTTGGAGGAGGAATCTCTTTGATGGCTTGGACCTTAAGGGGGTCGATGGTGACACCTTGTTGGGAGACAACGATGCCCAATAAGCGTCCTACTATGACACAAAATACACACTTCAGGGGTTTTATATGGAAATTTTATCGTTGACAACAATCAAAGATGATCCAAAGATATTCTTTGTGTTGGTAGCATTGTTTAGAATGAGCGGTGAGATCATCAAAGTATGAGAGAATGATGTGAGCCAAATCATTGAAGGAATATGTCATGGTGCATTGGAAGGTGGCTCCAACATTTTTATAAAGGTAGGCAAGCAGAAGAGGAGAATGAATTACCATAATCAATTTATTCACATTGCTAGCTCCAAACACTTTGTGGACATTAGAAAACTTGTGAGGATCATCAGATGGGAAATAGGGGGCGGATATACAGTCATTGGCACACCTTCGTTTTAACAGCATGAAGGAAACACATGGTGACATGTTATTCTTCTTTCTGTTTGAAGATGATGTTGCTCCACCTTTTGATGTTTTTTCACTTTTCCTGGTTTAGTGCATGGATTTTAAGTATTTACTTTAACTTTCAAAGTCACAAGTTGAATTCTAATATTTTGAATCCCAATCATATGAGCTTCCAATCTTAGGGACCTAATTGATAATTCCATCGTCCACCTCCTATGTTGGTGTGAAGGTGTGTTTTGTCTGAATATCTGCTTCAAACTCATCAATTTGCTCTTGAATATGTTGAGGAATGACTTCTTGGAAAGTTGATGCTACCGTCTATGCCTCCTGTTGGACCCTAGTGGTGAGAGTCCTTGCTTCCTTGTGGTTGGAGAGTATTTCCGTAGAAGAGCCTCCACCTGAATGGTAGCCTCTATTATATCCTCTACATGAATCCATGTCACTTACTGTTGGATGAAGGAACCAAAGGTGCACATCGATCCACCACAGGTTGGTCGACAAGTTGCAACATTGCCTATCGTGGAGACTATCTCAAGCAAGAGCTTCCATGTTGTCGCCACACCAAATGTTCAAATTCCTAGGTTTGTCGATTGGCTTATCCATTTCATGACCCTTGTTATTCATTCCATTGAGACCAAAAATATCGTTAGATCGTTCCATTAACTGCTGCATATTAATTTCGTGCTTCCTTAACTGTTCGATTAAAATGATATGGTATCGGGTGTATTGAAGACCACATGCTTGGAATATGCCACACATACCTTGCATCTTCACGTTGCCATGACAACTGGCTTCCAAAGTCTTGGAGCCCAAGAAGGTGGTTGAAAATTTAATATTCATTGGGTTGGGTGAAGGCTAGTCCCAAGTGAAATGCCATCAGACCCATTATTAAAGTCAATCCAACTGGACTGATGGGGGTAGCGATTTAAAGGCTTTCCCACATGGTCGATGACATGTGCTAGACCAAGTTGTTGAAATTTCTAACTGCACGTCTGCGTGTCTTATGTTCTTATCCAAAGATGACCCTCTCTTCCCTATCACCCCATCCTGGGGCTGAAAATACTCTATGGAGAGGGTAGAGAACTAAGAAGTGAAATCATTAAGATGTTGGGAATTGTTCAGAGGGTCCTTGGATTCCTCCATCAAATAGGTTATCCATAGGTTTTTTTGCGAAGCATTTGACATGAGATGGAATGAGAGTTAGGATCTGTTGTAGGAGATGACTTGTTCTTTAAACTAGCGAGATAGAAAGATGCCAACATTTTGAGACTTTGTGGAGGGGATAACCCTCCTGAAGGTTGGATAAAATATTGATGATCAGTTGAGAGTCGCCCTCCGCAATGAGCTTTGTGTACTATTCCCTGATGGCTATATGAAGGCCTTCCTCTAGATCTTTGATCTTTGCTGCATTATTGTTATCTAGACCCATATTTCCAGTGTAGGTTCTAATAATGTGACCCTTTTCATATGTGAATAAGAATCCATAACATGTTTCTCCTAGGTTTCCTTTAGAGGCACCATCAAAATTTAATTTGAGAAATCCCTATGGAGGAGGAGATCAACTCGAGGGAGAAAATTATGCATTTGAGATGGATTTTGGGATGAATCTTACCTTGCTTGGATCGAGGTTGAGGGATGCTAGGATGCCTCTTTGATTCGTCAAGTTGTTCTAATATTGATTTGATCAAGGTTGAATCAAGACTGTTTATTGAATTTCTTTGGTTATTTGGGTCCAAAACGAGTTGGGATTTAACTGATCCTCTTTGAAGATCCTTTTATTCCTTTCTTTCTAGATTTCCTAAAGTGTGAACCCTAGAATTTGTTGGCACTCTCTATTGACAATTGGTTTCTGAGTGATGTCTGGAGGCCATGCTTTAATGGTATGCTATATACTGTGACGGTCCCTGCTAGAGCGTTTGAAGATTGAGGCCCCTTGGTCCCATAGTGCTTGAGCAAAAGGGCATGAATTGAAGAGATGCTCGATTTTTTGGGGTTGGTCCTGACAAAGGGGACACCTAGAAGGACCAAGGAATCCTTTTTTGAGGATATTGTCCCATGTTAGGGTTCTACCATGCAATAGAAGCCAAAGTAAGGTTGATATTTTGGCCAAATATTTTGGATCCATATTATCTCCCAAATTGCGCATTTTGTTGTATACTAGTGGCCATCGACGTAATCATAAGTTTCATTGATTGTGAAGTCCCCACTTGTTGTATTTCCCCATCTCAAACAGTCCATTTGTTGAGTCATTTGTATTTTCGTTATGTTTAGGTCCTTCAAGTAATGTTGAATTTTACCTGGGTCCAGAGCATCATGCCTGTAAGTGGTAGGTATCGATATTTTCCATTGAGGGTGCTGCTCTATCGGGTGCCAGTAATGAGCTACCAGAGATAGGCTGTGAGAAGTTATATACGTATTTAAATCTTAGAGATCAACATTGTTTTCCCATTTTGTTTGTTTTTTCCATGCATCATCCCAGAAGAGGTATTTTTGACCATTTTTTGTTTCAAAAAAACAATGGTTTTGAATGAGTTCTTTCTTTTGGCAGGCTATGTTCTTAATATTCGAGCCAGAAGGCTTATTGCCAATTCTAATGAGTTGAGTATCTGAAATTGATTGATTGTGTTTTTTCTTCCATATGATTTCTCCTTTTGAATTGGGGTTATTGATCCATCTCTACTAGAGTTTTTCTTCCGTAGCTTTACCCTGGATCTTAGGATCTCAGAGGCCAAGACCTCCTACCAGTTTTGGCATGCATATTTTTTCTCAAGACACGAGAGCCCATTTTCAACACTCCTTGTTCCATCCTAGAGGAAGGTATGGTGTATGTTTCTAATCACTTTTAAGATATACTTGGGGGTTTTTAGGCTTGACAAAAGGCACATAGGCATGGCTTATGTTAGGGTCCTATAATTATAGGTAACTCAATTCTTTGACTTCTGATTTGGTGTTTCTCTTGTGATGATGAAGTATGGCTCGGTTGATCCCTTTTTCCCCTCCATCCATTTTGCCTAATCCTCCATCTCCCTACTGCATCCGTCATCCATGCCGCGCCCTCACTCCCTTGTCCTTTTGTCTCGTTGACTACCTCTCACCCACCGCTCATCCTTGCATAAACAAACTTAGGCTAAAAAGAAGAATAAATGATTAGATTAATTAATAATGTTAGTAATTAGTAAATAGGTTAATAAAGTTAGTATAATTAGATAAATAAGCTAGGTTAAATCTTGTTAAAAATTATTTAATTAATTAATTGTTTGATTAATAATTAATTTAGTTGATTAGTGATTAGGTTAATGTTTTATTAATTAATATTAAAAATAAAACAATATTAAAATAAAAAACATAAAAAACATAAAAAACAAAACAAAATAAAATAAAATAAAACACAAAACAATAATAAAAAACATATTAAAACATATAAATAATAAACAAACATTAAATAAATAAAAATGCATATAGATCTAAACAATTAAAATATAATACAAAATATAACAAAAAACAAAATAAAATAAGCGTAAATACAAAAATATATATATAAAACACAAATAATAAAAATTAAAATTAAAAACAAACTAAAACACTATCCTAAGTCTAAACATCACATCCCATTAAAAACAAATCAACGGATAAGAAAAATTCCGGACCCCCCCTTGCCATCCGAAACTTAACGGGGGGGGTGGTTTCGGAATGGGTTGTATTATAAAACCACCCCCTGGACACTTTTCGGCTCCACATGCCAGCATACCCCCCCCAAAAACCACTTACCACCTTAGGGGGGTCTGGAATACCGCCTTCCCAAAAAAAAACCACTTTCCCCAATATTTTTTAAAAATTGCCTATTTTTGCTTGTTCAATATGTCTTCTTCTGAAATCGATTCCAAGTAAACGAAAATAAATTTTGAGAAACTGAGAGAGGTTTTTCTCTATAACGAGATGAGTAACAAACACCCCTCTCATTTGTTTCACAGGTGCCATGAGAAGGGAGAATTGAAGCCATCTTCAAGGCAGATTTTTTCAGGTTTTCATTTTCCTGTTGCAGTCCTGATTTTGCGGGAGGTGTTTTAGTGATATGGAGGTAAATTTAGCGAAACCGAAGGAGGTTTTTGTCCAGAACATTCCAATATAAAATAAAATCCTTCAATTTTTGAAAATATGTCACCAATTGGGAGAAACAAATAACTGAGCGTACCCCTATTTTCAACAAATTTGACCAAATTTAAAGTTCCATATTTTTGGGGATTTTAGGCTATTCTTGGCCAAGGTGGTTGAATCCGACCTTCTAAGCCTGGAGAGAGTATTTTTTATAAATTTCAGTGATTCGAATGTGTAAAGGGAGGTGGATCAGTCAGAGGACCATGATTTAGTTTTTGTAAAACAGCTCACTGAGCTTTCTGTATTTTCATCAATTCAATAATATAGTGCTATGCTGCAGGATTCTTGTGACTATTTCGATTGGTGATGTGCATCCCTCTTTGTAAATTTGTTTCTCTATTATCATAATTAATGTCTACCTCTGAATTATTCCAAGAATATTAAGAACAAAATTGGTTTTAATGTACCCTTTATCTCTGGCTTAGTATAGTTTTTATGTTTTCCACTGAAGATTAAACTCAATATTCTTAGTTGCTCTGTGTTTAACTATATTTCTTGACCTGTTCCTTCTCATCCATTTCATTTAAATTAAAGGATCCAGTGATTTGTCTACCTTGCCCTGCAAATATTATCATGTTGATATGGATTTTTGATCGTTCATTGCAGTGACTCCATAGCCCATGGTTTCTCTTCTCTACCCATACCCAATTCCTAAAAACAAATCCTATGTTCTGTGTAACTAGCTTAATATCCTCTTCAAACAAATTTATATCAGACAGAGAGATCCCTCTCTAAGTCTTGGAGGGATAGATCCAAGACTCGAAGTGGTTTTGATGTTGCCTCTATGACTGCCCCCACAACCTTGGGCAAATTACAGAGTGATAACAACTTATAGGAATGATTTGACCAAGACTAATATTCCATGTAGGTTAAGAGACCGGAAGGTCCAAGATTCCAATTTCTTAGTCTTTCCTAATAGGATATCTTCCTAAGAAACCTTATTTAGAGAGTTGGCCACCAAAGGAGCTCCGAGTTATTTTGAGGGGAGTACACCGATTTGCTAGCCCAAAATCCTGGCCAGGTTAACTTGAATAATAATAGGAGTATTAAAAAAGAAGATTTGAGATTTATCTTGGTTTATGGAGGTTCCAGAGGCTTTCATGAAATAAGACATGACTTATTTTATGTCTTGAGATTCTTGCGCTATAGAGATCTTGTTAGGTCCCAACAACTCCCCCTAATTTTTTACAAATTCAAAGCCCCCTCATTAGAATCTTGATAATTATAACGAGCTACAAAATCAACCTTTTCAAATAGTTTCATACCTTGTCTTGCTTTGAGACAAACTCAAGACATTCACTATAGTATGAGACATTCATTACAAGAGTATATGTCAAATTTAGAAACGAGCATAGAAATCTCAATTTAAACAAAAACGTTAATTTTTATCAACTGTTTATTTTCGTTTAAATTATGATTATGTGTTCTTTCTTTTGCTCATTAGCAAGTTTGACTATTTTGAATAATGGGTTCAATATTTCATCAAAATAATATCTTGGTTAGTTTCTCATTTTTGGTAATATTAATTAATTAAATTCTTTTTTCATTTTGCATCTCATTTCAAAATAAAAATAATAATAAAAAAATAATTATCTATCATTTGTTTGATTTTGTAAAAAATCAAAATTAATATTTTTCTCTTCTTCATCAACTTGAAGCTTCTAGAATTTTAAGATCATATTTGAAATGAAATTATAAACAATGTTTGTTTAGAACTTATAGTTAGTTTAAATTCATTTTTGATTTTATTGTTCTAGATTTTGTTTTTTTCACAATTTTTAGGTTATTAATTTAGGTTTCTTTTTGTTTCATAGGTTTTTATTATAGTTATTTGGTACGGATCTGATCATGACTTGATTTTATTATCTAAATACGTTCAAGATGATTGATCCACAAATAATATTGGATTGCTGCAAATAAATTTATGAGCAACAACAGATAAAACTTGGAAATACGTCAAGAATAGAGACATGATTGTATGGGACTTATTGAAGCCAAACCGTGAGGAATTTGAAGAAACAGTTGAAAACCCATCTCCCAAATGGACCCATTTAGCTTCCGCGTGGAAATTTTCCCAAACAAATGCACGATTTGAGAGATATTTGTGTATATTTATGAGGAAAATTTTAGGTGGCGGAAATTATTAATGACGCTCAGACTGTTCATTCATTGTATAAATATATGAGAAAGTTCAGAGCCATGGAGATCCAAGAAATTTTGAGAGGAGGATTTTGATCCTTTCTTTTTTTTGTATTATTTTTTTTGTAGCTTTTTCTTTTCAAATGGAGTAACAGATGATTGGATCTTTGGGAGAATGGACAAGTATTTTCAAAGAAAAATATGAAATTCTAGGTTGCTTAATGACTTTTGTCCTGTGAGTAAAATAATTTTATTTTCATTATAATATTTTTATATTCTTTGAATAATTGATTACGCATTGATTTAAATTAGCTTTTGTCTATTTTATCAATACATGGTTAATTGTTATCATTTATATATTATTTTTTACAATCTTTAAGAGTCTATTATCCCAAAAATTCTTCCAGGACTACAGTATGGACATGTAATTTTGGGAATCGATATGAGAAAGCAATTCACTATTGGCTTTAGACCTATGTGAGATATTATCATGGTTGATTTAGCTTTAGCCGTGTCATCATATGGTGTTTCATATTGTTAAATATTTATATGTTGTCCATAATCTATCATTCCATTTTGTATGTGTGATCAATCAACCATTTGATTATTGTTGAATTTATTTCTAATGTTAAATGACAGATAATATCAATACTCAGAATTGAATTTTCTTTCGTTCTTAAAAATTGATTATCTTAAGATCACCTAATTTTTAATTAGTTGTCTTCCTGATGTTATTAATTTACTCCAAATATCAAACACTTCTTAGAATTTATTCTGGAAGTACTAGTATTGTTATGTTATAGGTTTCCCTTAAAACCAGGACAAACAGGAGCTCAAACAACATAGAGAGATAAACTCAGTTTTGCTGATCAACAACAGGTTAGTGTGTGTGTTATTTTATTAATTATTTATTAATGAAACAATGATTACATTAATTAGCTTTTGACTGTTATTGTTTTATTGTTTTATTGTATTTGCTTAGTATTTATTAGTTTTAAATCTTTAAACATTAAAAAAACAAAAAGATTTACGTTCTTTCTTTATCTTAGTTAGAAACACTATTACGAACATTCATTTCACAAGATTTCAAGTAAACCTTCTAAACTGTATATATATTGTTTATAATCATTTGTATATTCACGTTCTTTTTAATAAACATTAGTACAAGTAATATATCATTTGTTAGAATCATAGCTTTAGATTAGTTTATTTCTTTTACTATTTTTAGGACTTTAGTTGGCTAACAAAGCCATTAAACCCGTCGATTCAGTTCATACCAAACGACTTGGGTTAATTAGACAACCTCGATCCAGATCTGACCTTCCAGTTGACGGTGTGTCATTTACGTCTATCAACAAATGGTGCTAGAGGGAGGGCCGGGATAATTTTAATGATTAAATGTTTCACCCCTCAACCTTTCATAATTCCAGCTTTATAAATCCTTCTTCTGTGTCATCTTATAATGCACTATAAGGCAGGTTAGATGACAAGCTAACTAGTTGGAGTCAATTTCTTCAATTTCTTAATTTTTCATGGCTCCTGCCCAAATCACTCTGTTGGAACATGCTTTCAATGTCTTATTACCAGTTATTCCCAACAAGACAACTGATCTCTTTTCAGAACTCACCTTTGATGGTGAAGGGAACACCTCTGCAGTAGACCATATTTCTAAATTGTTTTATAAATGTTTAAGACATAATATCATTGATCCTAATGTTAGATGCAGATTGTTCTCTCTCACCTTCCGAGGTCGGGTTAAATATTGGTTTGAATATTTTCCGGCTAATTCGATTCATTCTTTGTTTGAGTTTGTAATTGAGTTTTTGTCAGATTTTAACAATTATGATTATGATGAATTAAGTGAAGAATTAAGTTGATTAAAGAAATAAAATGGTGAATCATTCAATGATTTTGCAATTAGGTTCATACATGTTTGTACTAGATTCCCTTTGAAAGAAATTCCACTTATTAATGAATGGTTTGAATATCTCATTTCTCTCTCAGAAAAGAAAAATCAATTAATTGTTAACCAATCTGAATTGAGCACTAATACTCAATCTCAAGATGGTTCAAATTTTCATGTTGACCTTGAAGATTTTGAAGCACCACAATTTTTGTCAACTTCTTACATTTTGGCAAATCATGAGAAACATCATATTTTACAAAATCCAATTGTCACCCCTAATCACTCTTTTCCAACAATGTCTCCTCCTATCGAAGAAGGAACCTTGAATTTAAAAGATGACAGTTGTCACACTCTCATAGATTTTATAATGGTTTCTAAAGTAAAAGAGGTCAAATGTGAAGTTGATAATCATGTGGATGATAAAAATTCCCCTAATTTAGCTGAACAGGTCCATGATCAATTAGTAGGAGACAAAATCATTAGTCAGACTATTAATCAACCTTCTATCTTTGGTGATTTGCTCTCAAATTTTTCCTTGCACAATGAACCAAATTGTCTCTTAGAAACTGTATCATACTATTTAAAAGAGAATACAACATAGGTTGATCAGTTTATACAAGGAGACGAAACAAAACTAGATTTTGAAATGCATATACCTATCATTTCAAGAGATGCATTTCGTCTCCTCAATTCTTCTACATATTATTCCTTGTACCCTGATATTTTTGATCCTAATGTTGCGCAATTGTGTGTTCCATATTACCTTGGAGAGAATTCAACATTATATAATCATGTACAAATTAATAGACATTACTGAATAGAAGATAAAGAGGAAAATAATTCTTCCCATGAACATATTAATTTTTATTCTCATCAATTATCCATGGGTAAATCAAGAAATGATTTGAAAGAGTCTCAAATTGCATCTTCCATTGATTCATCTCAATTTGTGTTTAAAGAAGGATCTAAATTTTTCCATGATCAATTATTTGAGGTTGAAAAGTATAATCAGACAAATATTATTACCAATGATGATTCTTAAAAAATGTTGGTTGTTCCATTTAGTCCACCTCAAATAGTTAATCTTGAAGTATTTAAGCTCAATGGAAAGTTTCAAGAGAATGATACATTTCTTTTTCGATCAAGAATCGCGATAATTTCTCACCATATTGATCCGACCTTTTTACAAGATTCTTTCCTTGATAGTATTATGATAGTAATTGAATGTATTATGATATTGTTGCAGATTGGTTGGAGTATTCATATCTCAAAAAATTTCTAGGGAATGGTAAGCTTATCTTCACTTTATTTAGAGATCAAGGAGGTAAATTTGACACACTTGTTTTATATCCTTTAGATGGAGAAAATATGGAACGAAAGGAAAATTTTCGGGAGGATGGGGCACTTCGGTCTAGGCCGATGGTTATGTCAGGTCCCCATAACTCTCACAACTTCACAATCTCATTTTTTCATATTTTTGTGATCCATATAATGACAAAATTGTAGAATGGCTAGAGGATTCATACAAAAAGAATGTTCAATTAAATGGTAAGGTCATGCTTTCTTTGTTTTCAAATGATGATGATACATGTAAGTATGATATATTTTTGTCATTTTTCGATATATTACCATTCTTGTTAGTAATATTTGATTTTGATTCCATTGCAGGATTGGAGTTACTCCGATGGCTACATTGGAAGCATGACTTCACTTAGTATTTTGATTTGTTTAGTAGTTAGAGTAGGTTTAGGACTAGGTTTCTTTTAGTTTTATCTCTCAATATTTCTTTGTTTAATAACACAGTTATGAACACAAGTGGGTACACCAAGAGAACCATAATATGAATGTTGTCAGGGAAGTCCACTTTAAATATTTTTGTTTTTGCTTTTCGTTGAACATTTCTTTTCAAAAAATCAATATCATCATGAAAATTTTAAATGGAAAGTAAAGAGATAAGTAAATTTGAACTATCAATTCAACCCTGACCCAAGGTGCCATGAGTAGGACTGCACTCATCTTAATAAGGATTTTTCTATTTTCTTTTAGTTTCTTTTATTTTTAATAATAATGCTTGGTCAAAGTAGCATCTCATGCATCACTATCTTAAGAAAAGAAATTGCTTGCACATGATATTTTATATGATTTAGTTCTTCCTTTATTTTACAGTGAGATGTTAGTGGATGCAAAAGCTCAAGTTTATCTTTGGCCAAAATCGTTTCCTGAAAAGTTTTCTTTTGCTGTTTTGATTTTGTGTACTTCTGATTTTGAATCCCATTAATAAAATTTGATTTGGTTTGCTATGTGTTTTTTTGTTTTCTTTGATTGTTTTGAATGAGTTTTATTCTTATTTGTCTTTTTGAATCAATATATTTCTGATCAAAGAGCGATTGTCGAAGGAAACATTCATTTTAAGACTTGTGTTTTTCAAGAAAATTGAAATAGTTCAAATAGGTCTTGATTATAAGATATAGCTCAGACAATTGTTTTTTAAGTCAATTGTCACTTTCATTTTGTCCTCAAATTGTCTTTGCCAGAGTAGTACACCAGAGATATGGTTTAAATATTTGAGAATTACGATGATCTTTAAACTTTTTACACCGTCCATATTCTTAAGGAATCACTTTTAAGTGCTTCCCCATTCTCTAGATGATTTCTTAAAGGAAATCTAAAATCTCTAAACCATGATAAAAACTTCCAGTTTTGAAAGAAAATAAATAACATGATCAATTATTCACTTGTATTGCAATTAACCTCCAGTATCAATCCGCTCTCTTTGTCATCAATAAATCTATAATTGTGTTATTATTTAAAAGTGGCATAAGAGGGTTGGAAGCACTTAAGTGTGGGAAGTGTGTGTAAACTCGTCGGGGTACTGAACAGGCTCACTGGCAGTGAGTAAATGCATACATGATACCAAGACAACTTTGTCGGGGTACTGAACAGGCCTGCTAGCAGTGAAGCAATGTTGGGTTGAGAGGTAGTAGGTATATCTTTTTAAATTAACTTTTATGGAAGTGTACATCATGTGGATACAACTATTGGATGGGATTAAAGCATTTGAGTGGGTTAAATGACATCCCTGTTGAGGCTATGGATGCCTGATTGCAGTAGTGGCTCTATCAACGATATTGAAGTTCTTTTATAAACATCGTGACTCTTTGATTAAGACATTATTTCAGGTTATAATATCTTGCAAAGAAAATTCTACTGTCTGGTTATAACATTGAGCTTATCCTAATACTATATGGTCTCAGTGTGAATTTATTTCAAGGAGCTTAAATCCTTTTTCAAGTCTTATTCTTTTATTCCTGAGATGAAAAATTACCAGATCAGAGATAACTGCTTCACCCAGTAAGTCGCATTTGTTGGGCCCCAACAACACCCCTAAATTTTCACAAAACTTAAAGGGTCCCCATTAGAATCTTGATAATTATAATGAGCTACATAATCAACCTTTTCAAATAGTTCCATATGTTGGATTTCTTTGAGGCAAACTCAAGAAATTCACTATAGTATGAGACATTCATTACAAGAGTGTATGTCAAAATTTAGAAACGAGCATAGAAATCTCAATTTAAACAAAAACGTTAATTTTTATCAGCTGTTTACTTTCGTTTAAATTATGATTGTTTTCTTTCTTTTGCTCATTAACATCTCATTTTCATAAAATCATTTGGTGATATTAATTAATTAAATTCTTTTTTCATTTTGCATCTCATTTCAAAATAAAAATAATTATCTATCATTTGTTTGATTTTGTAAAAAACCAAATTTAATATTTTTTTCTTCTCAATTGACTTGAAGCTTCTAGAATTTCAAGATCATATTTGAAAGGAAATTATAAACAATGTTTGTTTAGAACTTATAGTTAGTTTAAATTCATTTTTGATTTTATTGTTCTAGATTTTGTTTTATTCACAATTTTTAGGTTATTAATTTATGTTTCTTTTTGTTTCACAGGTTTCTATTATCAGTCATTTGGTACGGATCTGATCATGGCTTGATTTTATTATCTAAATACATTCAAGATGATTGATCCAAAAATAATATTGGATTGTTGCAAATAAATTTATGAGAAACAATAGATAAAACTTGGAAATGCATCAAGAACAGAGACACAATTTTACGAGACTGATTGCAGCCAAACCATGAGGAATTTGAAGAAACGGTTGAAAACTCATCTCCCAAATGGACCCATTTAGCTTCCCCTTAGAAATTTTCCCAAAAAAATGCACGATTTGAGAGATATTTGTGTATATTTACGAGGAAAATTTCAGGTGGTGGAAATTATTAGTGACGCCCAGACTGTTCATTCATTGTATAAATATATGAGAAAGTTCAGAGCCATGTAGATCCAAGAAATTCAGAGAGGAGGATTTTGATCCTTTATTTTTTATATATTATTTATTTTGTAACCTTTTCTGTCCAAATGGAGTAATGGATGGTTGGATCTTTGGGAGAATGGACAAGTATTTTCAAAGAAGAATATGAAATTCCAAGTTGCTTAATGACTTTTGTCCTATGAGTAAAACGGTTTTATTTTCATTATAATATCTTTATATTCTTTGAATAATTGATTATGCATTGATTTAAATTAGATTTCTTCTATTTTATCAATACATGGTTAATTGTTATCATTTACATATTAATTTTTTCAAATTTTAAGAGTCTATTATCCCAAAAATTCTTCTAGGACTACAGTATGGACATGTAATTTTGGGATTCTATATGGGAAAACAATTCACCATTGGCTTTAGACCTATGTGAGATATTATTATGGTTGATTTAGCTTTAGCTTTGTCATCATATGGTGTGTCATATTGTTAAATATTTATATGTTGTCCATAATCTATCGTTCCATTTTGTATGTGTGATCAATCGATCATTTGATTATTGTTGAATTTATTTCTAATGTTAAATGATGGATAATATCAATACTCAGAATTGAGTTTTCTTTCATTCTTAAATATTGATTATCTTGAGATCACATGATTTTTAATTAGTTGTCTTCCTGATGTTATTAATTTACTCCAAATATCAAACACTTCTTTGAATTTATTCTGGAAGTACTAGTATTGTTATGTTATAGGTTTCCCTTAAAAGCAGGACAAATAGGAGCTCAAACAACACAGAGAGATAAACTCAGTTTTCTTTATGAGCAACAGGTTAATGTGTGTGTTATTTTATTAATTATTTATTAATGAAACAATGATTGCATTAATTAGCTTTTGACTGTTACTGTGTTATTGTTTCAATTGTATTTGCTTAGTATTTATTAGTTTTAAATCTTTAAACATTCAAAAAACAAAAAGATTTATGTTCTTTCTTTATCTTAGTTAGAAACACTATTACGAACATTCATTTCACAAGATTTCAAGTAAACGTTCTAAATTGTATATAGATTTTTTATAATCATTTGTATATTCATGTTTCTTTTTAATAAACATTAGTAAGTAATATATCATTTGTTAGAATCATAGCTTTAGATTAGTTTATTTCTTTTACTGTTTTTAGGACTTTAGTTGGCTAATGGAGCCATTAAACCCGTTGGGTCAATTCATACCAAACGGCTTGGGCTAATTAGACAATCTCGATCCAGATATGACCTTTAAGTTGACAATGTGTCATTTACACCCGTCAACAGATCCCCATTAGCATTCTTTCATCTAAAAACTACTAGTGAGTGGTTGCTTGATATTTTCCATGGAGGTTGAATCCTGTCCAGCTCCTGTTTTCTATAGCCGCTTTAATTGAATGCCCAATCCTTCCACCATAAGGATAAAAGTAAAGGGGTAAAGCATGTATTATTTTCAGATATCCTTTGACGGGGAGAAGGTAGGAAAGGGAGAGACATTGATAAAAATGGAAAAGAAGGCCATGGTGGTTAAATACATGATCAATTAGATCCAGAGAGGAGAGAAGTTGAAGGAAGAGAGGATGAAGTTGATGACGTCCCAACATATACTATCGAAAGATTTAGACATATCGAGTTTTATGAGAATATTTGGTTTTCTTATGGATTGCAGAGAGTGGCTTAACTCATGAGTTAATATAATATTATCAAGGATTTGTCTGCCTTCCATAGTGCTTGATTGTTCTTGGGATATTAGAGAGGGAAGTAGGGTTTTGAGCCTATTAACAATGAGTTTGGTGAGGATTTTGTAAATGAAATTTAATAGAGAAATGGGGCGGAATTTGTTGGGATCCTCCACTTTTTCTTCTTTCAGAATGAGTGAAAGGAAGGTGGAGTTTAAGGCAGGAGGGACAAAGAGGAAATTTTGATATTATTTGACCACCTCCAAAATGTCATGCTTAATGATAGGACAACAATCATGAAATAAGTTAGTAGTAAAGCCATCAGGTCCCAGAGATTAACCTTTGGGAATGTCAAGTACTGCTTTCTCTACTTCTTCAATTGTTGACTCTCAAAGGAGTGCATCATTTTGCTCTTCTCGGACGAATTTTGGAATATGCTAGGTGATTTTTCTGATCACTTGTTGGTGGTCTAGCTGTAGTTCCATCAACAAACTTTTGTAATATTAAACTGATTCTTATTGAATTTCTTCATGTCTGAGTAATTCATGGCCTTCTTATTTTTAATAGATGTTATATGTTGGACAAGAATTTTGGATGCAATTTTGAGAAATATCCTAAGGTTTGAGGAGATGTGCAGTAAAATCACATTCATGATTGGAGTGCATAGTAAAAGATCATTTGGCGGCACATAGGAATATAAAGGAAGGAAACAAAGCAAGGAAATAAAGCAAGGAGATAAAGCAGAAAAATAAACATGCAGGAGAAAAGGAAGGAAAAACAACATTAAAGGGAAAAGGAAGGAAAAGGAACATTGATTGCAACAATAAGTGTTTATAGATTTGCATGGGATTTTCTTTGGTGAATTTATGATTATTTTAACTGAATGGTTAGAAAGGTTAGTGGAGAATACTGAGAGATATCATATTGCAACACCGAGGAACTAGGCTCCTAAGCTGGTAAGACAATTGAATTTTGTAAGTAATAAGACTTCCCACGCAATTGATTTCTTGTTGAACATCATATTACTGGGTTATATTGTGGATTTTGAAGTAGATCGTACTCAGTCATATAATGTCATAGAGAGGGATTTATTTAAGGGTCCACATGGATGGTTTATGAAATCACTGGGTACATGGATAAATATGTTGATGTGTGAACAATGTGTGATGACAATGGAATTTGATTGCTAAGGGACTACACACACATAGGGGAAATGAGATATGACCAGGGTAAGGTAGGAAGGTAGGAAGGAAGGAAGGAAGAGATGAAAAAGGAAGGGAGTGGTTGAGGATGCAAAGAAAGGAAGAGAGTGGAATCTAAGAGGATGCTTAAGTGACAAATAGGGAGGTGACTGACCTCTAAGAGGAGGCCAATGAGAATGACATATTCATAGTGGTGGTTAGTGGCAGGCTTGAGGCATATATGCTTGAGTGAATTAGTACATGATTTGGGGTTTAAATGGCCCAAGTTCTTGAAGTGAGATTCTGAGTGCAATGACTAACACCATCAACATACTTGATGTGGTAAGAGAATGGATGATTCATCTTTCAAAACAAGGACAAAATATTAGTCCCATTGTGTGGTAGGGAGAGGTGGTTAACAAAGACTGAAAACACTAGGAAAATGTAAGAAAAGACTAAGGTAGAGTTGCTTTGCTTAAGGGTATAACTTCTTCAGGTATAACCCATTGACAAGGTCCTTGCAGAGGGTGGCTCCTTCAGGATGAGCCATAATGTACACGCCTTTTGTGAGGCAATGGTGAATGATATAGGGACCTCGCCAAAAAGCTTCAAATTTTCCATGGATTAGGGTGTCATGGGTGATATCATAGGCTAGTAATAGATTTACTTAGGTAAAGGATCCAAGGGATACTTGATGATCAAAGAATGGCTTGGACCGTTTCTTGGCGGATTCGTTGTTTTGTAGAGAGGATTGAAGATCCTCGTTGAGATATTCGAAAAATGCGACATCATTGCTCGATGGGATTTATATCTTTGAGGAGCTTGATTGCGGTGCATAGAGTAGGTATTTTTCATTCTATGGGGAGGATGACTTCCACCCCATGAACAAGATGGAAAGGTGTGAAATCGGTGGCAGTTTTGACTGTTGTGTGATATTCCCATAAGGTCGGGAAAAGCATGTGATGCCAATTGGTCTTATGTTTATCTAGCATTTGATACAACATAACATTGTTTTGATGACTTTATTGACTGTTTTGACTTTCCCATTGGACTATGGGTAGTAGGGGGATGCAAAATCGTGAGTAAAGCCCAGTTTGTTGGAGAGTTCAACAAAAACTTCATTCTTGAAATGTTTTCTATGGTTAGACACTAGTCGGAGGGAATGGAGTCTGTCTACTGTATTATTAATGGTGGGAATGGAGTCTGTCCATTTGGCAAATTAGTCGATAACGACCACAATATAATTGTAGTCATTGTTGGATGGGGGGTTTCAAGTCATGAAATCAATGCCCCACTTATAGAAGGGGCTGACAATGATGAATGGATGGATAAGGGAAGGTTGTGCTCAGGCTTTGTGTGCGTATAACTTCCACTTGTCACAACACTTGACTGCATGGATGCAGTCATGGAATAGGGTGGGCCAAAATTACCCAACGCAAACTATTTTCTATGAAGTGGACATGCCTAAAAGGTGACCGCCACATGCTCCACTCTGAGAATCATTGAGAAATTTATCTACTTTCTCAATGGTGAGGCATCATCGAAGAATGGTGTCAATGCCCCTTCGGTAAAACACTTCTCCTATGAGGATATATCACGAGGCTTTGTGATATAGTAGATGACGTGTTCGTGTTGGTCATTTCTTACTTGGACAAGCACTCTAAAAACTAAAACTTTGGAGGCAGGCAAGTACATGATATAATCCTTATCATAGTCTTGGGGACTAATTAAGGGTGCTTTACTGAGTGCTTCTTTGAGAGAGGCGAACATATCTTGAGCATGTTGGTCCCAGTGAAATGAGACATCATGCCATAGTAAGAGAAATAAGTTGTGGGCACGAATAACATAATCAGCAAAAAATGGTGTAAAAATATATATATATTCCTTAAAGGCTCTATAGTTGGTGTACGTTCTTCAGAGGAGGAATCTATTTGATTGCTTGGGACTTAAGGGGGTCGAGAGTGATACCCTCTTGGGAGACAATGAAGCCTAATAGGTGACCTGCTATGACACAAAATAGTCACTTCAGGGGGTTTAGATGGACATTGTATCATCGAAAACAATCAAAGATTATCCAAATATCTTCTGTGTGTTGGGAGTGTTGTTTAGAACGAGTGGTGAGGTCATCCAAGTATGAGAGAATCATGTGAGCCAGATAATAGAAGGCTTATGTCATGGTGTATTGGAAGGTGGCTCCAACATTTTTATAAAGGTAGGTAAGCAAAAGAGGAGAATGAATTACCCAAAGAAATTTATTCACATTGTTGTCTCCAAACACTTTGTGGACATTAGAAAACTTGTGAGGATCATCAGATGGGAAATAGGGGGCGAATATACAGTCGTTGGCACATATTCATTTCAACAGTATGTAGGAAACACATGGTGACATGTTATTTTGATTTTTGTTTGAAGATGATGTTGCTCCACCTTTTGATGTTGTTTCACTTTTCCTGATTTAGTGCATGGATTTTAAGACTTTACTTTAAATTTCAAAGTCACAAGTTCAATTCTAATATCAATTATTGTATAATTATAACTAATCAACCAAGATAAAATGATTGATTAATATTGAAATTTTAAAATCAACTATCCACTCCACTCCTTAATTGGTCTATCACACTTATGAAACTCCAATAAAAATTCCCCAGAGACAACCAGTTCTTTTGTCATGTGGCTTTCTGGAGACAAACGGTTCTTCCTTTCTTTCTTCATGCAATGTTTGAACTATTCTTTCTTCATGCAACTTTTGGTCATCCAAAAACGTATAAACCAAACTCAAGATAAAGCTCATATCTTCAAGCACACCATGGCTTGTATTATTTTTAGCATGTTTTGCGGAGACAACTAGTTCTTTCTCATGTGGCTTTCAGTTCATCCAGACGTCCAAACTAAAGTCTAGGCGAATCTCATATCTTCAACTACACTATGTATTGTGTTTTTTTTCACATGAATAGTTTGTTAGGTTTTTATCTTTTATTTTAATTAATTTCTATTTTAAAGCCAAAAAAATGTGGTGATTAAACAATGAGGAATTGATCATTTTGGCCATTTGTTAGATAATCTAAGAAAGAAACAAAGAGATATTGGGTAATGAATTGTATTTAATTACCTATTTTATTATTTTAAAATTATTTAAAAATACATATGTAAGTTTAGAAAATAGGAAAAAAATATTAAATAGACAAGTCAATATAAGTATAATTTTCATAATAACAATATTAAAAAAAATATTTCTCATATTTTTTTTATTTTTTTTATTTGCATAGTATACACACACACACACACACACACACACACATAATTATAAAAGACAAGTAAAGATATACCACTTTAATTGGTTAATTGATTTTAGTTTTTTTCGTAAATATAGAGGGATTTTTTTTTATTCTATTAATAGAGGATCCATTAAAAAATTCTCTACTACTAGTCTGCCAGTGGGGAAACGAGGATAGTAGCAGAGGAATAGATTGTGAGTCCAAATAGTTTGAACAATGTTTTTAAATAGACTTTGTCTTACTAGATAAAAAAAGTATATATTCTTCTGAGAGTAGCTAAAAGCTAACACAAAGAGATGCATGCTCTTCATTGTAAAAACAAAATCGAAAGAAAAAACATATTAACTATCCAGAAGGAGGAGGGGCTTGCGACTCCTGTGAAGGAGCAATAATTGTCTACCTATTGAGTTGCACTACTATTGCTAAACTAGAAGGCGAAAGACAACACAACTTCGTGAAGGAGGTGGAATTCATCCAACTGGAATTGGATGATACTTTGTGCTTATTCCCTGATTTGTAACATTTTCCCCAAAATCATCTTCAAGTGCCAATAAAGTTCTATTGTGAACCAATATTTTGAGTCCCAATCACATGAGCTTCCAATCTCAGGGACCCAATTGATAATTCCGTCATCCACCTCCTGTGTTGGTGTGAAGGTGTATTTTTTATGAATATTTGTTTCAACCTCATCAATTTGCTCTTGAATATGTTGAGGAATAACTTCTTGGAAAGTTGACGCTGTCATCTATGCCTCTTGTTGGACCCTAGTGGTGGGAGTCCTTGCTTCCTTGAGGTTGGAGCATGTTTCTGAAGGAGAGCCTCCACCTGAATGGTAGACTCTATTGTATCCTCTGCATGGATCCATGTCGCTTGTTGTTGAATGAATGAATTGAATGTGCACATCGATCCACCACAGATTGGTGGACAACTTGCAACACTTCCTGTCGTAGATAATAGCTCAAGGAAGGGGTTACATGTTACCGCCACACCGAATTTTCAAAGTCCTAGGTTTTTCGAATGCCTTATCCATTTCATGACCCTTGTTATTCATTCTATTGAGACCAAAAATATCGTTGGATCGTTCCATTAACTACTGCATACTATCTTTGTGCTTCCTTAACTACTAAATTAAACTGATATGGTACTGGGTGTATTGAAGTCCACATGCTTGCTATATGCCACACATACCTTGCATCTTCACGTTGCCATGACAACTGGCTTCCAAAGTGTTGGAGCCTGAGAAGGTGGTTGCAAATTTAAATTCATTGAGTTGGGTTGTTGGATTACTAAGAGGGGGGGTGAATCAGTTAGAGAAATTTAATCCTTTTTAACCATATAATCCAAGTGTTATATCAATGAAGCATTATCATCCAATAAATGCAGAGTAAATAAGAAATGAACAAATGAAAAAACATACACATACATAGTACACCAATGTTTTACGTGGAAACCCAAATCGGGAGAAAACCACAAAATTCTTTTTCTTATATGTCTTGAAGAATTACATTCATTGGAAGCACCAACTTCCTTTGTTTTCCAGCTACAATTGGAAGGAGGCTCCAATCCCCTAGTTTCTCAGGCTACAACTTGAGGGAAGCTCCAACTCCTCAATTCTCTAGCTACAACCAAAAGGAGGCTACAACCCCCTATGTTCTCCAGCTACAACCAGAAGGTGGCTAAAACCACCTGTCCTTGCCCCGTCCTGCCACCCTGAAGTAGAAGTAGAGTGATGGAACCATTGCCAGCCTGTCACTATGAGATATATTGCTATAAAACTATACCAATAAATCTGAACCATGCATCAACCTGTACCATAAACAAGTGCATCAACCATGCACAGACCTATACCAAATAACCTATAATCAACTTGTACCATAAACAAGTGCATCCAACCATGTAAAAAGTATGTACCAATCATGTGTCAACTAATCATCAACTATGACTCATCAATATGTACCAACATCATCAACTATACACCTCATGTAGGTGCCAACCCATCAACTACTTGTCTCAACCATGTACTCAACATGTACCTAAACCAAAATCCCTTATCAATTTCATCATCCAAATATGATTTGTAGCTATATAATAGACCTGGTGTATATGATCACATTCCTGCAAACCTTCCTTAACTTCAACAACAAGAGACTAGCATTTTCATCAAACTTTTATTTATTCTCACGTGCCTAGTTTTGGATTAGTCAACAACCCTAACTTGAAGTAATCATAACTTTGTACCTATAATGTATAAATATATGAAACTGATATACAATGTTCTTCAATTTGTTTAATGCAATTCCTCCAGGTTTCACTACTTGTAACCTCTTAGAAAAGGAGTTATAGCAAAAATGGCATACCTTGCTGAATTCTGGCTTATTCTAGAGAGTGACCTTGTAGAGCATCCCCCACATGGAATATTTGTTGAATGGATCTGAAACTATTAAAAAACATACTACAGACTATACCCTAACTAACACATTTGGTTTCACTGAATTTTGATCTATTATGAAGAAGTTATGATGTTTTTACTCGAAACCCTTGTTTTTGACTAGTTTCAGGACTAGCCACAAACCCTATTTTCCATGGAGTGTAACTCCAAAAATACAATGAACCACAAGATAATTTTTTTACCACAGATACTTGGATATGTTTTCTCAATGGACTATCAATTTCATGGTCTGAATAATTATAGAAAAAAGTTATAGAGAAAATGGTGAGATGACCTGTAAATAACATACCTTAGAAAGCACCATCAAAATAATTTATCCTTCCTTGCATTTCAGCCTTCTTTTCTTCACCTTCCCTCAGAATTTCAGCTTAGATATCCTTGGTTACCTCAGACACCTGTAGATATTCAATATTCTTAAGTGTGATTAAAATTAGAGAGTGTTTCCTCTTATTTATACTCTCCAAGTAGCTTCCTTAAAAACATCTTCTAGGTCACTTGGCCCCACTTTCCTTATTTTAGGGTTAACCCACTTCTAATTTCTCCATTAAATTTATTATTGAAATAATTTATTTTGCATTCACTTTAAATTATAATACACTCTTTATTCACTTTATTATTTACCTTTTAAAATCTCTTAAACCACTTTGACTACTTTGACCTTTTGGGGCTTCTAGATGACATATGAGGGTCCTCCAACTTCGTAAGGCCATAAATCTCAAACTGTGAGGAGTTATGTGACATTACAAATACCAATAGAAATGGAATGACATGTACTATCCATACAGAATAGTATTATCTAAAAATATATCATAACTCATACTGTTATCCATCAAACAAACTTGGGTCCATTACCCAAACCTGGGGTCTCCAACTTCTCATGGCCATAACTCTCTAACCCTGAGGAGTTATGTGACGTTCCACATACCACCAAAAATGGAATGAAAAACACTATCCATCTAGGATAGTTTACTTGACAAATTCATTGTCATTCATCTCATTATTCCACAATTAAGCATGGGTTCTCTTACTCCACAAAGCGTCTTCCCGTGAGGGCTTTCACCATAAGGGGACCACTTTGGAGTTCATCCATCTTTACTTCTTATCAACCATGACAAGACAATAATGAGTCATCTTTACATCAAACAATATTGGGTCCATTACCCAAACCTTTGTGCTATAGGGATTTCTTCAAGGGTTGACATCAATGATAACCAACCTTAATCAACAATCTCCCCCTTTGGCATTGATGTCAACACTCTGATGCAATACTAAAATCATATCACTCATGCTCCTCCTGGAACCATGCCTCTATCCTCTATATTTGATAAATTTTCCTCTGTCCTTTGCATCTGATAAATATGCTCCCCCTAGAACCATGCTTCTGTCCTCTACATATGATAAATTTCTCCCCCTTTTTCATCAATGGCAAAGGTATATTTCCATCCGGGGTTGCTCCCCCTAACTGAACTGTCCTCTTATGGTGATTCCTCATGTACATCTAAGACATATAAGATAAGCATTCAAAAATCATTCATTTTGGAGTAGAAATAACTCCAATTATTTGGTGAAGATATTCAAAGGCTTCCCGTGGAAGTGGTTTTGTAAATATGTTTTCCACTTGTTCTTTTGTGCCCACATACTCAACTCTGATGTTATTTTCTGCAACCTATTTCCATAGAAAGTGATACTTGATTGGAATGTGCTTCATCTTGGAGTGCATCACCGGGTTTTTTGAGATACTGATGGCACTTGTATTATCAAAATATATTGGAATGGGATCATCATACTCAACCTATATATATGCCAAAATTTGTTTCATCCAAAGAACTTGTGTACAACATGTTGCTGCTGCAATATACTATGCCTCAGCTATAGATAGAGATACTGATGATTGTTTCTTTCTTAGCCATGATACCAAACACTCACCTAAGTAGAACAATGCTCCACTGGTGCTACGTCAGTCATCAATACAACCTACCCAATCTGTATCTGTGTAGGCAATAAGTGATAGATCTTTTCCTTTTGGATACCATAATCCAAACTCTTCTGTTCCTTTGAGATATCTGAAAATCGTCTTTACTACTAATACATGTGATTCCTTTGGTGTTGCTTGAAATCATTCCACCTGTCCAACTTCTTTCATTACATCTGGTCTAGATGCTGTCACATATAGTAGGCTGCCAATCATTGACCTGTATTGCCTTTGATCTGTAGACTTCGAATCATCATCTTTTATCAACTTACAACTGGTTTGCGTGGGAGTGATAACTGGTTTGCAATCTTCCATTTCGAACCTCTTTAGCATTTCTATGATATACGTGGTTTGAGAAATAAAAATTACTTAGTTGCTTTGATGTATCTGAAGTCCCAGAAAAAAGGACAGTTCTCTAAGTAACAAAATTTCAAATTTATCCTGCATGTCTTTTTCAAATTTCTGGCTTAACATGTCATCATCACTACCAAAAATAATATCATCAACATAAACTTCAATCAATAAAATATTACCTTGACTTACCTTGATGTAGAGGTTGTTGTCTGTACTTCCTTTTCTAAACCCTACTTGTTGCAGATACTTATCTAGTCTGGAGTACCATGCTCTAAGAGCCTATTTTAGACCATACAAGGCCTTCTTTAATTTACATACATACTCTGTGTTCTCTGACAACTGAAATCCTTCTAGTTGTTCAATGTAGACTTCTTCTTCAAGTTCCCCATTCAGAAAATATGATTTTACGTCCATTTGATATACTTTAACATTTTTGGAGCATGCATAAGCTAAAAGTAGACAGATTGCTTCCATTCTGGCAACTGGGGCAAATGTCTCTTCAAAGTCGATTCCTTCAATCTGTGCATATCCTTTACATACCAATCTATCTTTGTTCCTTGTAACTTGTCCATCTTCATTCAATTTACTTATGAAAACCCATTTTGTGTCGATCACATTCTTATTCTTTGGTCTTGGAACCAATTCCCAAGTGTCATTTTTCTCTATTTGATCCAATTCTTCATCCATGGCCTTATTCCAAAATTCATCCTTGCTAGATTTTTCAAAACAGTTTGGTTCAATTGTAGATAAGAGTGCTAGGTGTGTTTGTTCTGGTGAATGGATTTTTCTTCTAGTCTCAACTCCTGCATCTTTGTTTCCAATAATATGATCTGAAGGATGATTCTTCTGTACTCATTTGCTAGATGTCTTTGGATCAAATGCTTTCTGAACTTGCTCTTCTGCTTCCGTCAGATTCTCTTCATATTCATCTTCCTCTTATACTTCTTTTTCATCATCTTCTTCTAAAAGTTGTTCCATCGATTTGTTTTCTTCTTCCTTTGATTATGGTCTGCCTATTTAATCAATTGTTACATTGATGCTTTCCACAACTTTGTTCAATCTTATATTGTAACACTTGTATGTTTTCCTTGTACTTGAGTAACCAACAAGTATTCCTTTGTCCACACGAGAGTCAAACTTTCCCATTCTTCCATATTCTCTTTCGATGTAGCATTTTCTTCCAAAAACTCTTAAGTGCTTCACATTTGATGGTATTCCTTTCCATAGCTCGTAGGGAGTTTTATCGGTGTTGTTTCTGAGCATTACTCTATTTTTTAATGTGAACTGCTATATGCATTGCCTGTGTCTAAAATATATCTGTCAATTTGGAATCCATTAGCATTGTTCGAGCCATTTCTTGTACTGCCCATTCTTTCTTTCAACAACTCCATTCTGTTGAGGTGTCCTAGCAAAGGAGAATTGCCTCTTTATTCCATGACTGCTATAGTAGTCCATAAATTCCTTTGAAGTGAAATCTTCTCCATTATCAGATCTCAAACATTTGATTCTTGAATCCATCTCATTTTCAACCATTTCCTTGTAGATCTTGAAGTTTTCAAAAGCTTCTGACTTCTTCTTGAGAAAACAAACTGCAATCATTCTTGTATAATCATCAACTAATAACATAAAATATTTTTCACCTTTTAAGCCCTTTTTTGTAATTGGTCCAACTAGATCAGTGTGCACAATTTCTAGTGGTCTTGTTGTTGAATATTCCTTTGATTTGAACCTGGTCTTTATTTGCTTTCCTTGTTGACAATGCTTGCATAAAGTGTTGGTTGGTTTCGTGATCTGGGGCATTTATCTGACTGCTTCTCTTTTGCTGAATTTGAAAAGGTTATCAAAATGCATGTGACCCATTCTTCTATGCCATAACCAACTTTCATCTTCCTTTCCTAGACAACACTTTTCATTTCCAATTTCACTTAACACATATATGTTGTTTGAAGTTCTTGCAGCTGTATCGACCAATTTCCCTGAACCTTCTTTTCTTATCTCACACTTTTTTGAATTGAAAGTTATTTTATGACCTTGGTCACACATTTGACTCGCACTTAGAAGATTATGTTTCATATCTTCTACTAGTAGAACATTTTGTGCCTTTTCATTCTTGTTCCCAATTCGGACTGTGCCTTCTCCAATGATTTTGGATGAATTATCATTTCCGAAGGAGACTGATCCATTTTTTTATTTTTATAATGTAAGAAATTTGTCTTAATCATTTGTCATGTGTTTTGAAAATCCACTGTCAACATACCAACCATGTTTCTTCTTCTTAGCTTGTAGAGTGATTGTGCATTCTTCATTGTTATACTGATCTTTCTTTCTTATCCATGTCATTTTTTGAGGTTCTTGTCTATGACTGTTGTTATTCTGTTGAGGTTCTTTAGGAGGGACTTTCATTCTGCAATCCTTGGCCATGTGTCCAAAATTGTTACATTTGTAACATTCCACTTCAATTCTCAAACATTCAAACTTGTTGTAACTTCTTCTTTGTGTGTCACTAGGTCTCCTTGAATAATTCCTTTGTGTATAACTCTCAAAGTTGTTACTGTTCTTGTTGTTAGATCTACAATTCATAGCTTTATGTCCAAAATTATTACATACATAACATAAACCAAAAAATATAGTTTGATACCTGGGAGTTGAAGATCTTCTGAAAGGAGGTGCTCTTATGAATCCTTCTTCTTCTTGAGGCCCATCTGTCTGTTGTTGATTCTAAAATCTGAATCTTCTTGGTGGAGGAGTGTCCCTGTAATATTCCTTGTATATATTCCTATCCTCTTTGATTGTTTTTGTATAGCTCATTGGATTTGTTTCTTGCTCTATTGATTTGGATCTTGATCCCTTTTCTGTCTGATTGTATCCAAGTCCGGACTTGTTAAGATGATATTTTTTACTGCTGATAATGTCATCCATAAATTTTGAGCTATTATGCATATTTCTCTTTTGAATATCCTTTCTTAGTGTGAAAACCTTCAATTTTGTAATCATTTGTTCTATTTCTTGAGTGTCCTTTTTCTTATCTAGTTTTGCTTATAGTTTTTTTTTTTTTTTCTTTTCTCTTCTGATAACTTCTATGGCACATATTAATTCTCCTCGATATTCAATTTCCGCCTCTTCAATTTCTTCTTCGACTTCTTCACATTCTTCTTCGATTTCTTCATATTCTACTTCAGAGTCTTCTTTTTCAGAGTCTTTTGTTTCCATGAATAGAACTCTTCTTGTCTCATTGTCACTAAATTCATCTGCATATGATGATGAGATGTCTTCTTTAGTGTATACTCTTTTATTAAAAACTTTCTTTGTAGTTCTTTTTCTTTTATATGTGTTTTTTCCTTTTGAGTAACCTTCATCATTTCTCTTTTTCTTATGAGGACATTTGTTAGCAAAATGACCAATACCATCACAATTAAAACAAATTAAAGGGAGCTTACCTCTATACCTACCGTTGGTTCCCTTGTTCAGTCTTTTGACGAATTTGGCCATTTCTTCATCATCTTCCGAGGTGTCATTGTTGTTGCTATATTCTTCTTGTTCTTTTTTTTTTTCTTTGATCTTTTGTATGCCTTGAAGGATGCTTCTTTTACATCTGGATTTTCCTACTCAGTTCTCATTTCATATGCTATGAATATTCCATGCAGTTCGTCCATGATTATTGAGTCTAGATCTGATCTTTCTTCTAGTGCTGATATCTTAGGGTTGAATCTCATAGGAAGAGATCTTAGTATCTTTTGAAAAATTACAGATTCTTCAATTTCTTCTCCCAATCCTATGATTGCATTCACTATTTCATCGACTCGTAAGAAGTAGGTTTCAATATCTTCATCTTCCTTCATTTTTAGTTGTTCAAAATGACCTTTGTAAGTTTGAAGCTTTGCTTCTTTGACTTTTGTATCTTTTTCATAAATATTTCGAAGCTTGTCCCAAATCTCTTTAGCGGATTTATAGTGTGAAACTTTGGTGAATACCGTATCACTGAGACCATTCAAAAGTGCATTTGTGGTTTTTGAATTATTCTCACCAAGTTTTACTTCTTTGTCATTTGTTGGTGGAACTGCTAGTGTTGTGTATCCATCTACAATTGATTGCCAAACTTGAAATCCCTGTGTCTGTATATATGTCCTCATCCTTATTCTCCAAAAATCATAATTCTATCCATCAAAATGTGGTATTCCATTTTTATATGGGTTGGTACTCTCCATGATCTACCTTTCAGTGGTTAAACTGGTTTCTTAAGGAACCTACTCTGATACCAATTGTTGGATTACTGAGAGGGGGGGGTGAATCAGTAATAGAGCAATTTAATCATTTTTAACCATATAATCCAAGTGTTATATCAATGAAGCATTATCATCCAATAACTGCAGAGTAAATAAGAAATGAACAAATGAACAAACATACACATACACAATACACCAGTGTTTTATGTTGAAACCCAAATCGGGAGAAAACCACAGAATGCTTTTTCTTATATGTCTTGAAGAATTACATTCATTGGAAGCACCAACTTTCTTTGTTTTCCAGCTGTAATTGGAAAGATGCTCCAACCCCCTAGTTTCTCAATCTACAACCCGAGGAAAGCTCCAACTCCCCAATTCTCTGGCTACAACCAGAAGGAGGCTACAACCCCCTACATTCTCCAGCTACAACCGGAAGGTGGCTACAACCACTTGTTGTTGCCCCATCCTGCCACCCTAAAGTAGAAGTAGAATGATGTAACCACTGTCAACCTGTCATTGTGAGATATACCACTGTAAACCTATACCAATAAATCTAAACCATGCATCAACCATGAATCAACCTGTACCTCAACCTATATCATATACAAGTGCATCAACCATGCACCAACCTGTACCAAATAACCTGTAATCAACCTGTACCATAAACAAGTGAATCCAACCTTGTACCAAGTATGTACCAATCATGTGTCAACTACGCATCAACTATGACTCATCAATATGTACCAACATCATCAACTATACACCTCATGTATGTGCCAACTCATCAACTACTTGTCTCAACCATGTACTCAACATGTACCTCAACCAAAAGCCCTCATCAATTTCATCATTCAAATCTGATTTGTAGCTCTGTAATAGACCTGGTATATATGATCACATTCTTTCAAACCTTCCTTAACTTCAACAACAAGAGACTAGCATTTTCATCAAACTTTTCTTTAGTCTCACATGCCTAGTTTTGGATTAATCAGTAACCCTAACTTGAAGTAATCATAAATTTGTATCTGCAATGTATAAAGATATGAAATTGATACACAATGTTATTCAGTGTGTTTTATTCAATTCCTCTAGGTTTCACTACTTGGAACCTCTGAGAAAAGAAGTTATAGAAAAAATGACATACCTTGTTGAATTCTGGCTTATTCTAGAGAGTGACCTTGTAGAGCATGCCCCACATGGAATATTTGTTGAATTGATCTGAAACTATTACAAAGAATACTATAGAATGTACCCTAACCAACACATTTGGATCTGTTATGAATAAGTTATGGCATTTTTACCCGAAACACTTGTTTTTGACTAGTTTCAAAACTAGCCACAAATCCTATTTTCCACGGAGTGTAACTCCAAAAATACAATGACCCACAAGCTGAATTTTTGACCATAGATACTTGGACATGTTTTCTCAATGGAATAAAAATTTCACGATCTTAATAATTATAGAAAATTGTTTCTAGATAAAATGGTGAGATGACTTGTAAATAACATACCTTAGAAAGCACCATCAAAAGAATTTATCCTTCCTTGCATTTCGGCCTTCTTTTCTTCACCTTCCCTCAGAATTTTGGCTTATATATCCTTGTTTACCTCAGACACCTATAGATATTAAATATGCTCAGTGTGATTAAAATGGGAGAGCCTTGCCTCTTATTTATAATCTCCAAGTAGCTTCCTTAAAAACATCTTCTAGGTCACTTGGCCCCACTTTCCTTATTTTAGGGTTAACCCACTTCTAATTTCTCCATTAAATTTATTATTGAAATAATTTATTTTTCATTCACTTTGAATTATAATACACTCGTTACTTCACTTTATTATTTACCTTTTAAAATATCTTAAACCACTTTGACTACTTTGACCTTTTGGGGCTTCTAGATGACATATGAGGGTCCTCCAACTTCGTAAGGCCATAACTCTCAAACCATGAGGAGGTATGTGATGTTCCACATACCACCAGAGATGGAATGACATGTACTATCCATATAGAATAATATTATTTGAAAATATATCATAACTCATACCATTATCCATCAAACAAACTTGGGTCGATTACCCAAACTTGGGGTCTTCAACTTCTCATGGCCATAACTCTCTGACCATGAGGAGTTATGTGACGTTCCACATACCACTAGAAATGGAATGACAAGAACTATCCATCTAGGATAGTTTACCTGAAAAATTCAATGTTCTTCATATCATTATTTCACAATTAAACATGGTTTCTCTTACTCCGCAAATCGTCTTCCAATGGGGGCTTTCACCATTATGGGACCACTTTGGATTTCATCCATCTTTACTTCTTATAAACCATGAAAAGACAATAATGAGTCATCTTTACATCAAAAAATATTGGGTCCATTACCCAATCCTTTGTGCTACAGAGCTTTCTTCAAGGGTTGACATCAATGACAACCAACCTTAATAAACAAAGGCTAGTCCTAAGTGAAATGCCATCAAACCCATTATTAAAGCCAAGACAATTAGACTGAGGTGGGTAATTATTTAAAGTCTTTCCCACATGGCAATGACATGTGTGCTAGAGAAATTCATTGACATTTCTACCTCCACATCTGCGTGTCTTATGTTCTCATCCCAAGATGATCCTCTCTTCCATATCACCCCATCTAGGGGCCGAAAATACCTTATGGCGAGGGTAGAGCACTAAGCAATGAAAGCGTTAGGATGTTCGGAATACTAAGGCTGGTCCCATTGGTTTTAGGGTCCTTGGATTCCTCCATCAACTAGGTTATCCACATGTTTTTTGCAAAGCATTTGACATGAGATGGAATGAGAGTTAGGATATGTTGTAGGATACGACTTGTTCTTTCCAGTGAGAGAGAAATATGCCAGCTTTTTGAGAGTTTGTGGAGGGGAGAACTTGCTAAAGGTGGGATAACATATTGATGATCAGTTGAGAGTCACCCTCCGCAGCAATCTTTTTGTATTGTTCCCTGATGGCTATATGAAGACCTTCTTCTAGATCTTTGATCTCTGCTGCATTATTGTTGTCCAGACCCATATTTCTAGCATAGGTTATAATAATGTGACCCTTTTCATATGTGAATAAGACTCCATAGCTTATTTCTCCTGGGTTTCCCTTACAAGCGCCATCAAAATTTAATTTGAGAAATCCCTATGGGGGAGGAGATCAACTGGATGGAGAAAATTATGCATTTGGTATGGCTTTTGGGATGAATCTTACCTTGCTTGGATTGAGGTTGAGGGATGCCAAGATGCCTCTTTCATGCATTGAGTTGTTGTAATATTGATCTGATCAAGGTTGAATCAAGACTGTTTCTTGAATTTCTTTGGTTATTTGGGTCCAAACCAAGTTGGGATTTAACTGATCCTCTTTGAAGATCCTTTTATTCCTTTTTTCTATATTTCCCAAAGTGTGAGCTCTAGAATTTGTTGTCAGGCTCTATTTAGGATTGGGTTCTGAGTGATGTTTGGAGGCCATGCGTCAATGTTATGCTATATAATGTGACTGTCCCTGCTGGAGTGTTTGAAGATTGAGGCCCCTTGGTCCCATAGTGCTTGATAAAAAAGGAATAAATTGAAGAGATGCTCAATTTTTTTGGGTTGATCCTTACAATGGGGACACGACACCTGGAAGGACCAAGGAATCCTATTTTGAGGAGACTGTCCCATGTTAGGGTTCTACCATGTGGGAGAAGCCAAAGTAAGGTTGATATTTTGTCAAAATATTTTGGAGCCATATTCTCTCCCAAATTGCCCATTTTGGAGTATACCAGTGGCCATCGACGTAATTATAAGTTTCATTGATTGTGAAGTCCTCACTTGTTGTATTTCCCCATCTCAAGCATTCCATTTGTTGAGTGATTCATATTTTCCTTATGTTTAGGTCCTTCAAACAATGTTGAAGTTTATCTGGGTCTAGAGCATCATGCCTGTAAGTGGTAGGTATCCATATTTTCCATTAAGGGTGTTGCTCTATCGGGTGCCAATAATGAGCTACCAGAGATAGGATGTGAGAAGTTATATACATGCTTAAATCTTGGAGCTCAACATTGTTTTCCCATTTGGTTTATTTTTTCTATGCGTCATCCCAAAAGAGGTATTTTTGACCATTTGTTATTTTCAAAAAACAATGGTTTTGAATGAGATCTTTCTTTTGGTAGGCTATGTTCTATATATTCGAGCCAGGAGGCTTATTTCTAATTATAATGAGTTGAGTATATGGAATAGCTTGATTTTATTGTTTCTTCCAAAGGATTTCTCATTGCTAATTGGGGCTATTGATCCATATCTACTAGAGTGTTTCTCCCATAGCTTTACCTTGGATCTTAGGATCTTAGAGGCCTAGACCTCCTACTAGTTTTGGCATGCATATTTTTGCTTGAGACACGAGATCCCATTTTCGACACTCCTTGTTTCCATCCCATAGGAAGGTATTTTGTATGTTTCTAATCACTTTTAAGATATACTTGGGGGATTCCAGGGCAGACAAAAGGTACATAGGCATGGCTTGTAGGATTGATTTGACCAAGACTAATATTCCATGCAGGTTAAGAGATCAAAAGGTCCAACATTCCAATTTCTTAGTCATTCTGGATAAGAGATCCTCCTAAGAAACCTTCTTTAGAGAGTTGGCCACCAAAGGAGCTGCGAGGTATTTTGAGGGGAGTACACTGATTTGATAGCCCAAAATCCTGGCTAGGTTAGCTTGAATAATAATAGGAGTATCAAAAAACAAGATTTGAGATTTATCTTGGTTGATGGAGGTTCTAGAGGCTTCCATGAAATACGACAGAACCTATTTTATGTCTTGATATTCTTGCGCTATCAGGATCCCCATTAGAATTCTGTCATCTAAAAAATATTGGTGAATGGCTACTTGATATTTTCCATGGAGTTTTAATCCTATCCAACTCATGTCTTCTATAGCCACTTTAATTGAATGCCCAATCCTTCCACCATAAGAATAAAAGTGAAGGGGTAAAACAAGTTTTCTTGTCAGATATTCTGTGACGGAGAGAAGGTAGGAAAGGGAGAGACATTGATAGAAATGGGAAAGAAGGCCAAGGTGGTTAAAGACATGATCAATTTGATCCTGAGAGGAGAGAAGACGAAGGAAACGAGGATGAATTTGATGAGGTCCCAACATATACTATCAAAAGATTTAGACATATTGAGTTTTATGAGAATATTTGGTTTTCTTATGGATTGCAGAGAGTGGCTTAACTCAGGAGTTAATATCATATTATCAAGGATTTTTCTACCTTCCATAGAGCATGATTGTTCTTGGGATATTAGAGAGGGAAGTAGGGTTTTGAGCCTATTAGCAATGAGTTTGGTGAGGATTTTGTAAATGAAATTTCATACAGAAATGGGGGGGAATTTATTGGTATCCTCCACTTTTTCCTCTTTCTGAATGAGTGGAAGGAAGGTGGATTTTAAGGCAGGAAGGACAAAGAGGAAATCTTGATATTCTTTGACCACCTCCAAAATGTCCCACATAATGATAGGCCAACAAGCATGAAAGAAGTTAGTAGTAAAGCCATCAGGTCCCAGAGAATAACCTTTGGGAATGTCAAGTACTACTTTATCTACTTCTTCAATCGTGAACTCTCAAAGGAGTGCATCATTCTGCTCTTCTGTGATGAATTTTCAAATATGCTAGGTGATTTTCTGATCACTTGTTGGTGGTCTGGCTGTGGTTCCATCATCAAATGTTTGCAATACTAAACCGATTCTGATTGAATTTCCTCATGTTTGAGTAATTCATGGCCTTCTTATTTTTTTATAGATGTTATATGTTGGACAAGAATTTTGGATGCAATTTTGAGAAATATCTTAAGGTTTGAGGAGATGCATAGTAAAATCACATTTAGGATTGGAGTGCCTAGTAAAAGTGCATTTGGCAGCACATAAGAAGATAAAGTAAGGAAACAAAGCAAGGAAATAAAGCAAGGAGATAAAGTAGGAAAATAAACATGTAGGAGAAAAGGAAGGAAAATAAACATGAAAGAGCAAAGGAAGGAAAAACAACATGGAAGCGTGAAGGTACGAAAAACATGCATGAACTATGTGTTTTCACGAGTTGTAATGAGTCATAATGAGTTGTCATAGGGTTTTGGGAAAAACTAACTTAGGGTTTTGAGAACTAAAATATATGTATAAATATGTAATGGGTTGGGAAAAATAAGCTACTGAGAGGATAGGCTAAGAATGAGAGAGAGTCTATGTATGAAGGTTTAGGGGAGAGTTTGGAAGAGAAAGGCTTGCACTACAGAGTGTCTAGGCAGAACGGGGAATGATTTCATGATGTATATATTGTAGTGCAGTGCACAAGCCTGAGAGGATTGCATGAATAATAATAAAGAAGGAAAGTGTTGTGGACATAGCCCAAGGATTGGATGAACCAAATTAAATTTTGTGTTTGAATGTGTCTTTTTAGGTGATTGTTCATGGATGTTTTGTTTATGAATGATTATATCTAGCTTTGAGTGATGTACAGTAATCATAAATGTTCCAGTGAATGGTCTATGTCACATTTGCGTTATAATGGTGTTGTATAATTGAGTTTACCAACTAATTAAGGGATAAGAGAGACAAAATATTGCACATAGGGTATTAGTGAACATGTTGATGACCACACATCCCCTCATCCTTGTAGAAAATTGGTTCCTATAGTCCCAGTAGATACCTCGGGTGAGACTTCACTTGCATGTAGGTGATGCCGAAAGGGCCAACATTTGAAGGGTTTTATTGGTTAGATAACTTGAACCTAGGGTCTTAAGACCACACACAAGGAAATGGTTTTGTTACCGAGACCCAGAATCTATGGTTGAGGGAATGTTTTGGAAGTTGACTAAAAAATAGATCATTGAATGGTTGGAAAGGAATGACTGAGAATTTACTCGAGGAGAGAATAGAAACCCTTAGATGAGCGATGAACAATGGTTGCAACAATATGTGTTTACATATTTGCATGAGATTTTATTTGGTGAATTTATGATTATTTTAACTGAATGGTTAGAAAGGTTAGTGGAGAATACAAAGAGATATCGTATTGCAGCACCGAAGAACTAGACTCCTAAGTTGGTAAGGCAATTGAAATTTGTAAGTAATAAGACTTCCTGCACAATTGATTTCTAGTTGAACATCATATTAGGGGGTTATATTATTGAATTTGAAGTAGATTGTACTTAGTCATATAATATCGCAGAGAGGGATTTCTTTAAGGGTCTTCATGGAAGGTTTATGAAAGCATTGGGTACCTAGATAAATATGTTGATGTGCGAAAAATGTGTGATGGCAATGGAATTTGATTGCTAAGGACTATGCACACATAGGGGAAATGAGATATGACCAGGGTAAGGCAAGAAGGTAGGAAGGAAGGAAGAAAGAGATGAAAAAGGAAGGGAGGGGTTGAGGATGTAGAGAAACGAAGAGTTGGGAATCTAAGAGGATGCTTAGGTGATAGATAGGGAGGTGACTGACCTCTAAGAGGAGGCCAATGGAAACGACATATTCAGCTTGGTTGTTAGTGGTAGGCACGAGGCATATACACTAGAGTGAATTAGCACATAATCCAGGGTATAAATGGCCCAAGTTCCTGAAGCGAGATTCTAAGTCCAATGGTTGACACCATCAACATACCCGATGCAGTAAGAAAATGGAGGATTCATCTATCAAAACAAGGAAAAATGATTAGGCCCATGGCGTGGTAGGGAGAGGTGGTTAACAAAGACTGAAAACACTAGGAAAATGCAAGAAGAGACTAAGGTAGAGTGGCTACGCTGAAGGGTATAACTTCTTCAGGTATAAGCCATTGACAGGGTCCTTGAGTGTGGCTCCTTCAGGATGAGCCATAATGTAGGTGCCTTTGGTGAGGCAATGACGGATGATATAGGGAAATCGCCAAAGAGCTTCAAAGTTTCCATGGCCTAGGGTGTCATGGGTGATATCATAGGCTAGTAATAGATCTCCTTAGGTAAAGGATTGAAGGGATACTTGACGATCAAAGAATGACTTGGACTGTTTCTTGGTGGATTCGTTGTTTTGTAGAGAGGATTGACGATCCTCGTTGAGAGATTCAAAAATGAGAAATCATTGCTCGATGGGAGTTATATTTGGGAGGGGATTGATTACGGTGCATACAGTGGGTATTTTTCATTCTATGGGGAGGATGACTTCTACCCCATGAACAAGATGGAATGGTGTGAAATCGATGGCAATTTTGACTGTTGTGCAATATGCCCACAAGGCCGATAAAATCATGTGATATCAATTGGTCTTATGTTTATCTATCATTCGATACAACATAACGTTGTTTTGATGACTTTGCTGACTACTTTGACTTTCCCATTGGACTGTGCATAGTAGGGGGATGTAAACTCATGAGTAAAGCCCACTTTGTTGGATATTTCAAGAAAAACTTCATTGTCAAAATATTTTATGTGGTCAGACACTAGCCGAAGGGGAAATATGAAGCAAGAAATGATGTGATTGAAGAGAAAACAATTTGATGTGTTTAATTTATTGTTGAAGGTGGGCATATACTCTGTCCATTTGGTAAAGTAGTAACAACCATAATATACTTGTACACATTTCTGGATGGGGGTTTGCATGTCATGAAATCAATGCCCCACTTATAGAAGGGGCTGACAGTGATGACTGGATGGAGAAGGAAAGGTGGTGCTCGGGATTTGTGTGTGTATAACTAACACTTGTCACAATAATTGATTGCATGGATGCAATCATGGAATAGGGTGGGCCAAAATTACCCATCAAAAACTATTTTCTATGCAGTGGACATACCTGAAAGGTGACCACCATATGCTCCACTGTGAAAATGGTTGAGCACTTTATCTTCTTCATCAATGGTGAGGCATCATCGGAGAATGGTGTCGGTGCCCCTCTGATATAACACTTCTCCTATGAGGAGATATTGTGAGGCTTTGTGAAAGATTCAATGATGGTCATATTGAGAGAGGTGAGGAAGGAATTTTTGTGTTTAAAGATATACAAGGATATCTCCATACCATGGGTCATTGGATGAAATGAAGAATGAATGTTCATTCGAGAAGTTTTCATTGACAGGGGAATCAGATGTGTTGGATAGTAACTTGACCATGAGTTCTGCTAAGACGAGGGATTTTTTTCTATTGGGAGTAGTGAACTCTAGATCGTATTCTTGGAGGATGATGATCCAGTGGGAAAATTTGACATTGATATGGCGGTGACTAAGAAGATAGAGCATAGGGTTGGAATCAACCACTACCGTGGTAGTTCGAACCAGGATGTAGTGACACAACTTATGAACCGCGAGGATGAAAATGAGGGAAAGAGTTTACTCATTATTGTATTTGATAGAGATCCCTAAGAGATATTTGCTAATATAGTAGATGACGTGTTCATGTTGGTCATTCCTTACTTGGACAAGCACTCTGACAACTGAAACTTTGGAGGCAGGAAAGTACATGATATAATCCTTATCATAGTCTGGGGGACTAATTAAGGGTGCTTTGCTGAGTGCTTCTTTGAGAGAGTCAAACATAGCTTGAGCATGTTGGTCCCAGTGAAATGTGACATCATTCCATAGTAGAAGAAAGAAGTCGTCGACACAAATAACATAATCAGGAAAAAATTGATGTAAAAAATTATCTTTGCCTTGGAGGCTCTGTAATTGGTGTAGGCTCTTCGGAGGAGGAATCTCTTTGATGGATTGGACCTTAAGGGGTTTGAAGGTGGTACCCTATTGGGAGACAATGAAGCCCAATAGGCAACCTGCTATGATGAAAAATACACACTTCAGGGGGTTTAGATGGGCATTGTATCATTGACAACAATCAAAGATGATCTGAAGATATTATATGTGTTGGGAGCATTGTTTAGAACGAGCAGTGAGGTAATAGAAGTATGTGAGAATGACGTGAGCTAGATAATGGAAGGCTTATGTCATGGTGTGTTGGAAGGTGGCTCCAACATTTTTATAAAGGCATGCAAGCGTGAGAGGAGAATGAATTACCTGAAGCAATTTATTCACATTGTTTGCTCCAAACAATTTGTGGACATTAGAAAACTTGAGAGGATCATTAGACGAGAAATAGGGGGTGGATATATATTCATTGGCACATCTTCATTTCAACAGTATGTAGGAAACACATGGTGACATGTTATTCTGATTTCTGTTTGAAGATGATATTGCTCCACTTTTAGATGTTGTTTCACTTTTCTTGGTTTGGTTCTCGGATTTTAAGGCTTTACTTTAACTTTCAAAGTCACAAGTTCAATTCTAATATCATTTATTGTATAATCATAACTATCAACGAAGGTAAAATGATCGATTAATATTGGAATTTTAAAATCAACTATCCACTCCACTCCTTAATTGGTCAATTACACTTATGAAACTCCACAACAAATTCCTCGGAGACAACCAATTCTTTTGTCATGTGGTTTTCTGGAGACAATCGGTTCTTCCTTTCTTTCTTCATGCAACTTTTGAACTGTTCTTTCTTCATGCAACTTTTGTTCATCCAAAAACGTATAAACCAAACTCAAGATAAATCTCATATCTTCAATTACACCATGGCTTGTATTATTTTTAGCATGTTTTGCAGAGACAACTAGTTCTTTCTCATACATCTTTCAGTTCATCCAGACGTCCAAACTAAAGTCTAAGTGAATCTGATATCTTCATCTACACTATGTATTGTGTTTTTTTTCACATGAATAGTTTGTTAGGTTTTTATCCTTTTATTTTAATTAATTTCTATTTTAAAGCCAAAAAAAGTGGTGATTATTTTGGCCATTTGTTAGACAATCTAAGAAAGAAACAAAGAGATATTGGGTAATGGATTGTATTTTATTACCTATTTTGTTATTTTAAAATATATATGTAAGTTTAGAAAATAGGAAAAAACTGCATATTGAATAAATAAAATATTAAATAAACAAGTCAATATAAGTATAATTTTCATGATAATAATATTAAAAAAATTATTTCTCATATTTTAAAATGTTTTTATAAGTATAATTTTCATGATAATAATATTAAAAAAATTATTTCTCATATTTTAAAATGTTTTTTCTTTGCATAGTGTGTGTGTGTGTGTGAAATTTATATTATTACAAAAGATAAGTAAAGATATACCATTTTAATTGGTTAATTGATTTTAGTTTTTTTTTCCATAAATATAGAGGGAATTTTTTTTTATTCTATTAATAGAGGATCCATTAAAAAAATATTTTCTACCGGTCTACCAGTGGGGAAACGAGGCCAGTAGCAGAGGGATAACTTGTGAGTCCAAATAGTTTGAACAATGTTTTTAAATAGAATTTGGCTTACTAGATAAACAAGCTATATATTCTTTTGAGAGTAGCTAAAAGCTAACTTAAAGAGATGCATGATCTTGATTGTAAAAAAAAATGGAAAGAAAACACATATTAACTATCCAGAAGGAGGAGGGGCTTGCGACTCCTGTGAAGGAGAAATAACTGTATGCCTACTAAGCTGAGCTACTATTGCTGAACTAGAAGGCGAACGATAGCCCAAAATCCTGGCCAGGTTAGCTTGAATAATAATAGGAGTATTAACAAAGAATATTTGAGATTTATCTTGGTTGATGGAGGTTCCAGAGGCTTCCATGAAATACGACAAAACCAATTGAATGTCTTGAGCTTCTTGCGCTATCAAGATCCCCATTATCATTATGTCATATAAAAACTACTGGTGAGTGGCTGCTTCATATTTTTCATGGAGGTTGAATCCTGTCCAACTCCTATTTTCTATAGCCACTTTAATTGAATGCCCAATAATTCCACGATAAGGATAAAAATGAATTGGTAAAGCATGTCTTCTTGCCAGATATCCTGTGTTGGGGAGAAGGTAGGAAAGGGAGAGACATTGATAAAAATGGAAAATAAGGCCAAGGTGGTTAAAGACATGATCAATTTGATCCAGAGAGGAGAGAAGCCAAAGGAAGAGAAGATGAAGTTGATGACGTCCCGACATATACTATCAAAATATTTAGACATATAGAGTTTTATGAGAATATTTGGTTTTCTTATGGATTGTAGAGAGTGTCTTAAATCATGAGTTAATATAATATTATCAAGGATCTATTTGCCTTCCATATAGCCTGATTATTCTTGGGATCATAGAGAGGGAAGTAGGGTTTTGAGCCTATTAGCAAGGAGAGGATTTTGTAAATGAAATTTCATAGAGAAATGGGGCATAATTTATTGGGATCCTCCACTTTTTATTCTTTCAGAATGAGTGCAAGGAAGGTGGAGTTTAAGGCAGGAAGGACAAAGAGGAAATTTTGATATTCTTTGACCACCTCCAAAATGTCCTGCTTAATGATAGGCCAACACACATGAAATAAGTTAGTAGTAAAGCCATAAGGTCCCATGGATTAACCTTTGGGAATGTCAAGTACTACTTTCTCTACTTCTTCAATCGTGAACTCTCAAAGGAGTGCATCATTCTGTTCTTCTGTGACCAATTTTGGAATATGCTATGTGATTTTTCTGATCACTTGTTGGTGGTTTGGTTGTGGTTCCATCATCAAATTTTTGTAAAATTAAACTGATTTTGATTGAATTTCTTCATGTTTGAGTAATTTATGGCCTTCTTAGTTTTTTATAGATGTGATACGTTGGACAAGAAATTTGGATGCAATTTTGAGAAATATCCTAAGGGTTGAGGAGATGTACAGTAAAATCAAATTTAGGATTGGAGTGAATAGTAAAAGTGCATTTGGAGGTACATAAGAAGATAAAGGAAATAAACAAAGTAAGGAAATAAAGCAAGGAGATGAAGCAAGAAAATAAACATGCAGGATAAAAGGAAGGAAAAGCAACATGCAAGAGAAAGGGAAGGAAAAACAATATGCAGGTGTGAAGGCAGGAAAAACATGCACGAACTATGTGTTTTCATGAGTTGTAATGAGTCATAATGAGTTGTCATAGGGTTTTTGGAAAATCTAACTTACATTTTTGAGACCTAAAATCTATTTAAAAATATGTAATGGGTTGGGAAGAATAGGTTACTGAGAGAATAGGCTAAGAATGAGAGAGAGTCTATGTTTGAAGGTTTAGGGGAGAGTTTGGAAGAGAAAGTCTTGCACTACAGAGTGTCTAGGCAGGATGGTGAATGATATCATGATGTATCTATTGTAGTGCAGTGCACAAGCCTGAGAGGATTGCATGAATAATATTAAATAAGCCAAGCGTTGTGGACATAGCCCAATGATTGGCTGAACCACATTAAATTTTGTGTTTGAATGTGTCTTTTTAGGTGATTGTTCATGGATGTTCTATTTATGAATGATTATATCTAGCTCTGAGTGATGCACAATAATCATAAATGTTCCAATGAATGGTCTATGTCACAATTTGTGTTATAATGGTGTTGTATAATTTAGTTTACCAATAAATTAAGGGATAAGAGACACACAATATTACACACATGGTATATAAGTATCAATGAACATGTTGATGACTGCACATCCCCTCATCCCTGCATAAAATTGGTTCCTATGGTCCCAGTAGATACCTCAGGTGAAACTTCACTTGCATGCAGGTGATGCTGAATGGGCCAACATCTCAAGGGTTTTATTGGTTAGATAACTTGAACCTAGGGTCTTACAACCACATACGAAGAAATGTTTTTTTTTACCGAGAACTAGAATCTATGGTTGAGGGAATGTTTTGGAAGCCAGCTAAAAAAGAGATCATTAAATGGTTGGAAAGGAAGGACTGAGAATTTACCCAAGGAGAGAATAGAAACCCTTAGATGAGTGATGAACAATTGTTACAACAATATGTGTTTACAGATTTGCATGAGATTTTATTTGGTGAATTTATGATTATTTTAACTGAATGGTTATAAAGGTTAGTGGAGAATATTGAGAGACATCGTATTGCAACACCGAGGAACTGGACTCCTAAGTTGGTAAGACAAATGAATTTTGTAAGTAATAAGACTTCCTGCACAATTTATTTCTAGTTGAACATCATATTAGGGGGTTATATTATGGAATTTGCAGTAGATTGTACTTAGTCATATAATGTCAGAGAGAGGAATTTCTTTAAGGGTCTGCATGGAAGGATTATGAAAGCATTGGGTACCTGGATAAAGATGTTGATGTGCGAAAAATGTGTCATGACAATGGAATTTGATTGCTAAGGGACTACGTGCAGGGGAAATGAGATATGACCAGGGTTAGGTAAGAAGGTAGGTAGGAAGGAAGAAATAGATGAACAAGGAAGGGAGGGGTTGAGGATGTAGAGAAATGAAGAGCTGAGAATCTAAGAGGCCTCTTAAGTGACTGACCTCTAAGAGGAGGCCAATGAAAATGACTTATTCAACTTGGTTGTTAGTGGCATGCCAATGACATATATGCTCGAGTGAATTAGTACATGATCAGAGGTATAAATGGCCCAAGTTCTTGAAGCGAGATTCCAAGTTCAATGGATGACACCATAAACATACCCGATGTGGTAAGTGAATGGAGGATTCATCTGTCAAAACAAGGACAAAGGATTAGGCCGATGGCGTGGTAGGGAGAGGTGGTTAACAAAGACTAAACAAACTAGGAAAATGCAAGAAGAGATTGAGGTAGACTGGCTACGCTTAAGGGTATAACTTATTCAGGTATAACCCATTGAGAGCATCCTTGAGTGTGGATTCTTCAGGATGAGCCATAATGTAGGTGACTTTGGTGAGGCAATGATAAATGATATATGGAACTCACCAAATAGATTCAAATTTTCCATGGCCTAGCGTGTCATGGGTGATATCATAGTCTATTAATAGATCTCCTTAGATAAAGGATCGAAGGGATACTTGAAAATCAAAGAAGGACGTGGAATATTTCTTGGTGGATTCATTATTTTGTAGAGAGGATTGACGATCCTCGTTGAGAGATTAAAAAATGAGAAATCATTGCTCAATGGGAGTTATCTCTGGGAGGAGATTGATTGCGGTGCATATAATAGTTATTTTTCATTCTATGGGGAGGATGATTTCCACCCCATGAATGAGATGGAAAGGTGTGAAACCAGTTGCAATTTTGATTGCTGTGTGATATGCCCATAAGGCTGAGAAAAGCATGTGATGCCAATCGGTCTTATGTTTATCTACCATTCGATACAACACAACATTTTTTTGATGACTTTATTGACTTATTTGACTTTCCCATTGGACTGTGGGTAGTAGGGGGATGCAAACTCTTGAGTACAACCCAGTTTGTTGGAGAGTTCAACAAAAACTTCATTCTCAAAATGTTTTATGTGGTCACACACTAGATGGAAGGGAACTCTGAAGCGGGAAATGATGTGATTGAAGAGAAAAAGAGTTGATGTGTCTAATGTATTGTTGAAGGTGGGCATGGCTTCTTTCCATTTGGTAAATTAGTCGATAACAACCACAATATACTTGTACACATTGTTGGATGGGGGGTTGCATGTCATGAAATCAACGCCCCACTTATAGAAAGGGATGACAATGATGATTGGATAAAGAAGGGAAGGTGGTTCTTGGGATTTGTGTGAGTATAAATGACACTTGTCACAATACTTGACTGCATGGATGCAATCATGGAATAGGGTGGGCCAAAATTACCCAACACAAACTATTTTCTATGCAGTGGACATGCCTGAAAGGTGACCGCCACATGCTCCACTGTGACAATCATTGAGCACTTTATCTCTTTCCTCAATGGTGAGGCATCATTGGATAATGGTGTCGATGCCACTCTGGTATAACACTTCTCCTATGAGGAGATATCGTGAGGCTTTGTGACAGATTCGACGATGGTCATATTGAGAGAGGCGAGGGATGAATTTTTTTGTTCGAAGATATACAATGATATCTCCATACCATGGGTCATTGGATGAAATGAAGAATACATGTTCGTTCGAGGAGATTTCATTGAAAGGGGGGTCAGATGTGTTGGGTAGTAACTTCACCATGAGTTTTTCTAAGATGAGGGATTTTTTTATTTTGGGAGTAGTGAACTCTAGATCACATTCTTGGAGAATGATGATCCAATGGGAAAATTTGACATTGATATGGCGACGAATGAGCAGATAGTGCATAGGGTTAGAATCATCCACTACTGTGGTAGTGCGAAGCAGGATGTAGTGACGCAACTTTTGAACTACGAGGACGAAAATGAGGGAAATATTTTCCTCATTATTGGATTTGATAGAGAGCCCTGAGAGATTTTTTCTAATAAAGTAGATGGCGTGTTCGTGTTGGTCATTGCTTACTTGGACAAGCAATCTCACAAATAAAACTTCGGAGGCAGGCACGTACATGATATAATCCTTATCATAGTCTGGGGGACTAATTCAGGGTGCTTTATTGAGTGCTTCTTTGAGAGAGTCGAACGTAGCTTGAGAATGTTGCTCCCAGTGAAATGAGACATCACTCCATAGTAAGAGAAAGAGTCATGGGAACGATTAACATAATTAGGAAAAAAATGCTGTAAAAAATTATCTTTGCCTTGGAGGCTCTGTAATTGGTGTAGGTTCTTCGAAGGAGGAATCTCTTTGATGGCTTGGACCTTAAGGGGGTCGACGATGATACCTTGTTGAGAGACAATGAATCCCAACATGTAGCTTTCTATGATGCAAAAGCCGAACTTCAAGGGGTTTATATGGACATTGTATCATCGACAACAATCAAGATGATCAGAAGATCTTCTATGTGTTGGGAGCGTTGTTTAGAAAGAGCGGTGAGGTCATCCAAGTATACGAGAATGATGTGAGCTATATCATGGAAGGAATATGTCATGGTGCATTGGAAAGTGGCTCCAACATTTTTATAAAGGCAGGAAAGAAGAAGACGAGAATGAATTACCTGAAGCAATTTATTCACATTGTGAGCTCCAAACACTTTGTGGACATTAGAAAACTTGTGAGGATCATAAAATGGGAAATAGGGGGTGAATATAGAGTCATTGGCACATATTCGTTTCAACAGTATGAAGGCAACACACGGTGATATGTTGTTCTGCTTTTTGTTTGAAGATGATGTTGCTCCACCTTTTGATGTTGTTTCACTTTTCCTGGTTTAGTGCACAGATTTTAAGGCTTTACATTAACTTTCAAAATCACAAGTTCAATTCTAATATCAATTATTATATAATTATAACTAATCAACCAAGATGAAATGGTCGATTAATCCTGGGTTCATTTCAACATATTGAAATTTTATAATCAATTATCCACTCCACTCCTTCATTAGTCTATCACACTTATGAAACTCCACAACAAATTCCTCGGAGACAACCCGTTCTTTTGTCATGTGGCTTTCTGGAGACAACCAATTCTTCCGTTCTTTCTTCATGCAAATTTTGAACCGTTCTATCTTCATGCAACTTTTGTTCATCCAAAAACGTATAAACCAAACTCAAGATAAAGCTCATATCTTCAATTACACCATGGCTTGTATTATTTTTAGCATGTTTTGCGGAGGCAACTAGTTCTTTCTCATGCGACTTTCAGTTTATCAAGACGTCCAAACTAATGTCTAAGTGAATCTCATATCTTCAACTGCAATATGTATTGTGTTTTTTTTTTCACATGAATAGTTTGGTATGTTTTTTTCCTTAAATAATTTCTATTTTAAAACAAAAAAAAAAGTGGTGATTAAACAATGAGGAATTGATCATTTTTCCATTTGTTAGACAATCTAAGAAAGAAACAAAGAGATACTAGGTAATGGATTGTATTTAATTACCTATTTTATTATTTTATTTAAAAAATAAAATATATATGTAAGTTTAGAAAATAGGAAAAAAATACATATTGATTAAATACAATATTAAATAAACAAGTCAACATAAGTATAATTTTCGTGATAATAATATTAAACAAATTATTTCTCATATTTTAAAATGTATTATTGATCATTTTTCCATTTGTTAGACAATCTAAGAAATAAACAAAGAGATACTAGGTAATGGATTGTATTTAATTACCTATTTTATTATTTTATTTAAAAAATAAAATACATATGTAAGTTTAGAAAATATGAAAAAAATACATATTGATTAAATACAATATTAAATAAACAAGTCAACATAAGTATAATTTTCGTGATAATAATATTAAACAAATTATTTCTCATATTTTAAAATGTATTTTCTTTGCATAGTATATGTAAATTCAAATAAATTCATTTATATATATATATATATATTATTAAAAAAGACAAGTAAAGATATACTAATTTAATTTGTTAATTGATTTTAGTTTTTTTTTCATAAATATAGAGGGAATTTTTTTTTATTCTATTAATAGAGGATCCATAAAAAAAATTCTCTGCTATTGGTATACCAGTAGGGAAACAAGGCCAGTAGTAGAGGAATATCTTGTGAGTCCAAATAGTTTGAACAATGTTTTTAAAGAGACTTTGGCTTACTAGATAAACAAAGTATATATTATTTATGAGAGCAACTAAAAGATAACACAAAGAGATGCATGCTCTTCATTGTAAAAAAAATTGAAAGAAAAAACATATTAACTATCTAGAAGGAGGAGAGGCTTGTGGCTTCTCTAGAGGAGAAATAATTGTCTGCCTATTGAGCTGTACTATTGTTGCTGAACTAGAAGGAAAAAGACAACATGGATTCATGAAGGAGGTGGAAATCATCCAATTGGAGTTGGATGATACTTTGTGCTTCTTCCCTGGTTTGCAACATTTGCCCCAAAAGCATCTTCAAGTGCCAAAAAAGTTCTACTATGCACCAGTATTTTGACTCCCAATCACACGAGCTTCCAATCTAAGGTACCCAATTGATAATTCCTTCGTCCACCTCATGTGTTGGTGTGAGGGTGTGTTTTGTCTGAATATCTACTTCAACCTCATCAATTTTCTCTCGAATATGTTGAGGAATGAGTTCTTGAAAATTTCACGCTATCGTCTATGCCTCCTATTGGACCCTAATGGTGGGAGTCCTTGCTTCCTTGCGGTTGGCGAATGTTTTCGAAGGATAGCCTCCACCTGAATGGTAGCCTCTATTGTATCCACTGCATGGATCCATGTCAATTGTTTTTGGATGAATGAACCGAAGGTGCACATCGATCCACCACAGGTTGGTGGACAAGTTGCAACACTGCCTATCGTAGAGACTAGCTCGAGCAAGATCTTCCATGTTGCTACCACATCGAGTGTTCAAATTCCTAGGTCTTTCGAATGCCTTATCCTTTTCATGACCCTTGTTATTCATTCTATTGAGACCAAAAATATCGTTGAATCATTCCATTAACTGTTGCATACTGTCTTCGTGCTTCGTTAACTTTTCGATTAAACTAATATGGTACCTGGTGTATTGAAGACCGCGTGCTTGGTGGATTCGTTGTTTTGTAGAGAGGATTGATGGTCCTTGTTGACAGATTCGAAAATGAGAAATCATTTATCGATGGGAGTTATATCTAGGAGGAGCTTGATTACGGTGCATAGAGTAGGCATTTTTCATTCTATGGGGAGAATGACTTCCACCCCACGAACGAGATGGAAAGGTGTGAAACCAGTGGCAGTTTTGACTACTATGCGGTATGCCCATAAGGACGAGAAACAAATGTGATGCCAATTAGTCTTATGTTTATCTATCATTCGATACAACATAACATTGTTTTGATGAATTTATTGACTAATTTGACTTTCCCATTGGACTGTGGGTAGTAGAGGGATGCAAACTCGTGAGTGAAGCCCACTTTGTTGGAGAGTTCAACAAAAACTTCATTCTCGAAATGTTTTATGTGGTGAGACACTAGACGAAGGGGAACTTTGAACCGAAAAATGATGTGATTGAAGAGAAAAAGAGTTAATGTGTCTACTGTATTGTTGAAGGTGGGTATGGATTCTATCCATTTGGTAAAGTAGTTGATAACAACCACAATATACTTGTACACATTGCTGGATGGGGGGTTGCAAGTCATGAAATCAACACCCCACTTATAGAAGGGGCTGACAATGACGACTGGATGGAGAAGGGAAGGTGGTACTCAGGATTTGTGTGCATATAACTGACACTTGTCACAATACTTGACTGCATGGATGCAGTCATGGAATAGGGTGGGCCAAAATTACCTAGAGAAAACTATTTTCTATGCAATGGACATGCCTGAAAGGTGACCGCCACATGCTCCATTGTGACAATCATTGGGCACTTTATCTACTTCCTCAATGGTGAGGCATCATTTGAGAATGGTGTCGATGCCCCTCCGGTATAACACTTCTCCTATGAGGAGATATCATGAGGCTTTGTGATAGATTCGACGATAGTCATATCGAGAGAGGTGAGGGACATATTTTTTTGTTCGAAGATATACAAGGATATCTCCATACCATGGGTCATTGTATGAAATGAGGAATAAATTTTCATTCGAGAAGTTTTCATTGACAGGGGGGTTAAATGTGTTGGATAGTAACTTCACCATGAGTTCTATTAAGATGAGGGATTTTTTTTCTTTTGGGAGTAGTGAACTCTAGATCGTATTCTTGGAGGATGATGTCCAGTGGGCGAATTTGACATTGATATGGTAACGATTGAGTAGATAGCGTAGAGGGTTGGAATCAACCACTGCCACGGTAGTGCAAAGAAGGATGTAGTGACGCAACTTCTGAACTGCGAGGACGAAAACGAGGGAAATATTTTCCTCATTATTGTATTTGATAAAGAGCCCTGAGAGATTTTTGCTAATATAGTAGATGATGTGCTCGTGTTGGTCATTGCTTACTTGGACAAGCACTCTGACAACTGAAACTTAAGAGGTAGGAAAATACATGATATAATCCTTATTATAGTCTAGGGGACTAATTAAGGTTGCTTTGCTGAGTGCTTATTTGAGAGAGTCGAATGTAGCTTGATCATGTTGGTCCCAGTGAAACGAGACATTACGTCGTATTAAGAGAAAGAAGTCGTGGGCATGAATAACATAATCAGGAAAAACATTCTGTAAAAAATTATCTTTGCCTTGGAGGTTTTGTAATTGGTGTAGGTTCTTCGGAGGAGGAATCTCTTTGATGGCTTGGACCTTAAGGGGGTCGATGATGATACCTTGTTGGGAGACAATGGAGCCCAATAGGCGGCCTGCTATGACACAAAAGAGACACTTCAAGGTATTTATATGGACATTGTATCGTAGACAACAATCAAAGATGATCTGAAGATCTTCTATGCATTGGGAGCGTTGTTTAGAACGAGTGGTGAAGTCATCCAAGTATGCGAGAATGATGTGAGGGAGATCATGGAAGGCATAAGTCATGGTGTGTTGGAAGGTGGCTCTGACATTTTTATAAAGGAAGGAAAGAAGAAGAGGAGAATGAATTAGCCGAAGTAATTTATTCACATTATTGGCTCCAAACACTTTGTGGACATTAGAAAACTTGTGAGGATCATTAGATGGGAAATAGGGGGAGGATATACAGTCGTTGGGACATCTTAATTTCAACAGTATGTATGGATGATGTTGCTCCACCTTTTGATGTTGTTTCACTTTTGTTGGTTTAGTGCACAAATTTTAAGGCTTTACTTTAACTTTCAAAGCCACAAGTTCAATTCTAATATCAATTATTGTATAATTATAACTAATCAACCAATATAAAATGATCGATTGATATTGAAATTTTAAAATAAACTATTCACTCCACTCCTTAATTGGTCTATCACACTTATGAAACTCCACAAAAAATTCCTCATAGACAACCAGTTCTTTTCTCATGTGGCTTTCTAGAGACAACCGGTTCTTCCATTGTTTCTTCATGCAACTTTTGAACAGTGCTTTTTTCATGCAACCTTTGTTCATCCAAAAATGTATAAACCAAACTCAAGTTAAAGCTCATATCTTCAAGTACAGCATGGCTTGTATTATTTTTAACATGTTTTGTGGAGACAACCAGTTCTTTCTCATGCGACTTTCAGTTCATCTAGAAGTCCAAACTAGAGTCTAGGCGAATCTCATATCTTCAACTACACTATGTATTGTGTTTTTTTTCACATGAATAGTTTGTTAGGTTTTTATCCTTTTATTTAAAGTAATTTCTATTTTAAAGCGAAAAAAAAAGTGTGGTGATTAAACAACGACGAATTGATCATTTTGGCCATTTGTTAGACAATATAAGAAATAAACAAAGAAATACTAGGTAATGGATTGTATTTAATTAACTATTTTATTATTTTAAAAAATACATATGTAAGTTTAGAAAATATAAAAAAAATACATATTGACTAAATAAAATATTAAATAAAGAAGTTAATATAAGTATAATTTTCATGATAATAATATTAAAAAAATTATTTCTCATATTTTAAAATGTTTTAACTTTGCATAATATATGTAAATTTAAATAATTTCATTTATATATATATATATACAATTTTTGTGATTAGAAAAGACAAGTAAAGATATACCACTTTAATTGGTTAATTGATTTTAGTTTTTTATTTTCCGGGCAAATTTTTTTATTCTATTAATAGAGGATCCATTAAAAAATTCTCTGCTACTGGTCTACCACTGGGGAAACGAGGCCAGTAGAAGAGGAAGAGGAATAACTTGTGAGTCCAAATATTTTAAACAATGTTTCAAAACAAACTTTGGCTTACTAGATAAACAAAGTATATATTCTTCTAAGAGCAGCTAAAAGCTAACACAAAGAGATGCATGCTCTTCATTGTAAAAAAAATTGAAAGAAAAAACATATTAACTATCTAGGAGGAGGAGGGGCCTGCGATTCCCGTGGAGGAGAAATAAATGTGCCTACTGTTGCTGAACTAGAAGGCGAAAGACAACATGACTTCGTGAAGGAGGTGGAATTCGTCCAACTGGAGTTGGATGATACTTTGTGCTTCTTCCCTGCTTTGCAACATTTGCCCAAAAAACATGTTCAAGTGCCAATAAAGTTCACCATGCACCATTATTTTGAATCCCAATCACACGAGCTTCCAATCTCAGGGACCCAATTGATAATTCCCTCGTCCACCTCCTGTGTTGGTGTGAAGGTGTGTTTTATCTGAATATCTTCTTCAACCTCATCAATTTTCTCCTAAATATGTTGAAGAATGACTTCTTGGAAAATTGACGCTGCTGTTGATGCCTCATGTTGGACCCTAGTGGTGGGAGTCCTTTCTTCCTTGCTGTTGGATCATGTTTCTGAAGGAGAGCCTCCACTTGAATGGTATCCTCTATTGTATCCTCTGCATGGAGCCATGCCTCTTTCTATTGGATGAATGAACCAAAGGTGCATGAATGAACCAAAGGTGCATGACAAATTGCAACACTTCCTGTCGTGGAGACTAGCTCAAGCAAGAGATTCCATGCTGCCGCCACACCGAATGTTCACAGTCCTAGGTTTTTCGAATGCCTTATCTGTTTCATGAACCTTGTTATTCATTCTATACCAAAAATATCGTTGGATCGTTCCATTAACTTAACTGCTGCATATTATATTCGTTCTTCCTTAACTGCTCGATTAAACTGATATGGTATCGGGTGTATTGAAGACCATCTGCTTGGCATATGCCACAGATACCTTGCATCTTCACGTTGCCATGACAACTGGCTACCAAAGTCTTGGAGCCCGAGAAGCTCGTTGCAAATTTAATATTCGTTGGGTTGGGTGAAGGCTGGTCCCAAGTGAAACGCCAGCAGACCCATTAGTAAAGTCAAGCCAACTGGACTGAGGTGGGTAGCGATTTAAAGGCTTTCCCACATGGTCGATGACATGTGTGTTGGAGCAAGTCGTTGAAATTTCTACATGCACGTCCGCGTGTCTTATGTTTTCATCCCAAGATGATCCTCTCTTCCCTATCACCCCATCCAGAGGCAAAAACTCCTCTATGGCGAGGGAAGAGCACTAAGAAATGTAAGAGTTAGGATTTTGGTAATCCTAAGGCTGGTCCCATTGGTCGTAGGGTCCTTGGATTCCTCCATCAGCTAGGTTATCCACAGGTTTTTTTGTGAAGCATTTGACATGAGATGGAATGAGTGTCAGGATCTGTTGTAGGAGACGACTTCTTCTTTCTAGTGAGAGAGAAAGATGACAGCTTTTTGAGGCTTTGTGGAGGGGAGAACCCTGCTGAAGGTGGGATAACATATTGATGATCAGTTGAGAGTCTCCCTCCACGACGATATTTGTGTATTTTTCCTTGATGGATATATGAAGGCCTTCCAGACCCATATTTCCAACGTAGGTTCTAATAATGTGACCCTTTTCATATGTGACTAAGACTCCATGGCCTGTTGCTCCTGGGTTTCCTTTAGACGCGGCATCAAAATTTAATTTGAGAAATTCCTAAGGGGGAAGAGATCAACTTGAGGGAGAAACTTATGCATTTGAGATGGATTTTGGGATGAATATTACCTTTCTTGGATTGAGGTTGAGGGATGCCAGGATGCCTCTTTCATGCATTGAGTTGTTCTAATATTGATCTGATAAAGGTTGAATCAAGATTGTTTCTTTAATTTCTTTGGTTATTTGGGTCCAAACCGAGTTGAGATTTAACTGATCCTCTTTGAAGATCCTTTAATCCTTTCTTTCTAGATTTCCCAAAGTGTGAACCCTAGAATTTTTTGCCAGGCTCTATTTACGATTGGGTTTTGAGTGATGTCTGGAGGTTGTGCTTCAATGGTATGCCGTATATTGTGATGGTCCCTACTAGAGTGTTTGAAGATTGAGGCCCCTTGGTCCCATAGTGCTTGAGAAAAAGGACATGAATTGAAGAGTTGCTCAATTTTTTGGGGTTGATCCTAACAAAGGGGACACCTGGAAGGACCAAGGAATCTTTTTTTGAGGAGATTGTCCCATGTTAGGGTTCTACCATGTGGCAAAAGCCAAAGTAAGGTTGATATTTTGGCTAAATATTTTGGAGCCATCTTCTCTCCCAAATTGCCCATTTTGGAGTATACTAGTGTCCATCGACGTAATTGTACGTTTAATTGATTGTGAAGTCCCCACTTGTTGTATTTCCCCATCTCAAACAATCCATTTGTTGAGTGATTCATATTTTCCTTATGTTTAGGTCTTTCAAGCAGTGTTGAAGTTTTTCTGGGTCTAGAGCATCATGCCTGTTTCCATTGAGGGTGTTGCTCTATCGGGTGCTAGTAATGAGCTACCAGAGATAGGTTGTCAGAAGTTATATACATACTTAAATCTTGGAGCTCAACATTGTTTTCCCATTTGGTTTGTTTTTTCTATGTGTCATCCCAAAAGAGATATTTTTGACCATTTGTTATTTTCAAAAAACAATGGTTTTGAATGAGCTCTTTCTTTTGGTAGGCTATGTTCTAGATATTCGAGCCAGGAGGCTTATTTCCAATTATAATGAGTTGAGTATCTGGAATAGATTGATTTTATTGTTTCTTCCAAAGGATTTCTCATTGCGAATTGGGGTTAATCCATCTCTACTAGAGTGTTTCTCCCATAGCTTTACCTTGGATCTTAGGATCTCAGAGGCCTAGACCTCCTACTAGTTTTGGCATGCATATTTTTGCTTGAGACACGAGATCCCATTTTCGACACTCCTTGTTTCCATCCCATAGGAAGGTATGTTGTATGTTTCTAATCACTTTTAAGATATACTTGGGGGTTTCCAGGGAAGAAAAAAGGTACATAGGCATGGATTGTAGGATTGATTTGAGCAAGACTAATATTCCATGCAGGTTAAGAGATCGAAAGGTCCAACATTCCAATTTCTTAGTCATTATGGATAAGAGATCCTCCTAAGAAACCTTCTTTAGAGAGTTGGCCACCAAAGGAGCTACGAGGTATTTTGAGGGGAGTACACTGATTTGATAGCCCAAAATCCTGGCCAGATTAGCTTGAATAATAATAGGAGTATTAAAAAACAATATTTGAGATTTATATTGGTTGATGGAGGTTCCAGAGGCTTCCATGAAATATGACAGAATCTATTTTATGTCTTGAGCTTCTTGTGCTATCAGGATCCCCATTAGCATTATGTCATCTAAAAGCTACTGGTGAGTGGCTGCTTGATATTTTCCATTGAGTTTGAATCTTGTCCAACTCTTGTTTTCTATAGCCACTTTAATTGAATGCCCAATCCTTCCACCATAAGGATAAAAATGAAGGGGTAAATCATGTCTTCTTGTTAGACATCCTGTGACGGGGAGGAGGTAGGAAAGGGAGAGACATTGATAAAAATGGAAAAGAAGGCCAAGGTGGTTAAAGACATGATCAATTTGATCCAAAGAGGAGAGAATTCGAAGGAAGAGAGGATGAAGTTGATGAATTCCCAGTATATACTATCAACAGATTTAGACATATCGAGTTTTATGAGAATATTTGGTTTTCTTATGGATTGTAGAGAGTTTCTTAACTCATGAGTTAATATAATATTATCAAGGATTTGTCTGCCTTCCATAGAGCCTGATTGTTCTTGGGATATTAGAGAGGGAAGTAAGGTTATGAGCATATTAGCAAGGAGTTTGGTGAGGATTTTGTAAATGAAATTTCATAGAGAAATGGGGCGGAATTTATTGGGATACTCCACTTTTTCTTCTTTCAGAATGAGTGCAAGGAAGGTGGAGTTTAAGGTAGGAAGGACAAAGAGGAAATTTTTATTTTCTTTGGCCACCTCCAAAATGTCCAGCTTAATGATAGGCCAACACACATGAAAGAAGTTAGTAGTAAATCCATCAGGTCCTAGAGATTAACCTTTGGGAATGTCAAGTACTACTTTATTTACTTTTTCAATCGTGAACTCTCAAAGGAGTGTATCATTCTGCTCTTTTGCAACCATTTTTGGAATATGCTAGGTGATTTTTCTAATCACTTGTTGGTGGTTTGCTTGTGGTTCCAGCATCAAATTTTTGTAATATTAAACTGATTCTCATTGAATTTCTTCAAGTTTGAGTAATTTATGGCCTTCTTAGTTTTTTTATAGATGTGATATGTTGGACAAGAATTTTGGATGCAATTTTGAGAAATATCCTAAGGGTTGAGGAGATGCACAGTAAAATCACATTCAGGATTGGAGTGCATAGTAAAAGCGCATTTGGTGACACATAAGAAGATAAAGGAAGGAAACAAAGAAAGGAAATAAAGCAAGGAGATAAAGCAGGAAAATAAACATGCAAGAGAAAAGGAAGGAAAAGCAACATGCAGGAGAAAACGAAGGAAAAACAACATGCATGCGTGAAGGCAAGAAAAACATGCACGAACTATGTTTTGTCATGAGTTGTAATGAGTCATAATGAGTTGTAATACAACTTTGGAAAAAGATAAATTAGGGTTTTGAGACCTAAAATATATGTATAAATATGTAATGGGTTGGGAATAATAGGCTACTGAGAGAATAGGCTAAGAATGAGAGAGATTCCATGTTTGAAGGTTTAGGGGGGAGTTTGGAAGAGAAAGTCTTGCACTATAGAGTGTCTAGGCATGATGGGGAATGATATCATGATGTATATATTGTAGTGCAGTGCGCAAGCCTGAGAGGATTGCATGAATAATAATAAAGAAGCCAAGAGTTGTGGACGTAACCCAAGGATTGGCTGAACCACATTAAATTTTGTGTCTGAATGTGTCTTTTTAGGTGATTGTTCATGGATGTTCTATTTATGAATGATTATATCTAGCTTTGAGTGATGCACAATAATCATAAATTTTCCAGTGAATGGTCTATGTCACAATTTGCGTTATAATGGTGTTGTATAATTGAGTTTACCAATTAATTAAGGGATAAGAGACACAAACTATTGCACACAGGGTATATAAGTATCAATGAACATGTTGATGACCGAACATTCCCTCATCCCTAGAGAAAATATTCTCCTATAGTCCCATTAGATACCTCGGGTGAGACTTCACTTGCATGCAGGTGATGCCGAAAGGGCCAACATCTGAAGGGTTTTATTGGTTAGATAACTTGAACGTAGGGTCTTACAACCACACACCAATAAATGGTTTTGTTATCGAGACCCAAAATCTGTGGTTGAGGGAATGTTTTTGAAGCCAACTAAAAAAGAGATCGTTGAATGGTTGGAAAGGAAGGATTGAGAATTTACCCGAGGAGAGAATAGAAACCCTTATATGAGCGATGGACAATGGTTGCAACAATATGTGTTTACAGATTTGCATGAGATTTTCTTTAGTGAATTTATGATTATTTTAATTGAATGGCTAGAAAGGTTACTGGAGAAAACTAAGAGATATCGTATTGCAGCACTGAGGAACTGGAATCCTAAGTTGGTAAGACAATTGAATTTTATAAGTAATAAGAATTCCCGCACAGTTGATTTCTAGTTGAACATCACATTAGGGGTTATATTATGGAAATTGAAGTAGATTGTACTCAGCCATATAATGTCCCAGAGAGGGATTTCTTTAAGGGTCCACATGGAAGGTTTATGAAAGAGTTGTGTACCTAGATAAAGATGTTGATGTGCGAAAAATGTGTGATGACAATGGAATTTGATTGCTAAGGGACTACACACACATAGGGGAAATGAGATATGACCAAGGTAAGGAAAGAAGGTAGGAAAGAAGGAAGAAAGAGATGAACAAGGAAGGGAGGGGTTGAGGATGTAGAGAAACGAAGAGGTAGGAATCTAAGAGGACTCTTAAGTGAGAGATAGGGAGGTGACTGACCTCTAAGAGGAGGCCAATGAAAACGACACATTCAACTTGGTTGTTAGTGGGAGGCCTGAGGCATATACACTGGAGTGAATTAGTACATGATCCGGGGTACAAATAGCCCAAGTTCCTAAAGCGATATTCCAAGTCCAATGTATGACACCATCAACATACTCGATGTGGTAAGGGAATGGAGGATTCATCTGTCAAAACAAGGACAAAGGATTAGGCCCATGGCGTGGTAGGGAGAGGTGGTTAACAAAGACTAAAAACACTAGGAAAATGCAAGAAGAGACCAAGGTAGTGTGAAGATGCTTAAGGGTATAAATTCTTTAGGTATAACCCATTGATAGGGTCCTTAAGTGTGGCTCCTGCAAGATGAGCCATAATGTAGGCGCCTTTGGCGAGGCAATGATGAATGATATAGGGACCTTGCCAAAGAGATTCAAATTTTCCATGGCTTAGGGTGTCATGGGTGATATCGTAGGCTAGTAATAGATCTCCTTAGGTAAAGGATTGAAGGGATACTTGATGATCAAAGAAGGACTTGGACTGTTGCTTGGAGGATTTGTTGTTTTGTAGAGAGGATTGAAAATCCTCATTGAGAGATTAAAAAATGAGAAATAATTGCTCGTTGGGAGGAGTTTGATTATGGTGCATATAGTAGATATTTTTCATTCTATGGGGAGGATGACATCCACCCCATGAATGAGATGCAAAAGTGTGAAACCGATGACAGTTTTGAGTGCTGTGCGATATGCCCATAAGGCTAAGAAAAGCATGTGATGCCAATTGGTCTTATGGTTATCTATCATTCGATACAACATAACATTTTTTTGATGACTTTATTGACTACTTTGACTTTCCCATTGGACTGTGGGTAGTAGGGGGATGCAAACTCATGAGTAAAGCCCAGTTTGTTGGAGAGTTCAGCAAACACTTCATTCTCAAAATGTTTTCTATGGTCAGACACTAGCTGGAGGGGAACTCTGAAGCAGGAAATGATGTGATTGAAGATAAAAAGAGTTGACGTATCTACAATATTTTTGAAGGTGGGCATGGCTTCTGTCCATTTGGTAAAGTAGTCAATAAAAGCCACAATATGCTTGTAAACATTGCTGGATGGGGGGTTGCAAGTCATGAAATCAATGGCCCACTTATAAAAGGGGTTGAAAGTGATGATTGGATGGAGAAGGGAAGGTGGTGCTTAGGCTTTGTGTGTGTATAAATGATATTTGTCACAATACTTGACTACATGGAGGCAATCATGGAATAGGGTGGGCCAAAATTAAGCAACACAAACTATTTTCTATGAAGTGGACATGCCTAAAAGGTGACCACCACATGCTCCATTGTGACAATAATTGAGCACTTTATCTGCTTCCTCAATGGTGAGGCATCATCGAAGAATGGTGTCGACGCCCCTCTGGTATAACACTTCTCCTATGAGGAGATATCATGAGGCTTTGTGACAGATTCGATGATGGTCATATCGAGAGAGGTGAGGGATGCATTTTTGTGTTTGAAGATATACAAGAATATCTCCATACCATGGGCAATTGGATGAAATGAAGAATAAATGTTCATTCGAGAAGTTTTCATTGATAGGGGGGTTAGATGTGTTGGATAGTAACTTGACCATGAGTTCTACTAAGACGAGAGATTTTTTTTATTTTGGGAGTAGTGAACTCTAGATCATATTCTTGGAGGATGATGATCCAGTGGGCGAATTTGACATTGATATGGTGACGACTGAGCATATAGCGCACAAGGTTGGAATCAACCACTACTGTGGTAGTGCGAAGCATGATGTAGTGACACAACTTTTGAACTACGAGGACGAAAACGAAGGAAAGATTTTCCTAATTATTGTATTTTATAGAGAGCGCTGAGATATTTTTTCTAATATAGTAGATGACGTGTTCATGTTGGTCATTGCTTACTTGGACAAGCACTCTGACAACTAAAACTTCGGAGGCAGGCAAGTACATGATATAATCCTTATCATAGTCTGGGGGGACTAATTAAGGGTGTTTTGTTGAGTGTTTCTTTGAGAGAGTCGAACGTAGCTTGAGCATGTTGGTCCCAGTGAAACAAGACATCATGCCATAGTAAGAGAAAGAAGTCGAGGGCATTGATAACATAATCAGGAAAAAAATGCTGTAAAAAATTATATTTGCCTTGGAGGCTCTGTAATTGGTGTAGGTTCTTCAGAGGAGGAATCTCTTTGATGGCTTGGACATTAAGGGGATCGACGATGATACCTTGTTGGGAGACAATGAATCCCAATAGGCGTCCTTCTATGATGCAAAATACGCACTTAAGGGGGTTTAGATGGACATTTTATAGTCGAAAACAATCAAAGATGATCTGAAGATCTTCTATGTGTTGGGAGCGTTGTTTAGAATGAGCGGTGAGGTCATCCAAGTATGTGAGAATGATGTGAGCTAGATCATGGAAGGCATATGTCATTGTGTGTTGGAATTGGCTCCAACATTTTTATAAAGGAAGGAAAGCAGAAGAGGAGAATGAATTACTCGAAGCAATTTATTCACATTGCTGGCTCCAAACACTTTGTGAACATTGGCAAACTTATGAGGATCATCATATGGGAAATAGGGGGATAATATAGAGTCGTTGGCACATCTTCATTTCAATAGTATGCAAGCAACACATGGTGACATGTTATTCTTTTTTTTTTTTGAAGATGATGTTGCTCCACCTTTTGATGTTGTTTCACTTTTCTTGGTTTAGTGCATAATTTTTAAGGCTTTACTTTAACTTTCAAAGTCACAAGTTCAATTCTAATATCAATTATTGTATAATTATAACTAATCCACCAAGATAAAATGGTTGATTAAGCCTGGGTTCTTTTCAACATATTGAAATTTTATAATCAATTATCCACGCCACTCCTTAATTAGTCTATCACACTTATGAAACTCCACAACAAATTTCTCGGAGACAACCAGTTCTTTTGTCATGTAGTTTTCTAAAGAGAACCGATTCTTCTGTTCTTTCTTCATGCAACTTTTGAATTGTTCTTTCTTCATGCAACTTTTGTTCATCTAAAAATGTATAAACCAAACTCAAGATAAACCTCATATCTTCAAGTACACCATGGCTTGTATTATTTTTAGCATGTTTTGTGGAGAAAACTAGTTCTTTCTCATGCGGATTTTCATTCATCGAGACGTCCAAACTAAAGTCTAGGTGAATCTCATATCTTCAACTACATTATGTATTGTGTTTTTTTCGCATGAATAGTTTGTTATATTTTTTTCCTTTTATTTTAAGTAATTTCTATTTTAAAGAAAAAAAAAAAGTGGTGATTAAACAACGAGGAATTGATCATTTTGGCCATTTGTTAGACAATCTAAGAAAGAAACAAAGAGATACTGGGTAATGGATTATATTTAATTACCTATTTTATTATTTTAAAATTATTTAAAAGTACATATTTAAGTTTAGAAAATAGGAAAAAATTACATATTGACAAAAAAAAATATTAAATAAACAAGTCAATATAAGTATAATTTTCATGATAATAATATTAAAAAAATTATTTCTCATATTTTAAAATGTTTTTTCTTTGCATAGTATATGTAAATTTAAATAAATTCATTTTAAAAAGAAATTATATATATATATATATATATATATATGAAATTTATATTACTAGAAAATATAAGTAAAGATATACCACTTTAATTGGTTAATTGATTTTAGTTTTTTTTGTTTGTAAATATACAGGGTAATTGTTTTTTATTCTATTAATAGAGGATCCATTAAAAAATTATTTACTACTGGTCTACCAGTGGGGAAACGCGTTTTGTAGTAGAGGAATAACTTGTGAATCCAAATAGTTTGAACAATGTTTTTAAACAGACTTTGGATTACTAGATAAGCAAAGTAAATATTCTTCTGAGAGCAACTAAAAGCTAACACAAAGAGATGCATGCTCTTCATTGTAAGGAAAATTGAAAGAGAAAACATATTAACTATCCAGAAGGAGGAGGGGCTGTGGCTCCTATGGAGGAGCAATAACTGTCTTCCTATTGAGCTGCATTACTATTGCTGAACTAGAAGGTGGAAGACAACATGACTTCGTAAAGGAGGAGGAGGAATTCATCCAACTGGAGTTGGATGATACTTTGTGCTTCTTCCCTGGTTTGCAACATTTGCCCCAAAATCATCTTCATGTGTCAATAAATTTCTACTGTGCACTAGTGTTTTGACTCCCAATCTCACGAGCTTCCAATCTCAGGGACCTAATAATGTCGTAGGCTAAAGATTATATGAAATGAATATTTTTTTCGGGGATATTTTTCTGAAATTCACGAGAAATTATTGGATTCATAGATTTAAGTGATTATTTCTATAAAATCTGAGTGCCTTAGGAGTTTTTTAGCATGTTGAATCCCTTCATTCATTCAGAAATGGATTCTAAACAACAAAATATTGTGATTCGTGTAAATTTATATCGTCGGTTTAAAAAAAATAAATCCATTTCATAGAACAACTAGCCAATGCCATTGATAATTCCCTCATCCACCTGCTGTGTTGATGTGAGGGTGTGTTCTATTCGAATATTTGCTTCAAACTCATCAATTTTCTCCTGAATATGTTGAGGAATGGCTTATTGGAAAGCTGACGTTGCCATGTATTCCTCCTGTTGGACCCTAGTGGTGGGAGTCCTTGCTTCCTTGCGGTTGGAGGGTGTTTTCGAAGGTGAGACTCCACATCAACAATAGCCTCTATTGTATCCTCTGCATGGATCCATGTCGCTTGTTGTTGGATAAATGAACCAGAGGTGCACGTTGATCCACCACATGTTGGTGGACAAGTTGCAAAACTCCTTGTCGTGGAGACTAGCTTGAGCAAGTGCTTCCTTGTTTCCACCACACCAAATGTTCAAAGTCATAGGTTTCTTGAATGCCTTATCATTTTTGTGATCGTTGTTATTCATTCTATTGAGACCAAAAATCTTGGTGGATCGTTCCATTAACTACTACATACTATCTTCGTGCTTCCTTAATTGTTCGATTAAACTGATATGGTACCAAGTGTACCGAAGACTTCGTGCTTGGAATATGCCACACATACCTTGCATCTTCACGTTTCCATGACAACTGGCTGCCAAAGGCTTAGAGCCCGAGAAGGTGGTTGCAAGTTTAATATTCATAGGGTTGGGTGAGGTTGGTCCCAAGTGAAATGCCATCAGACCCATTATTAAAGTCAAGCCAACTAGACTGAGGTGGGTAGTGATTTAAAGGCTTTCTCACATGGTTGATGACATGTGTGTTGGATAAATTCATTGAAATTTATACCTGCGCGTCCACATGTCTTATGTTCTCATCCCAATATGATCCTCTCTTCCCTATCACCCCATCTAGGTGCTGAAAATCCTCTATGGCGAGGGAAAATCACTAAGAAATGAAAGCGTTAGGATGTTGGGAATCCTAAGGTTGGTCCCATTGGTCGTAGGGTCCTTGGATTCCTCCATCAGTTAGGTTATCCACCAGATTTTTTGCAAAGAATTTGACATGAGATGGAATGAGAGTCAAGATTTGTTGTAGGAGATGACTTGTTCTTTCTAGCGAGAGAGAAGGATGCCAAATTTTTTAGACTTTGTGGAGGGGAGAACCCTGCTGAAGGTGGGATAACATATTGATGATCAGTTGAGAGTCACCCTCCGTGAAGAGCTTTGTGTACCGTTCCTTGATGGTTATATGAAGGCCTTACTCTAGATCTTTGATCTCCGCTGCATTATTGTTGTCCAGACCCATATTTCTAGTGTAGGTTCTAATAATGTGACCCTTTTAATATGTGAATAAGACTCCATAGTGTGTTTCTCCTAGGTTTCCTTTAGAAGAACCATCAAAATTTAATTTGAGAAAGCCATGTGGGGGAGGGGATCAACTGGAGGGAGAAAATTATGCATTTGAGATGGATTTTGGGATGATCTTACCTTGCTTGGATCGAGGTTGAGGGATTCCAGGATGCCTCTTTCATGCGTCTAGTTGGTCTAATATTGATCTGATCAAGGTTGAATCAAGACTGTTTCTTGAATTTCTTTGGTTATTTGAGTCCAAATCGAGTTGGGATTTAACTGATCCTCTTTGAAGATCATTTTATTCCTTTCTTTCTAGATTTCCCAAAGTGTGAAGCCTAGAATTTGTTACCAGGATCTATTTACGATTGGTTTTTGAGTGATGTCTATTTTAGAAATAATAGTTGTGCTCATTTAACCATGGAAAATATAGCAATATTGTCACCCAACCATAGGCCGAAGCCACCCCTGAGCACCTTAACCTTGACAGAGAGAATAATTCTAGAAGAAAACCTTAGGTCCAAAAGCCAATCAAGGTAGTGTACCAATCTCTAGAGCTAACGTACCAAGAGAAAGTACAAGCCTAAAACCAAAAAATACTAGTTGCAATAGTTGTAGTTGCAGCTACTCTCTAGACTTGTGCACTTACTTAGTTTCTATAGTGCACACTCTTACATTTCTACAGTTGCGAGATGTGTGTATCAAATGAGATATGGTGTCCTGTATTTATACTGCTTCTCCTTAGCTGTCTCGATTGACTTCTCATTTTTTAGGCTAAAAAAACAATATTAAATATTTCCTTTAGCCGACTTGTCTTCTAGGGTTATGTCCAAAGATTTAGGGTTTCTTCTTGCTTCTTAGAATATTCTATTCTTGTTAGGGTTACACGTGGATGTTAATACCTCCCGTAGCTATTGGAGTTACTTCACACACACCTAGGATTTCTTTTTCCTAAGTTTTTTCCTTGTTTATTATTCATAATTAGTCATTATCCAGTCTCCTATATTTTAGGGTAGAATATTCCACCTGGAGAATATTCTCTTTTAGTTGACGCTTCAATTTGACTAGTTGAGTTGAATTTAGATGTTGCATTGGTTTTGTCACCATGAAACATTGGGATAATCACCATGCTAATTCTACCTTGCCTTGGTATCATCACTAGACTGGCGCATTACCCTTGATTCCCTAATTTAACTCCTCACTACTCTTTGTTCATTCAGTTAACTGAAGACTAGTTGACTAGTTAACTCAACTAGGTGGAAGTTCACTCCCATAACTACCTAAGAGACTGGATTAGGTGGTAGTTCACTCCCATAATTGTTGGTGTGTGTCAATATCACTCTATACCACCACTATGGAACATTGGTTCTCCTCTAGTGCACACTCATTGAGTTATAAAAAGTATATCATGTGTAAATTATTCATTATTCACAACGGTTAATGATAATTCTTTCATTCTTTCTCTCCTTCTTCTTCTTTCTCCAATTCTCTCTGAAAACGTGTGTATTATTGTTTATCTAGATATATTCTATGTAGGTTCAACACATTTACATGGTATCATATCTGACAGACTGCTAAGAAAAAGATACACCAAAATATATTGTAGGTAAGAAAGATTGAATACAATGAAAAGATGGATTTCCAAAAAGAATTCATTCTTACACCTTACAACTATTTTGCATGGAAGGAGAAAATAGCCATACATATATGAACCAGAGGGTTGTATAGGTTAACGTTGAGTACATATATAGAACTGACATCATCCATAGAAAAATCCAAGTACTTAAATAGCATGGATGAGGCACTCAGAACAATTTGTAGTCTTATTTCTCCCGATCTCCTTTTTCACATATCTTCTTGTAAGACTCCTAATGAAGCTTGTACCACCTTGGAAGGGATCTTTGGAAAATAGGATGAGATGAAGGGACACATGCTGGAGGTGGAGCTTCTCACATTGGATCCAAAAAGCTTCGATAATATCCAATATTTGTTTACAAAATTCAAGGATTTACCGTCGCAACTCAAAGCTTGCGGGGTTGATAAATCGAAGGAGGAGAAACAAATGGTTCTCACCATTTTTACACATTATTTTCATCATCCCTATGACCATTAATGATGTAAACCTATCTATTTCCTTCAGAGGGGTCAGTGGCCTAAATTCCTGAAGAAAGAAGGAAAAAGAACTTTTCCTGAGAGAAGAAGTTGTGTTTTCCTCTACAAAAACCCTATTAAAGAGGATTTCCACAGAATTATCTATACATAGGGTGAGGAAATGATCGATTTCCTTAGGCTGTACTAAATCCAGGCTACGAAGTTTTCACAGGATTCACTATGTCTAGGGTGCATAAATCTTCGTACATGGGAAAAATGAGCATCTTCTCGATGCTTCTAGAAGGAGAAGCTTCTATGGTGAGGTGGATTCTAAATGGTTTGGATCTTACTCACTTTCATGATTTATTGGGATCATCCTAACCTCCTCACCTTATCCTTTTTAGCTTATAAAAGGAGAGGATCTCTCATGGAAATGGTTAGAGGTTGTTTTGGCTTGAGATTGTTAGCTTGGTCAAAGTGGTTTTAAGCTTGCCTTTGTTAAGATAGATTGTGAGTAGCTATCAGATCCATGGTCTCAGAATCCTTGGAGCAAAAAGTGTGTGGGAAGCAAGGAGTTGTTGGAAGGAACCTAAAAACATCAAGGCATCTGGTTGTATCTTTCTTCCACATTATATAATACAGTGGCATGTTTCTTTCTCATAAAATCATTCTCATATTATTACATGACTCCTTGATCACATGTTTAGGTTTTCATTGAATCTACTATTGTTGCTTTCACTTTGGTTGGTTTGTGTCATTGAAAATTTGATCTCACAAGAGCACCGAAGTGAAGTAGGGACAAAAAATATTTAAGGAAGTGATATCTAAAGGTATGTTATTCATTCCTTCTTTGGTAGTAAATTCAATGATTGTAACTTAGGGAAAGCGTCATGTCTTGTCTTGTTTTGTTCTAGTTTCATAGTGAAGCTAGGGGGATTGATTTGTGTCCACACTTAACAATTAGCCCGATAACAACCATTCTCTCCAAGATTGGTCATGAATTCTCTGTATTCATATCCACATTCCATACTGTTAGATTCACCTCTGGAGCCACCTGAAAGATTCCTTCTCTTGAGGACTTTATCAAATCCCTGACATAAGAGAAAACCAAGCTCATCAACATGGGAACAATCAAATTCCAAAGGGTGCATGCAATCACTGTGCATCATGGTAGTCATAAATATCAGAAATCTAAAGATAAAGATAAATGAAAATCTATCAACAAGAAGAAGCCAGAAGATCCAAATTCCAAGAAAGGAAATTCTATCTATGCCTTGATTGCCATCAACTCCTCTCCCAATGCTTGGATCGTTGATTCAGGAGCATCACATCATATGGCTTCCTCAAAAGAATTATAGTCTTCATTGTATTCATGCAAAGTTCCTCCTATTCTGATGGGGGGGAAATCTTCTGTCGAGGTCACCGACAAAGGAAGGATTGAACTCACCAACAGAAGCTTCGAGAATGTGTTGCACGTTCCCCAAATTTTTGTCAACCCTCTCTCTATTTATCATATGATGAATTTCAACACCAGAAAGAAATTAATATTCACACCAAATTTTGTGGACATCTATGACATGAAACTAACTCCAGGGTTGCTACCGGTGAGGTAAATCATTAGTCTAGATTGTATACTTTTTCTGAATTCATTGAACTTGGTTATGCTTTACTGCTTACTCATGCCGATGAAAGTAGTAGGATATGGCATGAAAGGTTTGGACATTTGAGTTTCAGATACATGCAACAACTTAGCAAACAAAGATTGGTTGTTGGTCTACCAGACATCCATTTCTCCAAGGGAGTGTGTGAGGGATGTGCTCTCGTGAAACACCCTCAAGATAAATTTGACAGGAGAAAGTATCATAGAGCCTCTGCACCTTTAGATATGATCCATAGTGACCTCATGGGTCCTTTTCCACATCCATCGATCAACAAAGCAAGGTCTATTCTCATTTTTGTTGATGATTTCTCACGATTTACTTGGATATACTTTCTTAGGCAAAAATTTGAGGTCTTTCAACACGTCAAAGATTATAAAGCCCTGGTTGAGAAACGGTCTAGCAAGAAGATACAAGTCCTATGAAATAATAATGGGGGAGAATATGTAAATCATGATATCCATAATATTTTCCATGAGGCAGGGATTTAGTTGCAGCACATAGTTCCCTATACTCTATAGCAAAACAGAGTTGCTGAGCGAAAAAACCAATCTCTAAAGGAAATGGCATCTTGCATGTTGCATGCAAAGTCACTACCATAGAGACTATGGGATGAAGCACTTAACTGTGAAACATACATGAAAAACATATATTCCCATATATCTGTCAAGGATAAGACCCCTTATGAGGATTGGAGCGGCCTCAAACTGGAAGTGACCCAGTTTCACATTTTCTGTTCACGTGCATGGGCCCAGATTCCCTCTGAAAATAGGAAGGCACTTGATCCACATGCATTGAGTGAATTTTTGTCGGCTACCTCGATGGTGTGAAGGGATATAGAATTATTGACCTTTCCTCAGACTGGCTCATTATTGAGCGAAGTGTCCAATTCGAGGAAAGTGTTTCGCATGTACCTCAGAAACTGCATGCAGACACCTTCATTCTTCCACTTGTCCGAGATGATGAGAATGCACATGCCGACTCTTCTTCAAATGAGATTTCTGATTCAGAGGAATCAGATGATTTAGATTCAGAGTTAGTATGGTTGGATGCAGATTCATAGCATCTAGATGCAGTTGCATATCCAGAGTAGAGGCCCAAGTGGGCACAGACTACTCTTTAGGATGAAGGGTATTTTGTTGGTGATCCAGTCGATACTAGGAGGACTCAATTTGATTTTGAGGAGCCTCCTATTTCACTCACTACCACTAAACCATTACCCTCTAGACATCTTTTCTTGGTTCAGTCTTCAGATTCATAGTCTTATGGTGAGGCTTCTGTAAATCCCTTTTGGGAATCTGCCATGTAGGAGGAGTAAAACTCCCTCCTCGAGAACTAGAACTGGGATCTGGTTCCCCTTCCTTCTGGGAGGAAAATTGTTAGATGCAGATGGGTCTATAGGACCAAGAGTGCAGCAGATGGACAGATTAGCAGATACAAAGCTATGCTTGTTGCTAAAGGCTTTTAGCAGGTTCATGGTATTGACTATGATGAGACCTTTGCTCCAGTAGCGAAGATGGATTCCATACGATTGACACTTGCCATTGCGACAACCAAAGGATGGGAAGTCCATCAGATGGACATGAAGAATGCATTTCTTCAAGGTAATCTCTCTCAGGAGATCTACATGGAGCATCCCCAGGGATTTATGTAGGACTCATCTTTGGTTTTTCGATTGAATAAGTCACTTTATGGCCTCAAGTAGGCTTCGAGGGAATGGTATGCCAATATGGATACCTACCTATTGTCAGAGAAATTTGTACATTGTAAATTAGAACTGAATGTCTACATGCTCAGGACAACTGATTCAATTCTACTTTTAGTTCTCTATGTTGATGATTTGATGATCACCGAGTGATCGACTTCAACGATTTTTGTAGTCAAGAGGATTCTACATGACAATTTTTTGATGACGGACATGGGTCCTCTACACTTCTTCCTTGGACTCGAGATCAGTCAAGATGCATCAGGCATCAAAATGTCTCAGGCCAAGTATGCACAAGATCTCCTTGAGATATTTCACATGAAAGACTGTAAGTCTTCTCCGACTCCTTTCCTATCAGGAGTCAAAATTGAGGATGGCAGGGAGACTCCATTGGTTGACAACACATTGTACAGACAACTAGTGGGGAGCTTTTTATATCTGACACACTCCAGACTAGACCTCTCCTATTTAGTTGGCACAGTTTCCAAGTTCATGCAGGAGCCACATGAGCTACATTGGAAAGATGCAAAGCATATCCTTCGATACATACAAGGCACCATCACCTTTGGGATTCATTATGCAACATACTCTACATTAGATCTCATTGGGTTTACTAATTTTGATTGGGATGATGATAACACTAATCGCAAGTCCAAATCTAGTTACTCACTTAGTCTTGGTTCTGGGCCTATCTGTTGGTCAAGAAAGAAGCAAGATTCCATTGCTCTATCTTCATCTGAGGTAGAGTACAGAGGGGTATTTAACATAACCATTCATGCTATGTGGCTACAACATTTTCTCACTGATTTGGGCATTTAGTTACATCGACCGATCGTCATCTGGTGTGACAACTAGAGCATTCTGAAGTTCTACAGAGATCCATTTCAGAGGCAGTGGATGAAGCACATAGAGATCCACATGCACTACATCCAAGACTTATTACATGAAGGGATCATCGAATTACAGTTCTGTCCTTTAACAAAACATACGACAAACATCTTCACCAAAACCTTCACTGAGCAGAAGTTCCATTCTCTGCTAAGTCGTCTTGGAGTGAAGGACACAATTGCTTAGTAACTGTAGTTTTTTTTTTACATACATTGTACCTTGAGGGTTTTTTTTTTACCATGATGTTTTCCCTCTTTCCTCACTTTATTTCAGTGTATCTTTTGTATTTGGGTACCTAACATGGCCTCGTTGCCGAGACCCATTCAGGTGGGGTGTTGAATTTACTTCACACACACCTAGGATTTATTTTTCCTAAGGTTTTTCCTTGTTTATTAGTCATAATTAGTCATTATCCAGTCTCCTATATTTTAGGGGAGAATATTCCACCTGTAGAATATTCTCTTTCAGTTGACACTTTAGTTTGACTAGTTGAGTTGAGTTTAGATGCTACATTGGTTTTGTCACCATGCAACATTGGGATCATCACCATGATAATTTGACCTTTCCTTGGTATCATCACCATACTAGCATAGTACCCTTGATTCCATGAGTTAACTCCTCACTACTCTCTTTTTAGTCAGTTAACTGAAGACTAGTTGACTAGTTAACTCAACTAGGTGGGAATTGACTCCTGTAACTTCTTGAGAGACTATACTAGGTGGCAGTTCACTCCTGTAATTATTGGTGTGTGTCCATATCACTCTATACCAACACTATGGTGTATTGGTTCTCCTCCAGTGCACACTCATTGAGTTATATAGAGTATATCATGTGTAAATTATTCATTATTCACAATGGTTAATGAGAATTCTTTCATTCTTTCTCTCCTTCTTCTTCTTTCTCCAATTCTCTCTGCAACTGTGTGTGTTATTTTTTAGCTAGATCTATTCTGTGCAGGTTCAACACATTTACAACAACTACCATAATATCAACACTCCCTCCTAGCTAGGGAGGTATTGAAAGCAACGGTCTTGAGCACAAACATACCATTCAATCAATAGCATCATCATAGACATACATGGTATCTCATGATTAAATCACAAGAACCCTCATCATTATCAATAACATTTGACAACATCAATTGCATCATCTCTCAAAGCCATACTCCATCTGAGTAATCAGGCATGATATTGAATAAGTCACTCACTCCACAGAGTGATACAATAACCATTATTCTAATCTGAACATATGTCCTAGAAGAATAACTATTTCAACAGATGTTGGAAGCCACGCCATGGGGTACAAGGACTATTCTTCTAATCCAGACATATGTCCTAGAAGAATAAATGTTCTGAACCATTTTCCACCTAGAGAATGTCTATCCACCAACATCTTGACTATCCATCTAGCTGATAATTATTTTCAACACTACTGATAGTCTACATGGAAATCAGAACAATGTCATTCAATAGAACACAAATTTGTCTATTCATAGTAGTACACAACTACTATCCAGTGGTACACAACCACACCAAGTAGCACATGGATACTTAATTAGTGACACATCATTACAACTAGTGGAACATAGCCACCATAGTAGCATACATCTACTATCTAGAGACATACAGTCTCCATAGTAATCATATCATCTGATATCAACCTTCATAGAAACAATATCATGATATAAAATGAGTCATGTGGGCCATTATTCCACTCACATCTCTGAGATCTGGAAGAGAATCTGCCCTTAGAAAGTAAAACATCAGCCATGGGATATCTGGACTATTATTCTTAAGCATAGAAGAATATTTGTCCTTGATTTATGAGCCTGGACCATTCACCTAACTGATCCATTCCTCCGACACTAATCATAGTGAAACTCGGAGAGAATGAGTATGCCCTAGGGAATGCCTATCCCTTATTTTTGAACCTAGACCATTCACCTAACTGGGCCTTTCCTCCGGTACTAACCTTAGTGCAACCTGGATAGAATGAGTCTTCCCTAGGGAGTGACTGTCCAAACCATTTCCTAATGGAAATGACTGTCCTGCACCAACCTCCAAAATGAACCATTCTTTGAAAATGCTCACAACTGTGAACTTTGAAAAAATGACTGTTCGACGAGGCAGACCATTATACTTAACCACTACTCAGAGTGACTACCAAGAAGAATGATTGTCCTAGACCATTCCCACACACTGGCCACAAGGGGAATCGATGTCTATGGTACATTAAAAATCTATTGAACCATTTTCATTACGAAAATTATTGTCCGATCTAGACCATTTTATGAACTGGAAAATGCATGTCCATTAGAAATATCAAACCACTTTCCAAACTAGAAAGGAACTGCTCATCCTGGACAAATTGTCGAAATTAAAAATGACTGCCCATAAATCAATAACACATCAATTCTCCCTCCCAACCTAGGATTAATCTCTTCCTTTTTCAATAAGGAAGTCGTTTCCACGAGCCCCAACTTGCAATATTTTCATCTTAGACAGAGGTTTTACCAAAATATCTGCTATCTACTCATCTTTGGAGATATATTAGAGAACCACTTCTCTTTTCTGGACTTCATCATGGAGAATGTAATGCTTTGTACTTTGGTCTGTTACAGAACATTGGTTTTTCTATGAAGGTTTCATGTAGCTATGATTATTACAATATATATCATGGTCGAATTCAACACTTTTGTTTCCTACTAGCTCATGACATCGTGGCAAGTCTCAAACTGAAATATATTTAAGTAGCACTTCTTCTATCATCGTGCGAGTTTTCCATGTATTAGCAATCCATCATCCTAGACTTCTGAGTAACTATTCTAATACACTGTCTCTTTCATAGAAATTTTTCACCACGCTTATGTTGTATATGAGATACTCTACATCAAGTTGTTTGAATCCATACAAGGTCTTCTTATATCTGCATACATGGATCTCTTTCTGGTATACCTCAAAAAATTGAGATTGCTTTACATAAGCTTCTTCCTATAGTTCTCTATTGGGAGAACAATATTTTACAACCAACTGATGTAAACTTCAATCAATGGATACTACAAGAGATATAATAGCTTAGATAGAGGTGTATCTGGTTTACGGGAAAAATATTCTATAATAGTCTTCTCCTCCTTCCAGAAGAACCTCTAGTTCTGAATCTCACTATGCTTCCATTCATAATCCTTTTTCACAATTTCTTACATATACTGTTCTTCATCATAACTTCCATTTCTTCTTCTTGATTTCTTCTAGTACGTTCAAACCAAGATGGTAGTCTTGTGATTCTCGGTATAATAACTGGTTGTTCTGGATTTTATTTCTCTCTTGGAATATTCATGTTCTTCCTCATGTTTCTCTTTAGATCTTGGGTGCATGGAGTTTTCTATAGATTCCATACCCTAAAGATTCCAACTTCTTTCATTCATCATATGATGATGGTTGTATATGGACAACCAAGGATACTTTAAGGCTTCTTTTTGAAGAAGACTTCTTCTAAAGTCAAACACTGAACATGTGTTGCTTTTAATCGATGCTACTTTCAATGGGAACATGTATAGATACTTCATAATCCTCAATGGATCATATTATTTAGGATTAGCTCCCGTTGGATCATGTTGTCATTGATGCCAATGGTTTGAATGATTGATGTCAAGTGATTGATTGATGCCAAAGGATTGATTGATTGATGATTGATGTCAAATGTAATATGTATTTTCCTTGATGAGATTAGATAGATGTCAAGTATATGATTCATATGATTTCATGCATAGATGAATATGGATCAATGAGTTGTCATTGATACATGATGCAGAGATGAATATGGTTCAATGTGGTTTCTTTGATATATGATGCATAGTTAGATTGATCATTATAGTCTTATCATGGTTGATAAGGTTCACAAATGGATGAACTCCAAAGTGGTCCCCTTATGGTGAAATCCCTCACAGGAATATGCTTTACGGTTGAGTTATCCTAGAAGAATGGTTGGAGGACCCATGCTTGAGTGTGGAATAATAAAATGAAGATCAGTGAATTTGTCAGTGAAACTATCCTAGATGGATACTGCTTGTCATTCCATTTTCGATGGTATGTGGAACGTCACATAAATCCTCACGGTTAGAGAGTTATGGCCATGAGAAGTTGGAGAACCCAGGTTTGGGTAATGGACCCAAGTTTGTTTGATGGATAATGGTATGATTTTTGATATATTTGCAGGTAAGACTATTCTATATGGATAGTACATGTCATGCCATTCTGGTGGTATGTGGAACATCACATAACTCCTCATGGTTTGAGAGTTATGGCCTTACGAAGTTGGAGGACCCTCATATGTTGGATTGAAGCCCCAAAAGGTCAAAGAAGTCAAATATCTTGCAAAGAAGAAATTGTTGTTTAAATGATAAAGTAGAGTGACAAAGTCAAGAAGGATTAGTTAAATAATAAAGTGAAGTGACAAAATCAAAGAAGATTATTTAAATGATAAAGTGAGGTGACAAAGTCAAGGAGGAATATTTAAATGATAAAGTAATGGAGAAATTTCTAATTATGGAAA
>ML776811.1:1477812-1530610 GCA_009831015.1 Picea engelmannii
TGCAAAAGGTTGTTGCACTTTCAACAATAGAGGCAGAGTATGTTGCTGCTACAGAGGCTAGTAAAGAGATGATTTGGTTACAAAGGTTTATGGAGGAATTGGGAAAGAAGCAGGAGAACAACAGGTTGTACTGCGATAGTCAGAGTGCCATTCACCTTGCAAAGAACTCAACCTTCCATTTGAAGACTAAGCATATACAGTTGAGGTACCATTTCATATGATCCACCTTGGAAGATGGACAATTCAAGATGGAAAAGATACACACTAGCTAGAATCCTGCAGACATGTTAAAAAAGGGAGTAACCAGGGAGAAACTGAGTTCTTGCTCAGTTTCAGTTGGTCTTCAAGAATGAAGATGAAGATGAGAAATTTGCCAAGTCCAAGAAGGTTCAGAGTCCATCATATACAACAACGGTGGATTTGTTGAGATCAGTCTCCAAGTGGGAGATTGCTGGTTGTGGAACCTGATTATCTTCCTGATTTAGAGGTCTTTTACTTTCAGCCGTGTTTATACCCCATGAAGTTTTTACACCCCAGAAGTATGTACACTCTTCCATGCAAGGGAGTGTAGAGGGGGGGTCTATCCCCCTGGCCGGGGGGTCTGGGGGCAAGTGGGGGTTCCGGGGCAAAGCCCCTAGAGAAAAAATTGCCTTGTAAAAGTATATTGTAATTTCATTGTAAATCTGGACCATTCATTATAAGGTCGCAGATCTAATGATAGAGATTATGCTAGGGTTTTTTGCCCTAGAAGGAAACCCTCTTTTATGAGGGAAATGTATTGCAGAAAGTATTGTATTCTGAGTGAGGAGACTATGAGAGAAAGAAGAGGAAGTTACAGTGGGTTTTGTTGTAGGTTGTATCCCTTCATTTTGCTTGATAATAATAAAGAAAGGACCTGGCAATTTCTCTGGTGGACGTAGCCCACAATGGGTGAACCATGTAAATCTGTGTCTCTCTTGTATTGTGTATCTTCTGTGTTTTATTTCCGCATTTGTTTTATTTTATTGCTCCACGGTCCTGTTTTTGTAACAACAAGTGACCCATAAATAGGTTAAGTGACCTAGAAATGGGTTAAGTGACCTAGAAGATGGAGAGTATAAATAAGAGGTAAGGCTCTCTCATTTTACATCACACTTGAGAATATTGAAGATATATAGGTGACTGAGGTAACCAAAGGATATCTAAGCTGAATTTCAGAGGGAAGGTGAAGAAAAGAGGGCTGGAATTCAAGGGAGAATAAATTCTTTTGATGATGCTTTCTAAGGTATGTTATTTACAGGTCATCTCACCATTTTCAAAATAAATTTTTTTCTCTAATGATTCAGACTGTGAGATTGATATGAAATTGAGGAAACATATCCAAGTATCTTTGGTAAAAATTCATCTTGTGGGTCGTTGCATTTTTGGAGATGAACTCCATGGAAAATAGGGTTTGTGGCTAGTCTTGAAACTAGTCTAAAACAAGTGTTTCAGGTAAAAACATCATAACTTATTCATAACAGATCCAAATTAAGTAAGAAAAAATGTTTTGGTTAGAGTACCTTCTGTAGTATGCTATTTAACAATTTTAGATCTATTCAACAAATATTCCGTGCGGGGCATGATCTACAAGGTCACTCTCTAGAATAAGCTAGAATTTAGAAAGGTATGCCATTTTTGCTATAACTCCTTTTCTGAGAGGTTCCAAGTAGTGACACTTGGATGAATTGCATAAAACACACTAAAGAACATTGTGTATCAATTTCAGATCTTTATTCATTACAGGTACATAGTTATGATTATTTCAAGTTAAGGTTGTTGACTAATCCAAAACTAGTCATGGTTGAGACAAGCAGTTGATGAGTTGGCACATACATGGGGTGTATAGTTGATGATGTTGGCACATATTGATGAGTCATTGCTGATGAGTAGTCTAAACATGATTTGTATATACTTGGTACATTGTTGGATGCGCTTTTTGACGGTACATGTTGATTACAGGTTGTTTGGTACAGGTTGGTGCATGGTTGATGCACTTGTTTATGGTATAGATTGATATCTGTTGAGGATTGTTGCCTCATCTCAGTTGGTGATGAGGGTGTAAGTTGAGTCTTGCATTATATATATTGTGCTCTTGTAGAGTTGTAGTCTATTCAATTGTTGCTGAAAAACCCCAAGGATTGTAGTCTGTAATAAAAAGAAAATTGTACATACATCTTGTGTTCTTTGTGTCCCTTATGGTAATGACTTGTTGATGATATATTGTTGATATATGTTGCTGATATGTGTTCACATCTAACTGGTTATAAATTACAACAATGAGTAATGAGTTAATGGTGATTTTTAATTAAGGAGTTTTGTGTAAGAGGGAAGTTTTGGGAAAAAGATCCCTACACTGTTCACCCCCCTCTCTCAGTGTAGTCGGTGTGTCCAACAACTCCCTTCTAATCCTTGCTTCATGCATGAATGCATGCTCTTATTTTGGAATTCTGTAATCATCTCCCTCGATTTAAGAGAGTCCATGCTTCCTTCTGCATCCTTATTGCCTTATGCAAAGTGTCACAAGTCTTTTTCTAATTTCCTCTTGATTGCTGACTTCTTTCTATTTTGACTTCTTCTAGGTCTCTTCAAGTTTGATTATGATTTCGGCTTATCTGGAAGTTGTTACTTATATAATAGATTCCACATGAATTATTACCAAAGATTGTCAATGTACTTCATCTTCTCATGTGTATTGCTCGACTTGTAGTCATCGAGATATCAATCCTTATCTTGTTATTCTTCCATAGGTATTGTTTCACTTGAACATCTTATCTTCTATGAAATAGATATGAAATATATGTACAAAAACTATGTAAACATGGTATGTACAAGAACTATGAAGAATATTGTTACCTTGTTTTAGAAGAAAAATTCAGTTTTATTCTTCTTGGCCTTCTTTGAGGGTTCCCTTTCTACGACAACTAATGTTTCGTGTGTTTCCTTCATTTTCTTTAACTCGAGACAATGGTTCTTGTAGTGACCATATTTTCAATAGTTGAAGCATTGTATTTTTGACATATCTTTCTGTTGATTTTGTTTCTTCCTTGAGTCAAACTTTTTCTTATTCCTGAATTTCTTGAACTTTGTTGTGTAGGCTTGATCATCATCTTTCCTTTGGAATTTTTGTTTTGCGCTAATCCTTGATTCTTCTTGTGCAAAGCAATTCCAAATTTCTTCAAATGTGGGATACTCCTTCCTTGTGTTCATGCTTGCAAAAAATGCATCCCATGTCTTGGGAACACCATTGAGTACTATATTTACCAGTTCCTTCTCTGAAATGATTTCTTCAATAGCTTGTAGTTGATCTCTTAACTAAGAGATTCTCACAAAATATGATGTTATGCTGTCATCATCATTCATTTTCATGCCACAGAGCTCATTATTCAGACTCATTACTTGTCCAATGTTTCTGACTGAGAATAGGTTAGTTAGGGCATCAAAGATCTTCTTAGAGGAGTCAAGACGAGAGATGTAGGGTATCAAGTGGTATTTTATAGAGTCCACTATGACACTCATGGAATTGATGTCATTTTCCTTGAACTTCTCCATAATTGCAATGTTCTAAGGTTCCTTCTCTTTTCCTTCTTCAACCTATGGTTCCACAATCTTTCCTTTCACGATATCCAACACTTTATTTTTGGCAAGGATGAGGTCAATCCTTGTCTTCCATTCTCTAAATTTAGAAGCCCCTTCTAACTTGTTTTATGACTTCATAGAGTAAGTCATGACTTTCTTTGACTTGGTCAACCTTTGACTTTGACCAAAAACTCAAACTTGGCATCTTAGCTTGCTGAGAGTACCAAGAGGTGTACTGGGTTAGCATGCACTAGTCTATCAAGAAATTAGGTCAATATCTTCACTTAAGGTTCCTCAACAAGAGGTTTAGGGCTTTGTTGTTGCAGTAAAAACTGACTGCAACTACAACTGTAACTGAGAAAATCCTCCCAATCTATCTTCCAATGGTTAGACTGTCCGAAGATAGTGTGGGCCCATAACCTGTTAGAAATAATAAGTGTGCTCATTTAACCATAGACAATATAGCAATATTGTCACCCAACCATAGGTTGAAGCCACCCCCAAGCACCTTAACCTTGACAGAGAGAATAATTATGGAAGAAAACCCTAGGTCCAAAAGCCAATCAAGGTAGCGTACCACTCTCCAGAGCTAGCATACCAAGCATAAAGTCCAAACCATAACCACGAGAAATTCCAAGCCATAACCAAGAGAAAGTCCAAGCCTAAAATTGAAAAATACTAGTTGCAGTAGCTACAGTTGCAGCTACTCTCCAGACTTGCACACTTACTCAGTTTCTGCAATGCACACTCTTACATTTCTGCAGTTGCAAGTGATGTGTATCAAATGATATTTGGCATCTTGTATTTATACTTCTTATCCTTAGTTGTCTGGGCCGACTTCTCATTCTGGAGGCTAAAAACTCAATATTAAATATTTCCTTTAGCCGACTTGTCTTCTAGGGTTATGTCCAAAGATTTAGGGTTTCTTCTTTCTTCCCGAAATACTCTATTCTTGAAAGGGGTAAGACATGGAGGTTAATACCTCCCATAGCTACCATAATATCAACACACTAGAGGCCATGCTTCAATGGTATGATATATACTGTGACAGTCCCTGCTGGAGTGTTTGAATATTGAGGCCCCTTGGTCCCATAGTGTTTGAGAAAAAGGGCATGAATTGAAGAGATGCTCGATCCTTTTGGGTTAACCTCGACAAAGGGGAGACCTGGAAGGACCAAGGAATCCCTTTTTGAGGAGATTTTCCCATGTTAGGGTTCTACCATATTAAGGTTTATATTTTGGCCAAATATTTTGGAGCCATATTCTCTCCCAAATTGCCCATTTTGGAGTATACTAGTGGCCAACGAAGTAATTGTAAGCTTCATTGATTGTGAAGTCCCCACTTGTTTTATTTACCCATCTCAAGCGGTCCATTTGTTGAGTGATTCATATTTTCCTTATGTTTAGGTCCTTCAAGTAGTGTTGAAGTTTATCTGGGTCGATAACATCATGCCAATAAGTGGTAGGTATCCATGCTTTTCATTGAGGGTGCTAGTAATGAGCTACTAGAGATAGGCTGTGAGCAGTTATATACGTCCTTAAATCTTGGAGCTCAACACTGTTTTCCCATTTGGTTTGTTGTTTCCATGCGTCATCCCATAAGAGGTATTTTTTAAAATTTCTTATTTCCAAAAAAAAAATGGTTTTGAATGAGCTCTTTTTTTTTGCAGGCTATGTTCTAGATATTTGATCCATGAGGCTTGTTATCATTTCTAATGAGTTGAGTATATGGAATTGCTTGATTTTGTATTTTTTGTTCCACAATATTTCCCATTGTGAATTGGGGTTATTGATCCATCTCTACTAGAGTTTTTCTCCCATATCTTTACCCTGGATCTTAGGATATTAGAGGCCTAAACCTCCTACCATTTTTGGCATGCATATTTTTGCTTGAGACACGATAGCCCATTTTCAATACTCCTTGTTTCCATCCCATAGGAAGGTATGATGTATTTTTCTAATCACTTTTAATACATACTTGGGGGTTTCTAGGGCAGAAAAAAGGTACATAAGCATGGATTGTAGGACTAATTTGACCAAGACTAATATTCCATGCAGGTTAAGAGATCGAAAGGTCCAACATTCTAGTTTCTTAGTCATTCTAGATAGGAGACCGTCCTAAGAAAACTTCTTTAGAGAGTTGCAAGCCAACAAAGGAGCTCCAAGATGTTTTGAGGGGAGTACAGTGATTTGATAGCCCAAAATCCTAGCCAGGTTAGCTTGAATAATAATAGGAGTATTAAAAGAAAAGATTTGATATTTATCTTGGTTGATGGAGGTTCCAGAGGCTTCCATGAAACACGAAAAAACTTGTTTTATGGCTTGAGATTCTTGTGCTATTGGGATCCCCATTAGAATTCTCTCATCTAGAAACTACTGGTGAGTGGCTTATTGATATTTTCCATGGAGGTTGAATCTTGTCCAACTCCTTTTTTCTATAGCCACCTTGATTGAATGCCCAATCCTTCCACCATAAGGATACAAATGAATGGGTAAAGTATGTCTCCTTGTCATGTATCTTGTGACAGGGAGAAGGTAGGAAAGGGAGATAAATTAATAAAAATGGAAAAGAAGGCCAAGGTGGTTAAAGACATGATGCATTTGATCTAGAGAGGAGAGAAGCTAAAGGAAGAGAGGATGAAGTTGATGAAGTCCCAACATATACTATCAAAATATTTAGACTTATCGAGTTTTATGAGAATATTTGGTTTTCTTATGAATTGCAGAGAGTGGCTTAACTCATGAGCTAAGATAATATTATCAAGGATTTGTCTGCCTTCCATAGATCTTGATTGTTCTTGGGATATTAGAGAGGGAAGTAGGGTTTTGAGCCTATTAGCAATGAGTTTGGTGAGGATTTTGTGAATGAAATTTCATAGATAAATGGGGTGGAATTTATTGGGATCCTCCACTTTTTCTTCTTTCAAAATGAGTGTAAGGAAGGTGGAGTTTAAGGCAGGAAGGACAAGAGGAAATTTTGATATGCTTTGACCACCTCCAAAATGTCCTACTTAATGATAGGCCAACAAGAATGAAATAAGTTAATAGTAAATCCATCAGGTCCTAGAGATTAACCTTTTGGAATGTCAAGTACTACTTTATTTACTTCTTCAATCGTGAATTCTCAAAGGAGTGCATCATTTTTCTCTTCTGCGACCAATTTTGGAATATGTTGGGTGATTTTTTTGATCGCTTGTTGGTGGTCTGGCGACGAGTTCAGGTTAAGTGCACATGATCTAGATTTTATGAGCAGAATGAAATGGATGCATATTATTAAAAGATGCTTAACACATAATAACAAAGATACCAACTTTTTATGAGCAGAATGAAAGAATACTGATTATTAAAATATGCTTAACACAGAATAATAGAGATACAGTAAAACTGGTTTTCTATTCAATAAGGAAATAAGATGAAACTATAAAATGTAGGGGAAAACAAGCTTGTTGGAATGATGGCGGCTTATCTCTGAGAAGAGATGTGACGGTTGTGCTCATTCGCAAGAAGATGATTACAATGAGTCTCTGAAGGCCTTTTTTTACAATAAAAAGGAATGTAAAAAACCCTAGACATCCAAAAACCTAACCCTAGGAGATGAAGTGCCAAAAGTCATGTGGGCCCCGTTTGGGTAAGTTAGTACATCAACTTCCTGGGGTCGTAACTTTTACATACGATCTCCATTTTAGGCGCACGATAGCTCGTTGGAAATGTCTATCCAAGGACTACACATTTTTTTTGCTATCTATCAAAGTTCATTTTCGGCTGTGGCTAGCCCTAAAAATGTTGTTTAGGGCCTCAAAACGGCCCCACAAGTCAAGGACCCGAAATCTAGGAAAAAAAACTGCCAAACTAGAAAACTGCCAAACTGAACTAGTTGGAATAGGTGGGAGGCCACCGAAATCCATATGGATCAATCCTACCCCCTTAGAAAGAAATGGTATCCATTGCGTTGAGTTCTCCCATCAGATGAGGAAATTTCTATTGAATTTGGCCATGGGTGAGCCACCTACCTTGGTGTAGGAGATACCCTTCTTTGACAACTTGATAAAGATGGATCCTTTGTTGTTGGGTGCCCTTGATCTATGTGTCCACAATATGATCACTGTATTCCTGTTGCATGTAGTCAGGGTTGAGATCTGTTGGTGTCAACTGATCTGCTATCTCTGAGGTGTCAAATAATGGTGGGAAATATGGCCGAAGGAGAGCCACATTGAAGACTGGGTGCATGCCAAGGAAAGGGGGAATGTTGAGCACAAAAGAATTGTCACTCACAAACTTGTTGATGGTGTATGGCCCATATTGGAGTGGGTGAAGCTTCTTATGGGGCCCTATAAGGTGTTCTTTCTGCAAGTGCAACCAAAAATTTTCGACCACCTGAAACTTATGTGGCACCAGGTGTTGATCATGGCACTACTTGTATTTGGCATTGGACTTCTGTAAAATATCTTGAACCTGTTGGCAGATGTGATGGATCTACTCAATGAACCAGATGTCTTTGTCAGCTTCTGGTGGAGTAGGGGACGAGTCGATTGAGGTGGTTGCCAGGGGTAGTGCAACATCCATGGGGCCCAATGGTTGGAATCCCAACCCCAGCTAAAAGGGGATGTGGCCAATTGAGATATGCATGGCTCGGTTGTAGCTATGATGGACATAGGGAAGACTCTCATCCCATGTGTAGGGGTGCTTGGAATTGTACATGTGCAGGATATGTACGATCATCCGATTGACAACCTCTGTTTGGCCATCTGTCTCGGGGTGGAAGGCGGTGGATTTGGTGAGCTTGGTATCCAAAAATGACCAGAGGCTTGACCAGAATGTGATGAGGAACCAACTGTACTGATCTGAGAAAATGTTTTGTGGGATCCCAAAGTGTACCTGGACACATTCAAAGAAGAGCTTCGTAGTGGCCTGTGCAGTGATGTTATTCTTGTAGGTGACCAAAATATCCGTCTTGGAAAAGCGATCAACAACCACAAAAACACAGTCATTTCCCCTCTTGGTTGAAGGGAGGCCCGGGATGTATTTGATTGAGATGGATTCCCACAACTTGTTTGGAGTAGGAAGAGGGGCGTACATGCCCTGTTTCTCAGTGATCGGTTTGGAAATAACATAGGTGGTGCAGGATTTGATATACTTTTCGACATCCTATCGAAGTTTCCTCCAGTAGAAATGTTTCTGTAGCACTGTCACTGTATTTTTGACGCCAAAGTTTCCTGCCACCCGAATGTAGTGAGCTTCCCAAATCAGCTTTGTGTGATTTCTTGATTAAACACAGAGATGGCCTAGATGACACAACAATCCATCCTGAACATGGAAATTAGTGACCACTAAGTTTGCTCCCAACATTTGGTAGGTGGTGGAGAAGTGAAGATCTGTTTCATAAAGGTGGGGTCATCTAGAGGTCTCATGTCCGCAAGAGTCTAGCATCATAGTGAGTGTCGCGACTGGAGGTTGGCTGAGGCAATCAAAAACTTGGTTGGTACTTCATGTTTTATACTTGATTTTGAGGTGGAACTGTTGTAAGTATGTGGACCACTTCTGATGGTGGTCATTTTGCAATTTTCCTTGGGTCTACATGAACTGTAGTGGCTTGTGATCAGTGTGGATGACTGTCTCTTTCCCCAGAATGTAATGTCTCCACTGGCCGTAGGATTGCACAATGGAGTGGATTTATTTTTTGTAAGTAGGGTACTTACGAAGAGCATATGATAGTGTCTCACTATGATATGCCACAGGGAGTCCATTTTGAGTGAGAACGGTGCCCATAACATAGTCTGAAGCATATGTCTCGATCTCAAAAGGATGTTGCAGGTCCGGTAATGAAAGTACTAGGGATGAGAAAAAATGTTGCTTCAATTCATCGAAGGCTTGTTGTTGGGATAGGCCCCAAACAAATTTTTCCTTACTTCCACCTCTGGTTACTTGGATGAGGGTCCATGTGATATGAGAGAATCCCAACATGAAACTGTGATAGAAATTGGCAAGGCCTAAGAAGCTCTGAAGCTTAGTGAGTGTGGTTGGGGATGGCCAGTCATAGATGACCTAGATCTTGGATGGATCCACATGGACACCATGCTGATCAATGATGTAGCCTAATTAATGGACCATGTCCATGTCGAAGGAGAATTTTTCCAAGTTTTCATATAGTTTATGTTATCGTAGGGTGTGCAGAACCTATTGAATATGCTACAAGTGTTCCTCCCAAGTATTGTTGTAGATGAGGATGTCATCCAGATACATCACTACAAAGGTCACAGGATATCATCCATCATCCTCATAAAAGTTGTTGGAGCATTTTTCAAACCAAAGGGCATGACTAACTATTCAAAAAGACTTTCTTTTGACTTGAAGGTAGTCTTCCATATATGTGTCTTATTTATTGGGACCTAGTTGTAGCCATACTTTAGATCAATATTACTGAAGTATTTCCCCCCCATGAGCTGATCAAGGAGTTCATCTATTCATGGAATTGGGTACCGATTCCAGACTGTGATTTTATTCAAAGCCTGGTAATCAATGCAGGGTCTCTAGGTCCAATCTTTCTTCTGCACCAGTACAATTGGGATCCCACAAGGTGATGAGATGGGATAGATGTGCCCCTTGTGGAGTAGTTATTGGATCTGCCTCTTGATCTCCTCGTTTTATAACAAAGAGTGGAGGTATACTGACCCATTGGGTAGCAGTGCGCCTGGGGTCAGATTGATGGGATGATTGACCTGGCAGTGTAGAGGTACCCCGGTAGGAGAGGAGAAGATATCTGAGTATTCTTCCACGAACTTATCCACTTGATTCTATTGAGTGGAGAGATCGGTCGCAGAGGCCTTGGATGTGGCTGCGATCTTTCACTTACTTTTAGAACAAATCACGAAGAAGACAATTTTCTCAGTCTGAGAGATGACCTTCCTGCATTGCTTGGTAGAGATCAAGGAAATAACACTAGGAGGGACTTCCTCGGGTATCCTGTACAATTTCCTATTCAAAGTAATAATAACACTACGAGGCCTAGAATCATATATAGCATGACATTTCCATAAATAAGGTTGGCCCAAAATAACATTACTAACTTTGAGAGGATAAACATCACACAATACCTCATCTTTGAAGGGGTTGATGTCATATGATAGTCAACACTGTTGGTTGATGCAGAGATCTCATTCTTGATGGAGCCATCCAATGGTTTAGGGCTGTGGGTGCGACGTTGTTGGCAGGGCCAACCGCTTCATGACCTCTAGTGAGATGAGGTTCTTCTGGATACCACTATTAACAATGAAGTGCAACGGGGTTCCTTTTACCCACATTTGAAAATGAAAAATGAGCTTTCCTTCTTCTGGCTTGTCCGGTTCCTCAGGCTGAAGCTTGGTGGTAGCAACGGTGGCACTGGGTTACATGTCTATGATCTATCTTCCCCTTTATGGTTCTGACTCAGAGTCATAACTCGCATCTGACTGAGAGGATTTCACTTCGGCCACCAACGACTACTTTGAGTAGCAATCAACAATGTTATTCCAAGGGCTCTTATGGAAGTCACACAACTTCCTAGTATCCTTCTTTGTCTTTCTGGTGTCCTTCTTTTCTTGTGGATTGGACTAGTTGTCCTAATACTGTCCATATTTTCTCTGTCCTTTGTTCTGTAGGTTGGGGTTGCCCTTTCTTAGTTTTTGCTACGAGGGGTTCCTAGGCCCAAATTGTCGCGTATCTTGTTTGAGCTTCTGCTCGATTTTGACAACATATCAATAGGCCGTGCCCAAGGACAAGATGTCTAGAAATTCCATTTTGGTATGGATGTATCTATGTAGAGCACCATATGTCACTTTGAATATTTGATACCTAGCTTGGTGCACAAGGTATGGAATATATTTGTGAAATATGGCATTGCTTGGTCTCTTTCTTGCCGCAGTGTGGCCCATTTGGTATACAAATCGTCATAACTTTTGACAGGGTAGTATTGTTCCTTAATAAAATCCCTGAAGGATTCCTAGGTGGCCATGACTATAAATAATGAGGGTTTCTCTATTTCCTTTTGCTCACAGAATGTTTCCCACCAATATTTGATATGGGGAACAACTTTGAGGAGCACAAAAAATATTTTTTTCTCTATTTGAAAATTTATGGACACAAAAATACCCTTCTAGTAGATTCAACCACTTTTCTATAGCATCTGCGTCTATCTGACCTTAAAATATAGGAATATCAAAGTTGATTTGTACCTTGAAGGGGGTGGCACCTCCGCTCAAGGAATATGTGTTACCTGTTGGTAGTTGCTGAATGATTTGCACAAAACTATCCATCATCTCGTTCCTTTGTTGCATGAGGGATTCCTCAAGCAACATTTTGAAAGGATCTCCTATCCCATCATATTTCTTTTCTCCTGCCATGAGAGGTCATTTGGGTTTCTGAGAGATTTTTTACTCAAGAGAAAAAATATCGAGACCTAATTATTTGTACCCTGACCTCGTTGGGGACATGCATATAATGACAAGGAGCAGACCTCTCTGATACCACTAATCTAGGTTTTATGAGAAGAATGAAATGAATACATATTATTAAAATATGATAACAAAGAATAACATAGATACCATATTTTATGAGAAGAACGAAATGAATACAACTTATTAAAACATGCCTAACAAGGAATAACATAGATACAATAAAACTGGTTTTCTATTCAATAAGGAAATAAGCTAAAACTATAAAATGCAGCAGAAAACAAGCTTGCTGAAATGGTGGCGACTTATCTCTGAGAAGAGATGTGGTGGTTGTGCTCATTCGCAAGAAGATGATTACAATGAGGCTCTGAAGGCCTTTTTTTACAATAAACAGGAATGTCAAAAATCCTAGACATCCAAAAACCTAACCCTAGGAGATGAAGTGCCAAAAGTCATGTGGGCCCCATTTGGGTAAGTTAGTACATCAACTTCCTAGGATCATAACTTTTGCATACAATCTCTTTTTTAGGTACACGATAGCACATTGGAAAGGTCTATTCGAGGACTACACATTTTACTGCTATATATCAAAGGTAATTTTTGACTGTGGCGAGCCCTAAAAACATTTTTTAGGGCCTCAAAACAGCCTCGCAAGTCAGGGACCCAAAATCTAGGAAAAGAAAAACTGCCAAACTGGAAAAATACCAAAATGAACCAGTTGGAATAGGTGGGAGGCCACCAATATCCATCTGGATCAACATAGATTGGGGATTATGACATGGATCATGTCATCCTAGAATTGGGTTCTGACGTAAATGTTTTACCGACACAAACATGGGAACATATGGGGAAGTCGAAGTTGATTTGGTCTCTTGTCCAGTTAATATTGGAAAACCAACACAAGATAGTACCAATTTTCCTATTGATAGGGATTCCTGTGAATATAGATGGGGTGTGTAGTATAGAATACTTTGAAGTCATAAAAATCATGGATTATAGTCATCCATATCCAACACTAATGGGGTTAGAATGGGCCTTTGACAATCATTCAATTATTATTATGAAGAGGAGGGAAATGCTATTTGAGGTAGGAGAATTACAAGTTACTGTGTCATTGGATCCAATAGAAGGAACAAGGTACATAGATCCAACGAAAGGGAACAAAATTGATCACTTGTATAATATGACTGTGCAGATGGATGACTATGTTAACCCCACTACAGATGGTGCACTAAGTCATAGAAGCATTAGCTCATGTGTGTTGGACTCAGAGGAGTGTATGGAAAATTGGAAGCATAGGATGCATGAAGTATCCACCATACGATGTGATCACATTACTCGATTGTTGAGATGGATTGGAATAGAGATATGTGGCCCTCCTGAGTATGATGGTTTGACTGACATAGAATCTTTCGTACATGTATTTGAGTTGAATATACTCAAACAACAAATACTATTGGAATTAGATGTTGTCTTGAAGGCCACTCCAGCTAGATGGTGGGATGCACACAAAGAAGGAATATAAGACTAGTAGTAGTGTAGAATATTGATGCAAGTTAGATTCGGTACTGAGGTGGAGTATATTACGTAGAAGTATACAAGGGTAGGCGATCCAACAGATCATGTTGAGCAGTGCATAAACATATGGATATTGATACTGAAGATAATGGAATGTTGATGTTATGGTAGTTGTGGGAGGTATCAACCTCCATGTGGAACCTCTGACTAGATTAGAATATTGTGGAAGCTAGAGAAGCCCTAAACAAATGTGTAGAAACCCTAGAAGACAAGTCGACTCATAAAATAATTAATATTGAAGTATTATCCTCTAAAAGGAGAATTCGACATAGACAAGTGACAAAGAGAACTATAAATAGAGGGTGCTTGAGCTAATTTGGACACACTCTCACTAACAAGATCACACAAGATAAAGTGGTGTGCAAGTTTGGAGGACGATTGCAGCTGCAACGAATGCAGTTGGGTTTTGGTATTGGTTTCTAGTTTGTGACTTTATTATTAGTGTGTTATCCTTGTAGAGAGAGGTACACTATCTCTTGGTTATATCTTGGGTCTGGTATTTCTTCCAGAATTATTCTATCTGTCAAGGTTACGGTGCTCGGGGGTGGTTGCGTGCCTATGGTTGGGTGACAATATTGTGAGATTGTTTATGGTTAAATGAGCACATCTTAATAGGTTATGGGCTCACACCACCTTCAGGATAGTCTAACCATTGGAAGGTAAAGTGGAATTTCTTTGTTAATCTCGTTGTGGCACTGGTTACAGTTACAACTAGGGTTGTTGATGGTGAAACTACAACAAACCCTAACCTAACCTTCTGGGCACTTCAAGTGAGAAGTTTGGCATAATTCCTAGACATTCTAGTGTGTCTTAACCTAACACACCTCTTGGTACTATCAACAAGCAAAAATTTCAAGGTTGAATTTTTGGGTCAAAGTCAACATTTGACTGGTCAAAGTAAAAGGAAGTCATGACTTACTCTATGAAGAAAAAAAACAAGCTAAAAGGAGCTTCAAACTTCAGAGCATGGAAGACAAGGATTGACCTAATCCTTGCCAGGAGCAAGGTTCTAGATATCATGAAAGGCAAGATCATGGAACCACAGTCTGAAATAGGAAAATAAAATGAACCTCAGAACATTGCAACAATGGAGAAGTTTAAGGAAAATGACATCAATTCCATGAGTATAATTGTGTAATCCAGAAAATATTACTTGAGACCATACATATCAAATCTTGACTCATCCAAGAAGATGTATGATGCCCTAACTAACCTCTTTGCAGTCATAAATATTGGACAAGTAATAAGTCTGAAGAATGATCTCTGTGAGAAAAATATGACTAAGGATGATACTATATCCTCATACTTTGTAGGGATTTCTCAGTTGAGAGATCAACTACATGCCATTGAAGAAGTTATTCCATAAAAGGAAATTGTGAATATTGCACTTAATGGTCTCTCTAGATCATGGGATGCATTTTCTACAAGCATGAACACAAGGAAGGAGTTTCTAACACTTGAATAAATTTGGAATTGTTGCTCACAAGAAGAGACAAGGATAAACTCAAAAGGAATATCTAAAAAGGAAGAATATGCTCAAGCCTATGCAAAAATGTTCAAGAGACATGGAGGTAACACAAGTTTAGGAAATAAATTCAATCATAATGGAGATATGTCAAAGGTACAATGTTATGGATGCCATGATTATAGCCACTACAAAAGGGATTTCCCTAAACTAGAAAAGAAGAGAAAGGAAAGACACCATGCGTCAGTTTCCAATGATGAAGAACCTTCAAATAAAGCTAAGCATGAAGAAACATATTTCTTATACTACTAAACTCTTATAGGATCCTTTGAAGATGACATGTGGCTGATCAATAGTGGAGCTTAAAGACATATGACTGTTGATCATGAAAATGTATCAAGAATGAAGGAAACAGAAACCTCTCATAAAGTGGAACTTGGAGACAATAACTCTTATGCAGTCAAAGGATTGGGAAAAGCTTCTATGAAAATGGAATCATGTAATAGTGATCATCTTCACAATGTTTTATATGTTCCTGGTTTGAAAAATAATTTAGTATCTATTTCTTGCTTGGAAGACAAAGGAGATACAATATCATTTGTCAATGGAAAAATTATTGTATGGTCTAAACATTCAAAAATAGATGATGCTAGAGTTATTGGGATACGTGAAGGAAGATTGTATAAAATACTAGGTCATAATGCTCAAGCTCTTGTACATGATGAACTCAATCCTAGTGATTTATGACATAGAAGGTATGCTCACCTTCATTATTAAGCATTCTTGTCTCTAGAATATATGGTTGGAGGAATACCAAAACTAAAATCAATACACGAAGGTATTTGCATAGTATGTGCACTTGGGAAGAATATTAAGAAACCATTCCCAAGTAGTGAGAATAGATCCAAGGAGATATTGGATATGATACACTCAGATGTATGTCGTCCTATGCCAACGAATTATCTAGGAGGCTCTCTTCACTATGTGACGTTCATAGATGACTTCTCACGAAAGACTTGGATGTACCTGATAAAAATGAAATATGAAGTATTTGGCAAGTTCCAAGAATTCAAAGCTGAAGTGGAAAACTTGACAAATAAGAATATCAAGATGCTAAGATCTGATAATGGAGGAGAATGTACCTCCAGGGAACTCATTGAATTTTGTAAATAAGTCGATATTAGGAGGGAGCTAATTGTCCCACATAATGCTCAACATAATGGTGTAGAAGAAAGAAAGAATCATTCCATTGAAGAATCTGTTAAGGCAATGATGAATGACCATAATCTATCCACGTTTCTATGGGGAGAAGAAACCATGACAACTGTATATATTCGGAATATAAGTCCTCCTCGTATATTGAAGAACATGACTCCAGAAGAATCCTTCTCAGGAAATAATACAAGTGTGGAAAACTTAAGGATCTTTGTGTTGGCATGTTTTACAGGCAGCGTATGCTTGTCATTGATGGCAAGTATAGCAGCAATGATGGCTTAAGTACAACAACGATGATCAGCAGTGCAGTGATAATCAGGGAAGAGCAGCAACTGTGATCGTTGGATCAACAATTCAGAATTCTAGATGGCTGTCAGATCTCAATGTAGACAAGAGGAGCGCGCAGATATGGAGGATAGATCTTAGGCGTTAGATCCGAGCATAGGGTTCGACCACTATTGGATCTAGGAGAGCCTACATGTTATTTAAAGTGCAAGGAGTAGCAGGCTCACAAAATCCTAAAAGAAGGAGGACCGTCCTTCTTCAGGTAGGACACGTGGGGAAAGATCGTCAGTTCACTGACTGGAGAATCAAAGGAACGGGGTTCCCTAACCTCTCAAAATCGTGATATGCGAAATCATGAAATAATCTGAGCTTTCAGATCAAGGTTTGATCTGGACCATTGATCCCAGTCCATTTCAGAGTTTCGCAGATCAAGAGTTGGAGATGTCAAAGAATATTAACCACAAGAATCCTGAAATCGTGATATGAAAAATCATGACTTAATTTGAGCCGTCAGATCAAGGTTTGATCTGGACCGTTGATCCCAGTCCATTTCGGAGTTTTGTGGATCGAGAGTTGGAGATGTCAAAGAATATTAACCACAAGAATCCTGAAATCGCGATATGTGAAATCGTGACTTAATCTGAGTCGTCAGATCAAGGTTTGATCTGGACCGTTGATCCCAGTCCATTTCAGAGTTTCACGGATCGAGAGTTGGAGATGTCAAAGAATAATAACCACAGGAATATCAAAATCGCGACTTAATCGCAGCCATCAGATCAAGATGTGATCTGAACCGTTGATCCGACCCCATTTCGGAGCTTCGTGGATTGGGACTTTGAAGTGACAAGAACACTGAACATCAAGAATGTCGAAATCACAAAATGCAAAATCGCGAAATGATCTGAGCCATCGGATCAAGGGTTGATCGGGACTGTTGATCCCATGCCATTTCGGGGTTTCAGGGATTGCGACTTGGAGAGTCGAGATGCCTCATCTCTAGATTCATGAAATGCGAAACCGTGAAAGCGCCTTATGCATAAGGCTATGGTCACAGCCCTTGGTCACATCAACGAGAGATGGAGGAAAGAGCTAGAGAAACCAAGCTCCTTTTCGGGGATCACGACTGGGAATGTCGAGACACATGGTCACACGAATGCCAAACTGTCGAAAGCTGAAATGCCAAAATGAATGCAAGATCCCTTGGAATCAATCCAATGGTGAGGTGAATTTGAACAAGATCGGAGGGCTATTGTAGCACGACACAGTGTAACTGCAAGAAACCACTGATGGTTTCTGCCAGAGAACTCGAAGACACTTCGAGATGATTGACAGAGCAGGTGAAGAGTCTCTAGGAATCTTCAAGAGGGATGAAGATGTTCATGGAGGCGATTGACAACTGGATGAGAATTGCGGTCTGTAACTGGAACAGAGAAGGTGAGCTCGACTATCATAGAGAAGACGAAGAGTCTTAAAGTGCTAGAGAGGTTGAGGAATATCAACAGAACACCCAGTGATGCTGAACGCATGGTGGGAACCACCAGAGAAGTTGAAGAGTTGCGATGATCAGGAAAAAGCACTCGAAATGTGCAGGATATTGGTGGGGGTGTGAGCACAGAGGCATGGAAAATATTGCATGCACAAGGAGCACAGGGACTATAAGAATGTGGAAAAAAGAAGAGATTAGGGTTGTTGTCGTGGGGAAGGATTCAAGTGTGAGAAAGGAGGCAGAGCAGAGGTGCAGAAATGCACGGTAGAGGAAGGTTGCATTGAATGGATATGGTGCATAGAGCATAAAAGACAAAAGAACAGAAAGTGCAAGGGGTGTGCAGAAGACACCGATGCAGACAGGGCAGAGCAGTGTAACAGAACAACGACAGGGCTGGTAAGCCATTGAATAATTTTATATTACTGTAATAAGTTTTAGTAACAAAGAATTTATAATTCAGGGTGGTTGGGAGGTTCTAGGGAGGACTGGTTTCCTCAAAGGTTCAAGTGGGTGCTTGAACACAGGGAGTTGGTGCTTCCTTCTAGTTGATGCTAGAGAAACCAGGGAGTTGGTGCTTCCTTCTAGTTGGTGCTAGAGAAACCAAGGGGTTGGTGCTTCCTTCTAGTGGGTGCTAGAGAAAACAGATATTTGGTGCTCTCAGCAAGTTGCATCTTGCAAAAACAGAGGTTGTAGCCTCACAATGAGTTGGTGCTCATATGCATGATAATGTAAATAATGTAGATAATACTTATCATATAAAGAAAAAGAGGTTTTTACCCTGTATGGGTTTCCTCGGGAATTATCTGTCTCTATTTTCTCATATATGTGACTAATGCTGAATGTGCCTTTGTTTATTTCCCATTATTGTGATCATCATTGAGTGCCCTATAAATATTTTAAAAGAAGCATAATTGTTTAAGCATGGTAACAATTGATTCACCCCCCCTCTTAGTTGCCCAACACTTTGGGTGTCCTTTCTATATCCATGTTCCCAAGGAAAAATGAATAATTTGGAACCGTGAGGAAAGAAGGGCATACTCTTTGGATATAGTGATACATCAAAATCTTACAAAATATATGTCCCAAGTCAACCGAAGATTGAAATCAACAGGGACATAACTTTTTATGAGAATATTTTCTTCAAGAAATCCATAGAATATCCCATAGACTCCAATAATGAAGAAGAATATGAAGACCCAAGGAAGAAAGTACATGTTCACCAGAACATCCCAGTGAAGAACTAGACCAACCACTTGAACTGGTAGAGCCAATTGTTGTACCCAAGAATAGAAAATGACCAGCATGGCTAGAATCCACCTTACAAGAAGCATAAATACATAAAGTTCACAGTGACACCTTTAGGGAAAGAAAGAGGCCCAAAATATTCTCTATTTATGAAACACTCATGACAAGTCTTGTCAATGCAAAACCTTCCACCTTTGAGGAAGAAATCAAGAAGAAAGAATGGAAGGAAGCTATGATGGAAGAATATCAATCCATCATGAAAAATGATGTATGGGAAATTGTGCCTAGACCTTAAGGAAAGTCGATAATAACTTCAAAATAGGTTTACAAGATAAAGAATGTAGTATATGGGAGTATCGATAAATATAAGGTGATATTTGTGGCTAGAGGGTTCTCCCACCAGGAGGGAGAGGAATATGATAATAATTTTTCTCCAGTTTCCAGATATACCTCGATCAGAGCCATCATATCTCTTGCATCATCGATGGGTTGGAGTTTACATCAGATGGATGTAAAGACTAATTTTCTCAATGGAGTGATTGAGGAAGAAGTATACATAGAGAAACCTTAAGGTTTTGAGGTACACCCAAGAGATACCCATGTATGCATATTAAAGAAGGCCTTTTATGGGCTCAAGAAATATCTGAGAGCTTGGTATGCATGAATTGACAGTTACTTGATGAGACTTGAATTTTCCAAGAGCTATGCTGATCCAAATATTTATTACAAGGATGTGAATGATGCACCTGTGATCCTACTACTATATGTTGATGATTTGTTTATGACAGGTGTAGAGCCTCTCATTATTCAGTGTAAGAAGGAGATTAAGTCTATGAATTAGATATGAAGGATCTTGGTCTCATGCATTATTATTTAGGAGTAGAAGTATGGCAGAAGCATGGTGAAATATTCCTAAGGAAAGGGAAGTATGTTGTAAATATCCTTCATAAGTTTGGGATGATGGATTGCAAATCCATGGAAAATCCCATGGTGATAGATGTTAGGAAGTTGAGAGACTCTGATTCTGACCCAGTAGACTCGTCCTTATACTGGAAGTTGATTGACTCATTAATGTATTTGGTGAATACACAGTCAAACATTTTCTTTGTTATGAATACATTGATTCAGTTCCAGGTGGAAACTAGACATGAGCATTGGATAGCTACAAAGAATATTTTGAGATATCTTTTTGGGAAGCTAAACTATGGTTTTAGATATGCCTCAAATAGTGATGTACAACTGCATGGATTTACTAATTCATATTGGGCAGAGAGTGCAAATGATAGAAATAGTACTTTTGGTATATGTTTTCATTTTGGGATCTGATATGATATCATGGGCTAGTCGAAAATAGAAGTCTGCTGCACTGAGCATTGCAGAAGCAGAGTATATTACAACTTGTGATGCTTGTACAAAAGTATTATGGATCCGTAAACTAGTTTTTGGACTATTTTATCAGGTGCTAGATTTGATTGTGATACAATGTGATAATTATAGTTGTGTGAAGCTTTCAATGAACCCCATGTTCCATGATAGGTTGAAGCACATTGAGATCAAGTACTATTTTCTCCGTGATAAAGTCCATAAGAGAGAAGTGATTATCGATTACATCTCCACCGATGAGAAGAAAACTGATATTTTGACAAAAACTCTATCCAATATAAAGCTTGCATACTTGAGGGACAAGATGGGAATCTTAGATATTTCTCCCTTGGTTGAAAGGGAGGAGATGACTTCCTCAGTTGGGGGGGAGTGTTGATGAAAAAAAATTCTCCATGTGGAGAATGGTCCAGGTTGAAAGATTTTTGATGTGTATCATGCTAGTACAACTTAGATATGATGCAGAGAATCATGATAGTACAACTTAGATATGATACATATGTCATGAGACACATCGTGCTAGTACAAATTAGATACAATGCATTGGCATCATGATAGTACAACTTAGAGACGATGCTTATGCATGAGTCACATCATGCTAGATATGATCATGATAGTACAACTTAGATATGATGAAGAGCATCATTCTAGTACAAATTATATATGATCATACAACTTAGAGATATTGGAGGTGACTCACATCATGCTAGATATAATCATGATAGTACAACTTAGATATGATGTAGAGAATCATTCTAGTACAACTTATATATTACACTAGTACATTTGGGTCAAATTCCAATGGCGTGTTCAACACAATTGCAACTTTATATTGTCAGGAGAATGAAAAACAATGGACCCCCTCAAATGTCATTTCACATGACATTGCTTTTCCAATGCCATATCTATCATCTCTATTGTGACGTTTCATGCGGACACGTGTCATCTCGGATTTGACTGTCCAAACCCCATATAGCTGTCGGTACAACGACATCATAGACATCGAAATTCCGACATCCCATTTCGCCAGTCTCCACTACGTGTTTTCTATGGGAGCGACATCTCCATGCGTCATAAGACAGACATAGGAAATGGTGGCAACACCGACGGTAAGAGGATCATCTCCGAAATGCTTACCATGGGAGTGACGCCTCCAAGCATCGTACGAACGACATAGGAAATGGTGGAAATAGAGAAGTTAAGAGGATCATCTTTGACATGCTTTCCATGGGAGCAACATCTCTAGGCATCATAAGACTGACATAGGAAATGGTTTCAATAGTGATGGTAAGACGATCATGTATGACGTAGGCAATGGTGGCAATAGCGATGACATTGTAGGTACTTAAAAAAAAATGTCAATTCCATGACAACATTACATTCAAATACAATTTTTATTCCATAACCATGGCTCTAAAGGATCTTCGTTGATAACATTCATAACATTATTCAGTTTTCAAAAGGATAACCTTTGATAGCATTCATAACATTATGAATTAATACTTATCCATATTTTCTCTAAATGCTCATTCTGCTTGACAATTAGAAGTTGGATTTCACCTTGACTCTCCTCTATTCTAGAGTCATACATTTATTTTGTTGTATGTAAAGGGAATAACCATGAATGTAAGATGTTGCATGCATTATGTTTGATTATGGTGTTGGAATATTTTATTTGGTTCTTAGCAAGGCTCATGTCATTGACAAGTTGAGGAACCTCACCAAGTCACCATGGGGTAAGTTCTTGCTACATTTAATTCCAAACAATGGTTTACTAATGTATCTAAACCAACAATAATTTCTTTACATTTCTATAAGACCATTGTCGACAACAACATTAAATTCAAATCCTATTTTTATTGGATAACCATATATCTAATTACCTTTTTCCAGAGCTAGTTAATCCAAAAATGTGGGCATCACACTAACCACAGTGATTGAGTTGGGTTTTATTCCTAGCATAACCTACATTTCATTGAATAATGTTGTGATTTCATGGGAATGGCGAGTCTAGGAATAACAACAATGTTTTCATTCCATGGATATGCTTACCTTTTTCCAAAGATAATAAATATGCACATGTAGATAGAACACCAACCATGGTGATTGAGTTGGATTTTATGCCTAGGACTTGTGTTTTGTTGAAGAATATCAAGGCTTCATGGGGACCTAATGATTGCATTCCAATCAAAGAATGATAAGGCTTCACTATGATGGAAAATATGTGAATAACCAATAATGATTACCACAACATCTTGTTTAGGTATTACTTTGAACAATTAGTGGGAAATGTTAAACCCCCACATGCACTTCTTACTTTTTTCTAGAGACAAATTCCATAATAAATGCACTTCATATTTCTTAACCATGGATGTAAGATTCCATGACTATAAATTTAGATAATATATAGTATAACAATTTTTATTCTCGTGTTGGAAACTTGTATTTGGTTTATAGAAAGGCTCATGTCATTGACAAGTCTAGGAACCCTCCCCAAGTTACTGACTAAGTATTTTCCGCATTTCATTTTTAACAAGTGCTTATCAATTCTATCCCAACCAACAATGATTGAATTACATTTCTACATTAAAATTGCCCACAATAATATTACATGAAAATACAATTTGCATTGCATAACCATATATCTACTTACCTTGGTCTAGAGCCAATAAATATTCACATGTAGACAAAACATTGACCACAATGTTTGAGTTGGGTTTTATGCCCATGAAAACTTACATTTTTTTGAATAATGTTAAGGCTTCATGGGGATGGTGACTTTGTGAATAACCAATAATGATTTCATTCCAAGGATTGACTTGTTTGGTTCCAAGGTCAATAAATATGCAATATAACACTAACCATGATGATTGAGTTGGGTTTTATGCCTAGGACATAAATTTCGTTGAAGAATGTCAAGGATTTGAGATCCAATGATTCCATTGCAATTGAAGAATGTTAAGTCTTAACAGGGATTTCCAATTTGGGAATAGCTTGCAATGATTGCAGTCCATGACCCAACATCCCATTTATACATGTTGTGAACAATTAGTGGGCAATGCTAAAATCCCCACATGAACTTCTTATCTTATTCCAAAGCCAAATTCCATAACCAAATACAAATGTTATAGCATAACCACAAATGTAAGATTCCATCAATATTAATTTAGATCAGATATAGTGGAAAGAATTTTGATTATGGTGTTAAATCTTACATTTGGTTCTTAGCATGAATCATGTCAATGATGAGTTGAGAAACCTCACCAAGTCAACATGGATTAAGTGCTTGCTACATATCAATCCTAATAATGGTTTACTAATTCTATAATAATTATTAATTATTGCATTACATTTATACAAGATCACTACCCCAAAAAACATTACATTTAAATCCAATTGTTATTGCATAACCATGGATCAATTTAGTCGGTTTGGATTTTATCCCCCCAGACCAAATTGACCACATGTCCCTAAATGGCTTAAGGAGGCGAGATGCAACTCGTGATAAATCTCAAACTGGGACTCAGATGCATGAAATGTCACTTGAATTGGATTAAGAGCATTAGGCTTCAGTTAGTTGGGCCCCTACGTTATCATTTCATCGACTGAAAAACCATTTGTTGCAGTATCTCCGCACTAGGTTTTTGGTCAATGAGGCATAATGCAATTTCTGAAGATGAGGTCGATTTTCAAGAACACTCTGTCGGGCATTTTTTTTCTAGTGTAGACGCATGGTCCTTGGACAAACAGACTTACAGGAGCTTGTGAAACTCCATTATGTTGCTCGGTTTGGATTTTATGCCCTCGAACGAAATTGGCCACATGTCCTTGAATGACTTGAGGAGGCGAGTTGCAACTATCGATAAAAATCAAACAAGGAATCAGATGCACGAACCGTCAGTTGAATTGGATCCAAAGCACCTGGTTTCAACTATTGGGGTTCTTATGATATCATTCCATCGACCAAAAAACAATTTGTTGGAGTATCTCCAATGATAGGGTTTTGGTCAATGAGGGATAGTGCAATTTCTGAAGAGGAGGTTGATTTTCAAAAACACTATGTCAGGTCTTTTTTGCTAGTGTAGTCATGTGGTCCTTGGCCAAATAGACTTGTGGGAGCTTACAGAAGTCCGTTATGCTACTCAGTTTGGATTTTATGCCCCCATACCAAATTGACCACATGCCCCTAAATGGCTTGAGGAGGTGAGTTGCAACTCATGATAAAACTCAAACTGTGACTTAGATGCACAAACTGTCAATTGCATTAGATTAAGAGCACTGGGCTCCAGCTAGTGGGGCCCCTATGCTATCATTTCATTGACTGAAAAACCATTTGTTGCAGTATCTCCAACACTAGGGTTTCGTCAATGAGGCATAGTGCAATTTCTGAAGATGAGGTCAATTTTGAAGAATATTCTGCCGGGCATTTTTTTCTAGTGTAGTCATATGGGCCTTGGCCAAACATACTTGCGGGATCTTGCAAAACTCCATTGTGCTTCTCGGCTTGGATTTTATGTCCCCATACCAAATTGACCACATGCCCCTAAATGTCTTGAGGAGGCGAGTTGCAACTCATGATAAAACTCAAACTGTGACTCAGATGCACGAACTGTCAATTGCATTGGATTAAGAGCACTAGGCTCCAACTAGTGGGCCCCCTACACTATCATTTGATCGACTGAAAAATTATTTTTTGCAGTATCTACGACACTAGGGTTTTGGTCGATGAGGCATAGTGTAATTTCTGAAGATGAGGTCAATTTTCAAGAACACTCTGTCGAGCATTTTGTTCCAGTGTAGTCACATGGGCCTTGGACAAATAGACTTGCAGGAGCTTGCGAACTCCCTTATGCTGATCGGTTTGGATCTCATGCCCCCAAATAAAATTGGCCACATTTCCTTGAATGGCTTGAGGAGGCGAGTTACAAATATCGATAAAACTCAAACCAGGACTCGGATGCACGAACCGTCAGTTGCATTGGATCCAAAGCACTTGGTTTCAACTATTGGAGATCCTACGCTATCATTCCATCTTCTGAAAAAGATTTTTTTGGAGTATCTCCAACACTAGGGTTTTGGTCAATGAGGCATAGTGCAATTTCTGATGAGGAGGTCGATTTTCAAAAACACTATGTCGGGTCTTTTTTTCTAGTGTATTCATGTGGGAATTGGTCAAATAGACTTGCAGGAGCTTACAAAAGTCTGTTGTGCTACTCGGTTTGGATTTTATGCCCCCAGACCAAATTGACCACATGTCCCTAAATGGCTTGAGGAGGCAAGTTGCAACTCATGATAAAACTCAAACTGGGACTCATATGCATGAAATTTCAGTTGCATTGGATTAAGAGCACTGAGATTTAGCTAGTGGGGCCCCTACGCTATCATTTCGTCGACTAAAAAACCATTTGTTGCAGTATATCTGGCACTAGGGTTTTGGTCAATGAGGCATAGTGCAATTTCTGAACATGAGGTCAATTTTCAAGAACAATCTATCGGGCATTTTTTTCTAGTGTAGTCGCATGGGCCTTTTCCAAACATACTTGCAGGATCTTGCAAAACTTCATTATGCTGCTCGGTTTGGTTTTTATGCCCTTGAACGAAATTGACCACATGTCCTTGAATGGATTGAGGAGGTGAGTTTAAACTATCGATAAAACTCAAAACAAGACTCGAATGCACAAACCGTCAGTTGCATTGGATCCAAAGCACCTGGTTTCAACTATTGGGACTCCTACGCTATCATTCCGCCGACCGGAAAATAATTTGTTGGAGTATCCCCAACACTAGGGTTTTGGTCAATGAGGCATAGTGCAATTTCTTAAGAGGAGGTCAATTTTCAAAAACACTATGTCATGTATTTTTTGCTAGTGTAGTCATGTGGGCCTTAGCCAAATATACTTGCGAGAGCTTATGAAAGTCTGTTATGCTACTCGGTTTGGATTTTATGCCCCCAGACCAAATTGACCACATTTCCCTAAATGGCTTGAGGAGGTGAGTTGAAACTCGTGATAAAAATCAAACTGGGACTCAGATGCAGGAACTGTTAGTTGCATTGGATTAAGAGCAATGGGATTTATCTAGTGGGGCCCCTACGCTATCATTTCGTCGACTGTGTTATCACATGAAGTTGTAAAGGGTCACATGTAGTTGAAAAGGGTTTAGAGAAATATTATATTTTCACCTACTGGAGGCATTTATAGACTCATAGTCCATCTACTAAGACTTTTTGTGTTTTTGAGGATTCATTACATAACACTGAAAAACACAGTGATTCCGTAGCACCTGGCGCTACATAATCATCTACATAGACTGTTCTGTAGTTGCAGTACCAAAAGGTCCAACATAATAACCTAGACAAAGTACACCATCAACACCATCCTACAAACTCAGAAATAGAAATATTTGTGAACAAAATGAGGGTATTGTCGCATTTTTGGGAGCAGTGCGACCCACAGTGTGACCCATGGCATGACACTTCTGCAAGTTTTTAGTGAATAAATTAAAACTTGGATTATGAAAAAATGGGAAGGTACTTTTGCAAATAGGAGGAGGTATTTGTTCATCACATACCAAATAACAAAAGCCTCTCTCAGTTTTTCAAAATTTGTTATGATTAGAGATATATTAGAAACAGAGTGCGACCCTTCTGCGTAGCGTGACCCACGACATGATGCTTCTGCAATTTTTGACTGACTAACTTAAAACTTGGACTATGAACAAATGAGAAGTCATTTTTGAATTAAATATGGAGGAGGGTTTTGTTCATCACATACCAAATAAAAAAAACTCTCATTTTTTCAAAATGTGTTATGTTTAGAGAGATATTAGACATAGAAGTGGCACTATGAAATGTGCAAAATTGTTTTACAACCGTGCTATGAAATTTTTTGTAGCGGTTACTATTTGGATATTTTCCTTGTTGGGAGATTGCCACCTATAAAGGAAGGTTATAATGGTCTCCTAGGATTTTTTTGGACATGAGAGACATGTTTTCCATATTCAAATCAATCAGGATGACCTATTTCAAAAGGAATTTATCATCATAGACAAAATCCCAAAAAAATAGGAATTTGTTAGGCTTTTGTTGGAATATTTTGTAACAAGACTCCTAAATGCAGGAGTATCCTATATAACTCCTTGGTTTAGACCTCATTATGGTAGATGGAGATTATTCACTCTAAATAAAAGGGTTTTTGATGAGAAAAAGGTTGGATTCATGAGCCAAGAGAGGCTAGAGAGAGTAAGAGCAGGTAGTTTCCTTGTGTGTGTTCATTTGTAAGCCTGCGGGCATTTTATGATTGTAATCATTATTGCTATTGGAGACTTATGAGAGCTGTGATTTCAGATTGTAATTCTTTTTTTTGATATATATTATTATTTGAATATATTCCATATTCGAGGATCAAAGGCTGCCAATGATTTATGGATCCCTAAGCAACAGAGGATTTGTTGTAGTTTTTCCCATCAGTCATTGTTTTATTCAAGTATTTGTTGATTTATTAAATTGAGAGGATATTTGTTTAGTGAAAATTCTATCTTATGTTTTCCTTGTTTATTCTTCCATCTATCAGGATATAATCCTATTTTCTTTTGAGCATATTTAGTGACTTCAATGCATAGAATGTTTATGACTCCATTTCCCATTGGTGTAGCCTACTGATCTGCAACATGTTGCCCTCTCCCTTTCTTTCTCCATATTGTTGATCCACCTATTCAAAAACCAAAATTATGGTTTACATTTTGATGGGTGTTGAGCTTACACTTTAGCAGTCAAAGTGTGACTTTCAGTGCTAACATTTTTGGTGCCATTGCTAGGGATAGATTTGAGAAGATTGAAGATCTCCCTGGGAAGAATGATATAGATTCATCTCTTGATGGTGGACAAGAGAGGGACACAAAAAAATGACTGTATTGTCTACTTGGTGACTCCACAATCAAAGAATCCACTGGTGAGGATCCTATTGACAGAAAGATGAAGGGGAAAAAGTGTAAAACCATGTATCATTTCATTAGTTTTCTACATGAACTCATGTTCTTCTTTATCATCTCTTTCCTATATTTTTCTTTACATATAAAGAGAATCATATTGTGCTTTGTTTATTTGGATGATCATCAATATTCATTTATATATACTTCCTTGGAAGAAGAAGACTTGCCTTCTGCCTGTGTTGTAGATGTTGATCTTGTATCCTCACCTCAGTCTATTCATAAGGATGAGTTTTGTATTCAAATCCCTCCTAAATTTGATCATCCTTGTAACCTTGAGAAGGTTGAAACTGATTCAAATCCTTCTCAATTCTCATTACCTTCTGTTGTTACTGTTGAAATTTTCCATTAGCTTGTTAAAACTCATATCCAACCCACTAGTTTTCAAACTAGAATCAGAGACAATATGTTTAAACCTTTAAGGTTTCTATATTACCTTCATCCTTATTCTTTTGATTTCTTAGAGTACCTTCCTCGGTTCTCTAGAGAATATCATGTTACAACTGAGAGGTATTTGGAAGCCTTTGAGAACTTTGTTGATTAGTTTGATATAGTTCATGATGTTGTTACCATGAGGTTGTTCTCCAAATATTTGTTTGGATATGCTACTGTGTGGTTTAAAGGTTTGGGAGCCGATTCCATTGGTTCTTGGATCGAGCTATGCAATGAATTTTTAAAGTGTTTAGATGAGAACAAGTCCTTTGATCAGTACTTAAATGATTTTAATGCTTTGAGGAGAGGGGAAGAGGAAGCCTTGGCTGTATTCAACAAGAGGTTTTACAGTGTTTATAATAGCATGCCAGTGGAAATATGACCTTCCGAGATTTCTGCCATGGTGTACTATGAAATGGCTCAGTATTCAGATCTTGTCCTTCTCCTGAGAGAAAGGAAATATTCATCTTTAAGATGCTTATTTGAAGATGCTGAAGAAGTTGAGGAGAACATCTGTGCTAGCAAGAATATTTGAGATCGAGTATATTTTGAAAATATGCATGCACCATATGAACAACAAGAAGATAATGAGTATGAATCAGATTTGGAACAACAACAAGGATGTATGTATGATTCACATTTGGAATCAAATTCTTCAACATTTGTAGATTTTTCTATGGACAAGGATGCATGTCTAGCTTATGATCAATTTCAAAGCATGTTGAACATATTATAACTAATGATTGCATAGATACATTTATGTTCTTGGCTTATCATAATTATCAATGTGATTTAAACCCTTTTGTACCAATATCTTGTGATCATCATGCTGAAAACAAAGAGACTGCAATTGTTGATGATCAAGATCTGATCTCAAGGGAACCAGAAGGTTGTTTGTTTTCAAGCAAAGATGAATGCATGTATGAGAAATTTCCTTTTCTTAATCAACAAGTTTCCAACCATGGTCTTAAGGATCCCATTGCAACTTATATGGATTCATATGTTTTAGATTGTCTGAAAATTCTAGTTTTCATTATTTCACCGATATTCATGGGTAAGCATTTTTCTTTGAAGGAATTTCTATCTCTATTTTTAGACTTCTATTATTCTCTATTGATCAGTGGTATAGATGGGATTCCTTCGGTCATGAATTTTCTTGAATGGTTACTGTGTAAATTTTCCTTTAATTGATCAAGTTGCCGATCTGGTTAGGGTAGCATAGGTAATAAGCTTGCTTCCCGAGCATTGCTTTCCTTTAGTTTCTAAGCAAGATTTCTAGTTTTCATGAATAAGTGGCAGTATCAGAGGTTGGTTTCACATATGACTCCATAGCCCAACAGATAAGGCACTGGAGCTGCAACGGTTCTTTGAGCCTCATAGGGAGGAATCTATCCCTTGTGGAGCCAATGTTATCACATGAGGTTTTAAAGGGTCACATGTAGTTGTTAAGGGTCATTCATCCTTTTATTTTTTAAGTGTTAAGAGAAATATTATATTTTCACCTACTGGAGGCATTTACAGACTCATATTCCATCTACTAAGACTTTTTTTGTTTTTGAGGATTCATTTCATAACACTGAAAAACACAGATATTTCATAGCACCTGGCGCTATGAAATCGTCTACACAAAATATTCTGTAGTTGCACTACCAAAAGGCACAACATAATCACCTAGCCAAAGTACACCATCAAAACCATCCTGCAAACTCAAAAAGAGAAAAAGTTTTGAACAAAACGAGGTTTTTGTTGCATTTTGGGAGCAATGTGACCCACAATGCGACCCTTCTGCACAGTGCGACCCACGACATGACGCTTCTACAAGTTTTGAGTGAGTAACTTAAAACTTGGATTATGAATAAATGGGAAGGTATTTTTGCAAACTAGAGGTTTTTTTTACTCACATACCAAATAAAAAAAACCTCTATCATGTTTTCAAAATGTGTTATGGTTAGAGATATATTAGACAAAGAGTGTGACCCATGGTGTGACACTTCTGCAATGTTTGACTGACTAACTTAAAACTTGGACTATGAACAAATGGGAAGGTATTTGTGAAAACTGGAGGAGATTTTGTTCATTACATACCAAATGACAAAAAAAATCTCATTTTTGAAAAATGTGTTATGGTTAGAGATATATTAGACACAGAAGTGGCACTATGAAATGTGAAAAACTGTTTTACAACAACGCTACAAAATTTCTTGTAGTGGTTACTGTTTGGATATTCGCTTCATTGGGAGATTTCCACCTATCAAGGAAGGTTCAAATGGTCTCCTAGTAGTTTGTTTGACATGAGAGACATGTGTTCCATATTCAGATCAATCAGGATGACCTGTTTCAAAAGGAATTTATCATCATAGACAAAAGCCCAAAAAAATAGGAATTTGTTAGGCTTTTGTTGGAATATTTTGTAACAAGACTCCTAAATGGAGGAGTATCCTATGTAACTCATTGGTTTCGACTTCCTTAGGGTAGATATATATTATTAACTATAAGTAAAAGGGTTTTTGATGAGAAAAAGGTTGGATTCATGAGCCAAGAGAGGCTAGAGAGAGTAGGAGCATGCAGTTTCCCTATGTGTGTTCATTTGTAATCCCGTGGGCATTTTATGATTGTAATCATTATTGATATTGGAGACTCATGAGAGCTGTGATTTCAGATTGTAATTCGTTTGTTTTGTTTATCTTCTGATTTGAGTATATTTCATATTTGAGGATCAAAGGTTGCCCATGATTTATGGATCCCCAAGCAACAGAGGATCTGTTGTAGTTTTTCCCACCAGTCATTGTTTTATTCAAGTATTTGTTGATTTATTAAACTGAGAGGATCTTTGTTTAGTGAACATTCTATATCATGTTTTCCTTATTTATTCTTCCATCTATCAACATATAATCTTTTTTTCTGTTGAGCAACTTTAGTGCCTTCAATGAGTAGAATGTTTATGACTCCATTGCCCATTGGTGTAGCCTACTAATCTGCAGTATGCTACCCCTCTCCCTTTCTTTCTCCACCTTGTTAATCCACCTATTCAAAAACCAAAATTATCTTTTACATTCTGATGGGTGTTGAGCTTACACTTTAGCAGTCAAAGTGTGACTTTCAGTGCTAACAATATGAAAAACCATTTGTTGCAATATCTTTGGAACTATGGTTTTGCTCAATGAGGCAGAGAGCAATTTCTGAAGATGACGTCGATTTTCAAGAACACTCTGTCACACCTTTTTTTCTAGTGTAGTCACATGGGCCTTGACCAAATAGACTTGCAGGAGCTTGCAAAACTCCATTATGCTACTCGGTTTGGATTTTAATCCCCTAAAAAAAATTGGCCACATGTCCTTGAATGACTTGAGGAGGCGAGTTGCTAGTATCATAAAAACTCAAACTGGGACTTGGATGCATGAACCCTCAATTGCATTGGATGCGAAGCACTGAGTTTCAACTATTGGGGCTCCTATGCTATCATTCTATCGATCAGAAAACCATTTGTTGGAGTATCTCCAACTCTAGGGTTTTGGTCAATGAGGCATAGTGCAATTTCTAAAGAGGAGGTCAATTTTCAAGAACAATGTGTCGGGTGTTTTTTGCTAGTGTAGTCATGTCGACCTTAGCCAAACAAACTTGTGGGAGATTACGTAAGTCCGTTATGCTACTCGATTTGGATTTTATGCCCATGGACCAAATTGACCACATGTCCCTAAATTTCTTGTGGAGGTGAGTTGAAACTCAAGATAAAACTCAAACCAATACTCACATGCATGAACTATCAATTGCATTGGATTAAAAGAACCTATTTTCAGCTATTAGGGCCCCTATGCTATCATTCCGTTGAACGAAAAAACATTTTTTGGAGTATATTTGGAACTAGGGTTTTGGTCAATGAGGCATAGTGCAATTTCTAAAGATGAGGTTGATTTTCAAGAACACTCTGTCGGGTGTTTTTGACTAGTGTAGTCACAAGGGCCTTGGCCAAATAGACTTACAGGAGCTTGCGAAACTCCATTATGCTGCTCGGTTTGGATTTTATGCCCCCAGATGAAATTGGCCACATGTCTTTGAATGGCTTGAGGAAGCAAGTTGCAACTATTGATAAAACTCAAACTGAGACTTGGACACACAAACCCTCAGTTGCATTGGATGCATAGCACCAAGTTTCATCTATTTGAGCTCCTACGCTATCATTTTGTTGACCTAAAAACCATTTTTTGGAGTATCTCCAACACTAGGGTTTTGGTCAATGAGGCATAGTGAAATTTCTAAAGAGGAGGTCAATTTTCAAGAACAATGTGTTGGGTCTTTTTGGCTAGTGTAGTCATGTGGAACTTATTCAAACATACTTGTGGGAGATTACATAAGTTTGTTATGCTACTTGGTTTGGATTTTATGCCCATGGACATAATTGACAACATGCCCCTAAATGGCTTGTGGAGGTGAGTTGAAACTCATGATAAAACTCAAATTGGGAATCAGATGCATGAACCATCAGTTGCATTGGATTAAGAGCACCTATTTTCAACTAGTGGGGCCCCTACGCTATCATTCTGTTGACCGAAAAACCATTTGTTGGAGTATCTCCGAAAATAGGGTTTTGGTCAATGAAGCATAGTGCAATTTCTAAAGATGAGATTGATTTTCAAGAACACTCTGTCGGGCATTTGTTGCTAGTGTAGTTGCATGGGCCTTGGCCAAACAGACTTGTAGGAGCTTGTGAAACTCCATTATACTGCTCGGTTTGGATTTTATGCCCCCAAACAAAATTGGCCACATGTCCATGAATGGCTTGAGGAGGCGAGTTGTAACTATTGATAAAAATCAAACCAGGACTTGGATGAATGAACCCTCTATTGCATTGGATGTGGAGCACCGAGTTTCAGCGATTGGAGCTCCTATGCTATCATTCTCTTGACCAAAAAATCAATTGTTGGAGTATCTCCAACACTAGGGTTTTGGTCAATGAGGCATAGTGCAATTTACCACATGTCCCTAAATGACTTGTGGGGGTGAGTTGCAACTCACGATAAAACTCAAATCGAGACTCAGATGCATGAACCATCGGTATCATTAGATTAAGAGCACTGGTTTTTAGCTAGTGGGGCCTATATGCTATCATTTTGTCGACCGAAAAACCATTTTTTGGAGTATCTCTAAAACTAGGGTTTTGGTCAATGTTGGCCCTTGACCAAGTTTTGAGGAAATATTGGTCGTGTTTGACCACTTTTGGGACTTAGATAGGCTGGACGAAGACGGAGCGCCCAGGCGAAGCTGAGATCACAGGATCTCACTTATTTTGTGGACTTGTGGACCCAACGAAAGGTTTACTAGGGGTTATGTAACGGGTTATTTGATGTCAGCCCATGTGTTTACCCATGTTTAGGCCTTTTTGTAAAAGTATATATAGGAAGGAATGTAATGTAGAAAGTAGTAGAAGATTAGTGCAAGCAATGTAAGAAGTAGTTTTTGCTATGTGCATAATATGTTAAGGTTGGCTCAATGAAAAAGGTTGTAAGTTTCTTTGTGCAATTTGGCTATGTAAAGTAAGGCTTTGTGCTGATAAGGAGTTGGCCTTGTGCCTTGACCTGATCTTGGGAAGGAAGATCTACTGCATTGTGCGCAAATCACTTTTCCTCTACAGAGTGTGCTATGTGGCTTTGTGCACAGGTGCAGATGAATGTAAGAAGATTGAAGACTAATACAGACGAAGAAGAAGTTGGTGGATGTAGCCCCACACTGGGGTGAACCACGTATATCCTGTGTCTTGATGTTCTTTGTGTGATGTGATTTATGATTTATGTTATTTATTTTCTTAGTTATATTGTTGTAATGAATGCATCTGATGTTGTAGCTTAATGCTTAATGGTGTTAAAGATAAATGAATGCTAGATCTGAGCTAATGCTATGTGCAAAGTGATTGTAAGTGCTTGATATTGATTGTTACTACGATGTTTTGTAGTAAGGGTTTAATCTGTGATATGAATGAGGCTCATAATCTAATGCATGTTGTTGGCTAAGTGCTCTGTCAAGTGTTGTAATCACAGATTTGTGTCCCAGCTTGGTTGTAGACACATGAGTCTTACAACCCCCCTTGCCTCTACTTGAGGTGAGACTTCATATTCTTCACAGGTGTTTCCGAAAGGGTAGGTAGTTAGGGTTTTGTTGGTGCATTGTTAGAGTTGAAGCCCAGGTCTACCCCCGTGCCAACAAATGGTTCTGTTGCTGGGACCTGAAACTGTGATTGCTGGGAACTGAAGAAAAGAGAAAGCTTTGTGCATAGATTTGTTGTTGTAGTGTTGTTGGCATAGGGGAAGACCTAGGGTTCAACTATTACAACAACGCACCAACAAAACCCTAAATACCAGCCCTTTCGGCAACACCTGCAAAGTAGATGAAGTCTCACTCGAGGTAGAGGCAGGGGCGGTGACATGGCTCAGATGTCAACAACCTTAGCTGGGACAGAGATCTGTGATTGTAACACCTTAACAGAGCACTTAGCAATTATATTTCATTAGTATTCAGCCTTAGTTTACAGTGCATCTAAAACCTAATAATAGATCAACACAGTATTCACACAAATCCAATAGATTCAAGCACTAAGCATACCAACATAGATCAGATATGTCATTCATTCATATTATTCAACACTAAGCTATCACATTAGATTCTTCTAAGAATATATCAGTGCAGTAAGCATTTAACCACATAAACAAGAGAACAACCATAAAGCACAAAGAAACCACAACCTGGGATATACGTGGTTCACCCCCACCCTAGGGATACATCCACCAAGTCTTCTTCTTTATTTCTTTCTATCAATATTCTACATGCATGGAGCCATGATATCTTACTTTGCAGAGGACAGGAGATCTACACACAGTTTTCTAGATCCTCCTTCCCTGAGTTACAACATAAAGCCTCTTCACAGTCTCTTACAATCACTTGCACTTAGCTCTTCAAGTTCCAAACATAACATGCACAAAGCACTTACAAGTTTCAGTTAGCACAATGTCCAGCCTCTCTTCGATTACATAGATCGAACTACTTCCTACATCGCCTAGCTTTCTATTTATATATTACAAAAAGGGACTAAACATGGGTAAACCCATGGGCCGACATCCCCATACCCATTACATAAGACCAAAATCAAAAAATACATAAAAAGGGGTCGGGATCCTGCGATCTCCGCTTCGACTTGCGCTCCACCTTTGACAGCCTGTTGAAGTCCCAAAAGTAGGTCAAACATGACCAAGGATCCTCAAAACTTGGTCAAGGGACAACAAGTGCACAGTATTATAATCAACTTGTGAAGCTATGTGCTAAGAAAGAAACCAAATCTAAAGAAAAGAGGTAAGATCTTAAAGCTTTGTGCTTTGGTAAGGGTAAGATAAGTGGAAATTTTTTCTTCAAAAGTATCAATCTAGGTATGTTTGATATATTTTGTCCTAGTATGAAAACTAGGGCACAGTTAGAAGAACGAGATGATTTGAATAAATTTGATAGAAATAGAGAAAGATATGTTATTCCTATGCATAGAAAAAAAAATTGGACTAACAAGTGGATGCAAGTACCTAGAAAGATTTTTTGCAGATTGCAGGTCTAACACTGTGATCCCAGTGCACAGTATAGGAAAGGTTGGAGCTCGTTTAAAAGAAAGAGTGGATTGACACTATGTTATAATTGCAGAAGACCAAGTCATCTTGCTAAGGAATGCCCTGGTATAGGTCCTATTTGTCTTTGTTGTAAAGTTGTTGGTCATAAGGTTGAAGATTTCCCAAGAATGATTGTTAAAGTTAAAAAGATGAACACGAGACAAGAAAACTATTAGGAAGGTCAAGAGACTAAGGATATGTTAAAGAATCATATAGAAAAAGAGTCAGAGACTATGTTAATACAATTAAAATAAGTAATGGATGATCACATAGACACCAATTTACTAGAGATATTGAAAGAAAAACAATGCATAGTTACAAGAATAGAAGACTTCGACATAGACTGTGTATTGGATGAAGAAACACATGTGAATATTATGCTAGAAAGCACTTGGGAAATTTTGGGAAAGCCTGCTATGACACCTTCATTGGGAAGAATAGGCTTGTTTAAAGGAAAGATGATAACTCTATGTGGAAGATTTATTAATGTACCTATGATTTCTCATGGAACATCTACTGAAGAATAATTTGAAGTCATTAAATTTGTTGAGAACAATACCCCTTTTCCACTTTTATTAGGTAAGACTTGGATTAAGAAGGATTAGATCAGAAAAAAAATAGAGGAGGAAGATACATAAAAGAAAAAGCAAGAACTAAGGGATCTCATAGCTCGAAGAATAGATCGATTGATAGAAGAACGAGAAGTTGATTCGAAGCAACAGAATGAAAGAGAAGTAACCATCAACTTTGAAAGAACACAAAAATGCTTGAAGGACCTACCCATCCAAGAAATAAGAATACCTACCCTGGAGTTAATAAGAGATGAGGTATTACCTTCGAACCCTTTGAAAGAACATCAACAGTGTGAAGTTACCATGCTAAGAGAAAATAAGAATCAGAATGGAAAGAGGAATCCAAAGACTCAGATCACAGGAAAGAAGGCTCGAAATCTCAATAGGAAGAAAGCTAAGCTGTAGGAAGCTACATAAAACAAAAGGAACACTTTGCAGGAGATAGATCTATAGAACTTGAACCTTGCCAGAATAGCAGAACCATGCAGAATAGGACTTCGCCATGACGAAGCTATAAGACCGTTGGAGGCACCCCGACCATTAGAATAACACCCTAGAATGGCTAGAAAACACAGTTATGAGAGAATGGATCGTTGAGACCATGCCATAATGGATGGATTCACATTTATGGATGCATTCCTGCTCGTTGGAGGAATCTATTACAATGCTTTCTTATTTAACCCATTGGATGCTGTGTCGGGACCACTTTTTTCCACCCATGACTATCCGAGCTAACAGAGAATTGATTGCATATCACACTATGATTTATAGACCTTTCCATCCTTTTGATTACCTCACTTGTCTTCTCACCTACCCGATATATTTAGGTACAATTACGAATGTTGGGTGAACCAAGCGCGTTAGAAAAGTTTGTGGAGGAGATTCTTGTAGACCTCATGGCTGAGAGAATAATGTTTGTAGAAATACAGGCGTGGTCGACTGGTGGATTGAAAGCATCCCCCTCAAATGGATGGCATTCTGGCTGCACTACTGAGAAGTGAAGCAAACACCGTGATGATCTAGCTAATGTGAAGTAGATCTCGTCGGTCATGCTAGAGTACATACCGCCTTTGGATGGCATGGTGAACCATGACAATATCCTGCATGAATTTGAGTACATGTTGATCACTGCGTACATCTCGAATGGGATACACATAGTTGGACCCTAGTTAGGACACATCCTAGCTCTGAAGAACAATGAATTTAACCTCGAAGACAGGAAGAACTACATGATTCTCTCTCCGCATAGGTATTTGATGAAGACGTTTGGGAAGAATCCGCACATAGTCTCCCAGCCATGGATTAAAGAGATCACGCAATCAACAATCCTGAATGTGATGAATATCCCTCACTTCAATTGACATCAGAAGGTTAAAATGTGCATTAAAATCCTCCTGTCATGTTACCATGGAGGTTATCTATAGCTTGACAGGCACATGACTGTGGATCCAATGATGATCCACCTCATCACAGGACTGAGCATGGAAGGACTGGACCCTCAACAATTCTACCTAGAGAAGACTTCAAATCGATCCCTAGCACAACGGATAAAGGAAGACCATGGCGATGTAGAAAATGGAAAGCGAGGCTACAAGGTAGCCTCCATATAGGATGGCGCAGTGCGCCAAGCTTGTCATGATTCATAGTAGACCTCACAAGGAAGTGTGTAGAAGGAATGCAAATGAACTGGGTGAGTTACCTCATCAACGAGCTCGAGAAGGACTTCCACGAAGCACATGATCAGGGATATGAATTCCATTTCAGTTGGTTACTAGTTTTAATTGCATTTGTCACTTGATAGATGTCGGAAGGAGTGACATTTCCAGAAGTTGATTCATCAGAGCCATTGGCCGCGAGGTTCACCACCTTGTGGTATACAAATGGCATGTCGAAGCAGTGGAATTCAAACGTTGTCTTCCATGCCTACTACCAAGAGTTGAAGCGTGTTATTGAGTCATTCCCATGCATGACCCCAAATACATTGCACTAGTATAGACCGCTAGAGAAGTTCCATGCAGATCGACACTTTATCTACATCACTGGATGTAGGGATGAGAGTAAGGATTAATTACAATCCTATTATAAATTAACCGACAAAGATATGGAGGAGATCACCAAATAATGGCCAACAGATTTCCTCATACCGGTTGACGATGCTAAACTTTCTGACCCTGACATCATTGGAAGCCCCTTCGTCACCCGGGTCGAGCATGTCAGGCAGAGCAGCACTAAGAAAAATAAGAAAAAGGAGGAAGTACAAAAGATAGAAACTGATGAGGATGACAGTGCCTCAGAGTTAAGTAGGCCTGACTCACCCGCAAGAGGAGGAAGAGACAAAGTGAACCAAGGAGGGGAAGAAGGAGAAAAGAAAGACAAAGGCGAAGTTACACTGCCGAAGGATCCCCTTACCGAGGCCAAAACATCGAAGAAAAGAAAGGTTTCTCTACAGAAACCCTCAGAAAGAAAGAAGACCCATGCCAATAAGCCTCATTCGAAGAATGTGCTCACAGAGGATGATGTCGGTCTAATAATCGCAGTCATGGAGGACGCTTCAAAGGATATCTTGCAAAGACATGGAGTGAAGAAGGAAACATTGTATGAAAGAATCGAGAAGGAGATGAAAGAGATGCAACAAGCTATCCATTTGAGCCGCGCAGTACCTACCATGCCTTATTCATGGAAAATCACAGAATTGGGGGATGAGCCCGCCCAATTACGAAGGCTAGCAGATGCAACAGAGGCTCAACTTCAACGAGTCCAAGAAGAAAAAGAGTAGGCTACAGAAACCTTGAAGAAATAAAAGGAGGAGGTCTTATAGAAACTTCGAGTTGCATAGAAGGAGAAAGATGAAATTCAGGTGATTTTTGAGGAGGACAATGCAAAGGTACAAAAATAAAATTACCAATTTCTCACAGAGAAGATTGCGGTCAAAGAGGTAGTGACTACAACACTTCGCTCTATGCCAGGCTTGGCACAGGAGGAAGAAAAGTTAACCAAGATTCAAGTGGGGAAGTTCGCTGAGGCCATTCGATAGCTTCAAGCACATATAATGGAGTTAGAGCTTCATGAAGTGTCGATCACTCCGCAAGAAGTGCACGACCAAAGGGAGGAAGCAACTAAGAGCACAATGGGAAGGATCAGGACACTCACCCCAAAATGTAAGAAATTGGGTGATAGTAGTGCATAGACCTATGAATGCCTCACAGAAAATAGAGAGATGAGGAAACTGGAAGCACAACTCCAGGAGGTGCAACAACAGGCATCCACCATCCATGCACAGATGAAGTTTCTCATTGTAGTCGAGAGGACAAAAATATCACATGAACAATGCATAGTCCAACAATAGATTACTACCATCCAGAGAAGAGTCATGGAGGTTACATAGAGACTCCAGTCAATGTAGGACGAAGCCTGCATGCATTTTGAAGAGATTGAAGGATGAGGCTTGCAGCTAGACCAAGTGGTTGCAATAGTGGAATAGCATCTGGAAGGGCCTGTTACCGAGAAAGTGATTCCGGATTTTGTCGAGCAGGAAGCTCTGGCGAAGTAGCAAGTCGAGGTATCTTGAGCTAAGCTTAAGGAATTTGAAGTAGTGTTGCCCATATCTGAGCGACTCAAGATGAGTCACATGTGAGTGTTGGGGGCCTGTTGACCCTTGACCAAGTTTTGAAGAAATATTGGTCGTGTTTGACCACTTTTGGGACTTCAATAGGCTGGATGAAGATGGAGTGCCCAGGAGGAGCTGATATTGTGGGATATCACTTATTTTGTAGACTTGTGGACCCAAAAAAAGGTTTACTAGGGTTTATGTAATAGGTTATGGGATGTCGTCCCATGGGTTTACCCATGTTTAGGCCTTTTTGTAAAAGTATATATAGGAAGCAATGTAGTGTAGAAAGTAGAAGCTTAGTGCAAGCAATGTAAGAAGTAGTTTTTGGCTATGTGCATAATATGTTAAGGTTGGGTTAGTGCAAAAGGTTGTAATCTACTTTGTGTGATCTGGCTGTGTAAAGTAAGGCTTTGTGCTGATAAGAAGTTTTCCCTACGCCTTGACCTGATTTTGGGAAGGAGGATCTAGTGCATTGTGCATAGATCACCTGTCCTCTATAGAGTGGGCTTTGTGGCTTTGTGCATAGGATCAGATGAATGTAAGAATATTGAAGACTAATAAAGAAGAAGAAGAACTTGGTGGACATAGCCCCACAATAGGGTGAACCACATATATCCCGTGTCTTGATGTGCTTTGTGCGATGCGATTTATGATTTATGTTGCTTATTTTCTTAGTGTTATTGTTGTAATGAATTCATCAGATGTTGTAGCTTAGTGATTAATGGTGTTAAAGATAAATGAATGCTATATCTGAGCTAATGCTATGTTCTAAGTGATTGTAAGTGCTTGATATTGATTGTTACTGCACGGTTTTGTAGTAAGGGTTTAATCTGCGATATGAATGAGGCTCATAATCTAATGCATGTTGTTGTATAAGTTCTCTGTTAAGTGTTGTAATCACATATTTGTGTCCCAGCTTGGTTGTATACACCTAAGTCCTACAACCCCCCCTACCTCTACCTCAGGTGAGACTTCATCTGCTTCACAAGTGTTGTTGAAAGGGCCGATAGTTAGGGTTTTGTTGGTGAGCTGTTAGAGTTGAACCCTGGGTCTACCCCTGTGCCAACAATCAATGAGGCATAGTGCAATTTCTGAAGATGAGGTCGATTTTCAAGAATACTTTGTCGGGCATTTTTGGCTAGTGTAGTGGCATGGGCCTTAGCCAAATAGATTTGCGGGAGATTGTAGAACTCCATTATGACGCTCTGTTTGGATTTTATGCCCCCGAACGAAATTTTCCACATGTATTTGAATGGATTGAGGAGGCAAGTTGAAACTATCGATAAAACTCAAACTAGGACATGGATGCACAAACCCTCAGTTGCATTGGATGTAGAGCACTGAGTTTCAGCTATTGGGGCTCCTACGCTATCATTCTGTTGTTTGAAAAACCATTCGTTGGAGTATCTCCAACACTAGTGTTTTGGTCAATGAGGCATAGTGCAATTTCTAAAGAGTAGGCCAATTTTCAAGAACAATGTGTTGGGTCTTTTTGGCTAGTGTAGTTGTGTGGACCTTAGACAAACAGACTTGCAGGAGATTAGATAAGTCTGTTATGCTACTTGGTTTGGATTTTATGCCCATGGACCAAATTGATCAAAGGTCTGTAAATGTCTTATGGAGGTGAGTTGCAACTCGCGATAAAACTCAAACCGAGACTCAGATGCATGAACCATCAACTACATTGGATTAAGAGCATCGATTTTTAGTTAGTGGCCCCCCTACGCTATCATTCTGTTGACTGGAAAACCATTTGTTGGAGTATCTCCAGAACTAGGGTTTTGGTCAATGAGGCATAGTGAAATTTCTGAAGATGAGGTCAATTTTCAAGAACACTCTACCAGGTGTTTTTGGCTAGTGTAGTCGCATGGGCCTTGGCCAAACAGACTTGTGAGAGCTTGCAAAACTCCATTATGCTGCTTAGTTTGTATTTTATGCCCCCAAATGAAATTGGCCATATGTCCTTGAATGACTTGAGGAGGTGAGTTGCAACTATTGATAAAACTCAAACCGAGACTTGGATGCATGAACCCTTAGTTGCATTGGATGCATTGCACCGATATTCAGTTATTGGGGCTCCTACACTATCATTCTGTCAACCAAAAAACCATTTGTTGGAGTATCTCCAACACTAGGGTTTTGGTCAATGAGGCATAGTGCAATTTCTAAAGAGGAGGTCAATTTTCAAGAACAATGTGTCAATTCTTTTTTACTAGTCTAGTCATGTGGACTTTAGCCAAACAGACTTGTGGGAGATTATGTAAGTCTGTTATGCTACTCGGTTTGGATTTTATGCCCATGGACCAAATTGACCACATGCCCCTAAATGGCTTGTGGAGGCGAATTGAAACTCGTGATAAAACTCAAACTGGGACTCAGATGCATGAACCATCAACTGGATTGGATTAAGAGCACTGGTTTTCAGCTAGTGGGGCCCCTACACTATCATTCTGTCGATCGAAAAACCATTTGTTGGAGTATCTCTAGAACTAGGGTTTTGGTCAATGAGGCATAGTGCAATTTCTGAAGATGAGGTCGATTTTCAAGAACACTATGTCGGGCGTTTTTGGCTAGTGTAGTTGCATGGGCCTTGGCCAAACAGACTTGCGAGAGCTTGCAAAACTCCATTATGCTTCTCAACTTGGATTTTTTTCCCTCGAACGAAATTGGCCACATGTCCTTGAATGGCTTGAGGAGGCGAGTTTCAACTATCGATAAAACTCAAACCAAGATTTTTCTGGATGAACCCTCATTTGCATTGGATGTGGAGCATCGAGTTTCAGATATTGGGGCTCCTACACTATCATTCTGTTGACCAAAAAACCATTTGTTGGAGTATCTCCAACACTAGGGTTTTGGTCAATGATGTTGGGTATGTATTATATTCTTTGCATGTGTGTGTGTGGGCGTGTCAGATTCGACAAATGCGTCTGGTGATCCCTCATAGTAGTTCCATTGGTGTCGTGTACACCAGGCGCTTTTTAGGGGGGTCCCAGGGGGGGCCTAGGGATGGCCCCCCCTGGTTATGCGCAACGCCCCCAAATTTTTTTTTGGGCGGTTTTTGCTATTTTTAGCGGATTTTGCTATTTTTAGCAGTTTTCTAAATTAATCACGTATTAAGGGATTAGGGTTTTTGTATCTATGAAATACCTAAAAACATTGTATATATTGTATGGTGAATGGTAAAATTCGATATAATGAATAAGAAAGGTTTTCCCCCATTGAGGGTTTCTTGTATAAATCTCTGTGTACTATGTGTATGAGCCATTGATTAATCTATGTTCTACTTAAGAATATATATGCATTGCTTTAATTCACTGGTTTAAAACTAACATGTGGAATCAAAGCTCATTTTTGGCTTCAGAGGGACACCTTTGTTGTTGAGGGTTTGGCTTGGTCTTGATAGATCGAGTTTATCTTGGGTCTGTGATAAACCTGGGTTTAGTGGGAGCTTTTGCAGTGGTTATTCAAGTGTAGAAAGAGCAATGACAATCTCTTCTAGAATCGAGATAGAGAAGTTCAACGGTAAAAAATTTGAGCTATGGAAGCTAAAGATGGAGTACCTTCTTGTAGACAAAGAATAATTGATCGTTGTGGATCCTGGCACATCGTCTACTAGCACACAGGCTATTGGCACACAACCTACTAGTACACAAACTACTAGTACACCACCTACTGGTATGTCGAAGGAAGATTGGGATAATCTACAACCAAGGAACTATGGGATAAGTTGGGGAATTTGTATCAATCAAAGTCCTCGGTAAACAAGTTGTTTCTTCGAAAGAAGCTGTATCATCTTAGGATGGAAGATGGAGATTCTGTGACAAAACATATAAATGCCTTTAATACTCTGGTAAGTCAACTTGTCTCTGTTAATATTATGATTGTAGAAGAATATAAGATTATTAATTTGTTATGTTCTTTGCTAGACTCTTGGGATAATCTGGTTGTAGCAATTGGTAGTACCACTCAATCTACATTGAAGTATGAGGATGTAGTTTCATCCTTGTTACTTGAAGAGATGAGGTGGAAAATCATGGATAGTCATAGCACAGATGCTTTATTTGTAAGAGGTCGTACCCAAGACAAGAATCCTAGTAAGCCTTGGGGGGGGGAGACCTAAATCTATAGGTAGATCTAAGTCTCCAGGAAAATATTTGAGGAAATGCTGGAAGTGTGGTAAAACAGGGCATTATAAGAAAGATTGCAAGTGTAAGAAGGTTGAAAAACCAAAGGGATCTGATAGTACCTCTTCCACAAAGGCAAAAACCTCCACTGAAGAAGGAGGTGATGTTTACCTAGAATATATAGGTACACATACATACCGTGATGTATGGTTGATTGACTCAAGTGTGTCATACCATATGACTCCTCATAGGGAGTGGTTCTCTGAATATGAAAAATATGATGGTGGTGATGTATTCCTAGGAGAGGTCTCGACAACCAAAATCATGGGACATGGAAGGGTTAAGTTGTTGCTAAAAGATGGAAGGATTAGAACTCTCCCTGGGGTTTTGCAGATTCTGAAACCTGCCAGGAGCCTAATATCTGTAAGCAAGTTGGATGATGCAGGAGTGGATATTGTATTTGGAAAGAACACTTGCAAGATGGTACGAGGAGAAATGGTGTTGATGAGGGGAGTTCGGTGTGGAACTCTTTACAAGTTGTTGGGAAGAAATTATACTAATAGGTGTAATAGTTATGCTATCCCTGAGCAGAGAAATAAAGGAGACAAGACCAATATTGTCCCAGAAAAGAAGACAATGTTGTGGCATCAAAGACTGGGGCATATTGGAGAAAAGGGCCTTCGGACACTACATGGTAAAGGTATGGTTGAAGGTATGTCTAATTGCACTCTATATTTTGATTTCTGTGAACATTTCATATATGGTAAACATAATCTAGTAAGATTCCCATCTGGTGCTACAAGAGGAAAGGGGATCTTAGAGTTGATACACAGTGATGTGTTTGGACTTGTTCATGTCCCATCCCTAGGTAATTTTGTGTATTATGTTTCATTCATAGATAATTTCTCAAGGAAAACATGGATTTATTTTCTTAGAAATAAATCTGAGGTATTTTATAAATTTAAAGAGTTTAAGGCTCTAGAAGAAAATCAGTCAGGGAAGAAAATAAAGGTATTGAGAACATATAATGGTGGAGAATTCTACGGAAATGAATTTGAAGAATTCTGTAAAAAGTGTGGTATAGAAAGGAAGAAGAGTAATCCATACACTCCTTAGTAGAATGTAGTTGCAAAAAGGATGAACATGACACTGATGGAAAAATCAAGGAGCATGCTCAGTGGTGCCGAGTTAGGACAAGAATTCTGGGCAGAGGCAGTGGGTACAACATGTTACATGGTCAATTGATCACCTTTATTAGTGTTGGATGATAAAACTCCACATGAGGTATGGTATGGAAATAAACCCTCTCTTCAACATCTTAGAGTGTTTGGTTGTGATTCTTATGTACATGTTCCAAAGGAAAATAACAGTAAGCTGGATAAAAAGGCTGAAAAGTGTATCTTTATTGGTTATAAAGATGGTGTGAAAGGTTATAAGCTTTGGAACCCAGAAACCAAGAAGACTGTTTACAGTCGAGATGTTGTTTTCAGAGAGGTAAAATATGTGTCCAAATAGGAATTCCTACCAACACAAGATGAACCTGAGAAAATAGATCTTGAGTTGGATGATGCAAAATTTGAATCATCTGAAGAAGAGGAATCAGAAGAAGAAGAATAAGAAGAAGAACCTCATACCCCAATATTGAGGAGATCAATGAGAGATAGAAGGGATCTAGAAAGGTATAGTCCACCTGATTTCCATTCCAATTTTGCTTTATCTATTACCGATGATGATCCCAGAACTGTCAGGAAAGCAGTGAATTCAAAGGATAGTAAACTCTGGAAGAAGGCCATGGTTGAAGAAATGGATGCCTTGGATAAGAATGAGGCATGGGATATAGTTGAGTTGCCAGCTAAAAGAAAATATGTTGGTAGCAAATGGTTGTTCAAGAAGAAGTTTAATACACAAGGTAAAGTGGAGAAATACAAAGCTTGGTTAGTAGCAAAAGGTTATTCTGAGGTAGAGGGAATTGAATTTGGTGAGATTTTTTCTCCTGTTGCTAAGTTAAATTCTATTATATTTATTTTATCTATTGTTGTTTCTTTTGATCTTGAAGTGGAACAGATGGATGTGAAGAAAACATTCCTACACGGGGATCTGGAAGAAGAAATCTACATGAAGAAACCGAAAGGATTTGTAGTGAAGGGAAAGAACGAGTTGGTCTGTAAGCTAAAGAAGTCACTATATGGTCTGAAGAAATCACCTAGGATGTGGTACCAAGAGTTTGACACATACATCATTGGATTGGGATTTGTAAGAAGCAATGATGATCACTGTGTATATTTCAAGCAGGTTGGTAATCACTTCATTTATGTAGTGTTTTATGTTCATGACATGTTGTTGGTAGGAAATAACATGGATGTTATCAAGGAGGTGAAATCGTAGCTATCCTTCAAATTTGACATGAAGGATCTCGGTGTTGCTAACTTCATTCTAGGAATGTAGATTAAAAGAGATCATGCAAACATGAACCTCGGGTTGAATCAGAGAAAATATGTTGAGACAATATTGCAGAGGTTTAATATGCATGGAAGTAAACCGGTTAAGGTTCCTATTCCTATAGGTGTAAAGTTATCTGCAAATTAGTGTCCCAAGACATAGGAAGAAGAAGAGGACATGTCCCATGTTCCATATGCCAGTGCAGTTGGTAGTTTGATGTATGCAATGGTATGTACTAGACCAAACATTTCACATGCAGTGGGATTTTTGAGTAGGTATATGTCAAACCAAGGAAGGAGCATTGGACAACAGTAAAGAGGGTCTTCAGGTATCTTCATGGCACTACCAGTTATGGATTGTGCTACCAAGGAAGACTAGGATTGGACAAAGTGGTGGACACACATGGCTTTGTTGATGCAGACTAGGTTGGAGATGTGGATCACAGAAGATCTACAAGTAGGTATGTGTTTAACCTATTTGGAGGAACAATCAGTTAGATGAAAAAAATACAGGCTCTAGTGGCACTCTAAACTACAGAAGATGAATACATTGTAGCCACTCATGCAAGCAAGGAAGAAGTATGGTTACAGAGATTGTGTTCAGGTATTGGGTTGGTACAACAAGCAATGAGATTAGATTGTGACAGTTGGAGTGAAATATTCTTGGAAAAGAACCCATCTTATCATTCTAAGACAAAGCATATTGATGTTCAGTATCACTTTGTGAGAGATATGGTTGAGGAAAAGAAGTGTTACTGGAAAAGGTTGAAACTTTGAAGAATGTTGTAGATTCATTGACAAAGTTTGTGAGCAAAAAAAAGTTCTCTTGGTGTAGAGTAACAATGGGCATTTCTACCCTGGATTGTTGACTATATATAATCTAGTGGACCCCTAGATGCAAAGAAAATGACAAGTGGGATAATGTTGGGTATGTGTTATATTCTTTGCATGTGTGTGTATGGGCACGTCAGATTTGACACCTGTGTTTGATGATCCCTTGTAGTAGTTCTCTTTGTGTCGTGTGCATCGGGCACTTCCTAGGGGGGTCCCAGGGGGGGCCAGGTATGCCCCCCCCTAGTTACATGTAATGTTTGGCACCAGGTGGTAGCTGAAGGCCGACAGGGTTCTGGGCAACGCCCCATTTTTTTTTTGGGGGCGGTTTTTGCTATTTTTAGCAGTTTTCTAAATTAATCCTGAATTAAGGGATTAGGGTTTTGGTATCTATGGAATACCTAAGAGCATTGTATATATTTTATGGTGAATGGTGAAATTTCATATAATGAATATAAGAAAGGTTTTCCCCGGTTGAGGGTTTCCAGTATAAATCTATGTGTACTATGTGTATGAGCCATTGACTAATTTTTGTTTTGCTTAAGAATCTATATGCATTGCTTTACTTCATAGGTTTAAAACTTACAAATGAGGCATAGAGAAATTTCTAAAGAGGAGGTCAATTTTCAAGAACAATGTGTCGAATCTTTTTGGCTAGTGTAGTCGTGTGGACCTTATCCAAACAAACTTGTGGGAGATTACGTAAGTCTATTATGCTACTCGATTTGGATTTTATGCCTATGGACCAAATCGACCACATGTCCCTAAATGGCTTGTGGAGGCGAGTTGCAACTTGTGATAAAACTCAAACCGGGACTCAGAGACATGAACCATCAGTTGCATTAGATTAAGAGCACCGATTTTCAGCTAGTGGGGCCCCTACGCTATCATTTTGTTTGTCGAAAAACCATTTGTTGGAGTATCTCTAGAACTAGGGTTTTGGTCAATGAGACATAGTGTAATTTATGAAGATGAGGTCGATTTTCAAGAACACTCTGTCAAGTGTTTTTGTCTCTGGTATTGGTATTAGTATGGTATTGGAATTGGTATTGGTATTGGTATGGTATAGTATTAGTATGCATATCATTTCTAATGCATACCATTGTGGTATGAAATGGTATTGATATTGGTATGCAATGGTATGGTATTGGTATTGGTATTGGTATTGGTATTGGTATTGGTATTGGCAATGTTATTGGTATGGCATGGTATGGTATTGGCAATGGTATCAATATGCATATCATTGTCAATGCATACCATTTCCATTGAATGGTATGCAATGGTATTGGTATTGGTATGCAATGGTATGGTATTTCTATGGTATTGGTTTTGGTATTATTATTGGTATCAAATGGTATGGTATTGTTATTGTATTGGTATGTGATTCATATGGTATTGGTATTGGTATGTTATGTTATGGTATTGGTATTGGTATTGGTATGAAATTGGTATGGTATTGGGATGCATATCATTGCCAATGCATATCATTTCCAATGGTATTGGTATGGTATTACTTCAACCTCCAGTAGTAGGTTTACCATTGAATAAGAATGAATATGGAAAAGAAATACGACTGGTAACATGTAATGGCATCTTATTAGAGAAAGAAGGCAATCACCTTTCCCATATTTATTGATGTCATTGCCTTAATAAGATTGGTATAATACAAGTAATAAGTTAGTTAGTCTTAATCTTCATACTGTATCTATGAGTTATGCTTTGAGTGCCATACGACATAGTTTCCATAACAGGAGCTTAGTAATAGAGAGCTTAGTATGATTCCAATCATTGTGTTGTTTAGTGATGTTTGGTATAGGCTAAGATAGCCATACTACTTAGCTTCCATCTTGTAGCAAAGGAGAAAAATTGTATCATTGTGTAAAGGAGGACAGTTTGGAGGCAGAGAGATAGTGAGATTGCAATGAACCCTTTGGAGGCCCAGACATCATGAGATTGCAGTACACTTGAGTTGAAATGACCGGTTGAGGTAGAAAGATGTCAGATTGCAATGCACCCTTTGGATTGTACTACATTCTCATGATTTTTGGGCCTCCAAATGGTTTATTTCAATCTCTCTATCTCTCAGCCTCCAAATAGTCCTTTCAATTTGGGTGCACTGCAATCTCATAATCTCTAATCCTCCAAATGTTCATAGTGTTCATTTCAGTAGGTTCCATTCCTCCAAATATCTTATCACCAGAAAGAAGCTACCATTTTTGGTGGCATGTTCGGAGCCATACATTTATGTTAGAATTTATCCATACATTCATGTTAGATTTATCCATTGGTTAACCATAAACCTACAATGACATATCCATAATATCTATAGGATATCATAAAAGTATTATACATACCTAAACTTATAATTGATGGCTATATAAAATTATATGCTGAAAGGAGCAATCACACCTGATCTGATGAACTCGTCGACAATACTATTGGAATGGTTGGACCCACATGTTTCTCTTCAGTTGTATGGCCCTCTGTTAGTCTTTATCTTCCCTCAATCGACGAAGAAAGATATTAAATTACCTGCCAAAATCATTCAACCTCCATAAATATCTAAAAAATCAATACAAGTAATATTTGCAGTGCATTATTTACTCTAAGATGCATTTCTACGAGAGTCTCAGAACATACCTAAATGAGATCCTCTTGGTTTCAAGCATAATTTATTGGAGCCACGTGTATAATATTTGATCAAACTTCCTCCCTTGATTTGAAGTAGAAACAACGAAGTCAACATTAACTTTGTTTTTTCTCTGTTGGATCGAGGGAGGTTTGCTCCAAGATTAAACGACTCTAATAAATTATTCTCTACTGAACAGGGCCAACCATGTGAAGGCGGATGCTCTTATGGCTTCTCCCCCCGCCCCCCCTACATCACTCTCAATAATTCCCCAATACCCAACATATAAATCTATTGAAATATTTATAGCAAAAACAAACATATATACATACCAATATTCACAACTGTTTACAGTGAAATAAAATGTTTCCTTGATCCATTTGGAGTGAGTGGAATATGGTGAAAACAGATTTTATATTAAATAATTATTAAAATATTCATGCACATCATCATTTAGTACTTCTAGCCGACCTCTTATTCTTATCTCTATAGTTCATAATCATTTCATTAATATCTACGTCTTTGTTCTTTGAGTGCTCTTCAAAATATGATTGTGATTGAATCCTATCACGCAGAGCATGCCTAGTCATCGGGTACTCATGGTGTAATGGAGGCCTTTGTGATGAGGCATCACCTACAAAAGAAAAAAATACAAAATTTAAATGGCCAATTTTTAAATATCATTGAACTAGTTCAGTAATATTAAAAAAAATACCTGCAATGTCATTATTTACCTAGTGCACCGGTTGGCACCATTGGAATGGTTGCCCCTGCATGATCCTCTTGAACCATACGAGCATCAAGTACAACATTTTTTTCCATTGAGAACAAAAAATTTATAAGGATAATCATAAATGTATAAGTAAAAAAAAATACTAGTACAAAATGTATAACTACGAAATTATTAAGTATATGATTAAAATACATGCATATTACCATCATGTGCTAGCTCGATTGTAGCACCATTGTGGGGCTATGCCCCCTTGGAAAATTGGGACTAAATGGGATTAGAACCATCTTCTGGTTGCAAACTTCTATCAATGCATTGCTCTCCAATACTAGTGCGTTCATTGATAGTGTTGCTCCCCTGATTAAAACAAAGCTGTAAATATTAATAATATCCAACATGACTGAATTCTTTTAATAATAAAGGTTAATGTGGATTGAATTTTTTAAGAACCAAACATCCATATATCATAGAAAAACCTCAGGAAAAGTACTCAACACCTTGAAAAAGAGATAATCTCAGATAATAAGCCTCTTCGAGGGGGCAACCTCCTTTTACCCCACTTAAATGTTCTAGTACAAGATGATTCAAAATGAAAATGTTTCCTTGGTATATATAGGAGACTAGGAGGTATAATTACAACTAATGGCCTAAAGCCGACATAAATAAAATAACATTACTAATCTAAGATGCCCCAATTAAGGGGTAATAAATAACATTACTAATCTAATATGCCCCAATTAAGGGGTAATAAATAACATTACTAATCTAATATTCCCCAATTAAGGGGTAATGAGTCAATATTAGGGCTTAACATGCCCCTCCCCTTGAGACAAGCGTTGTCCGCAACACTTGAGTAACTCTGGATGCTTCTGTATAAAAGACTCATCTTCCCAAGTGGAATCTTCAGTCGATAGTTTCCTCCATTTAATGAGTTACTCTGAAATGGATCTATTCCTTAGTTGGCGAATTCTTGTGTTAGTGATGGCTTTAGGCTCCAATATGATTTTTCCTTCCTCGTCAAGTTCTGGCAATATAGTTTGAACTGGAATCTTGTCGCCTATAACCTTCTTTAAGCATGAAACATGGAAAACTGGGTGTACTCATGAAGATGCAGGCAACTCCAATT
>ML776811.1:1557742-1669246 GCA_009831015.1 Picea engelmannii
AGCACCCACTTGAACTTCTGAGGACAACAGTCCTCCCGAGCACCTCCCAACCTCCCTAAGATATCAATGATTAAATAAAAATTCAACTTTACAGATAAATTAGTTCATACCAATTTTACTTTGTTCTGTAAATCTTGTCTTCTACTGCTTGCCTTATCATTCTTCTCTGCTTCAGCTCTGACCTTATCATTCTGCTCTCCTTTAGCTCTTCTCTATCGTTCTCCTCTGCTTCAGATATTCATTTCATTTCATTCTCCACATTAATTAAACTTATTCCTCAACCCCTTCTCCTTTCTCCCTTCTCACTGTTTCATTCCTTTTTCCCTTACAGAACAACCAACCACATACAATGTCACTCGTTTTCTTTTATACATTCTGTTATGACGGTTCCACTTCCCATATCCTTCGACATGAGCAACGACAACTGTCTCAGCAACTGAATCGTCATCTGAAACATTAACTAATTCTACATAATGAGTCCGTTTCACTAATAGAAATCATATTCAGTCGTTAACTGTGAGAGAGAACAGTGACCCTCCGATCAATATTTCATCCAACGATTCAGATCAAATTGGGATACCACTCATCGCGATATCGGCATTCACAGTGTCGAGAGCACATGTACTCGGAACCCCCGATTCTCCGATCCCCGATGTGCTCCTTTCCCGAGCTTTAGCCCCTTCTGGCTAGAACATGGTCCATATGACCTGTCTCCATGTGACCTTGGTCTTATCACTCCATCGGAGTTTCGGCACTTACGATGACATAATGTTTATGTCCATAGGATTCGTGATTTCCCGATTCGCGATGCGCTTTAGCCCTCCTGGCTGAGCCTTGGTCCACGTGACCGTTACCCATGACCTTTCGTCGGGATTTCGGGGTAATGATAATGTGCATACGCCCCCTGGACTTGCAATATGCCAATTCCCGACTTCCTCTCTACTCCTTACACCTGTCCTGCATTGACTCCTGGGTGGCCCACAGCCTATATGCCTTATCGAGAAATCGCGTATTGCGATTTCACGATGTCTGATGTTCAATGTTCTTGTCAATACCAAAACCCGATCCCCGAAACTCCGACCAGGGCTAGGATCTACGGTTCAGATTCATTCTGGATTCAACGGCTGCGATTAAATCGCGAAATCACATTTCGCGATTTTGGAGTTCTTGATGTCAAGAGATTTTGACATTGCAAAGTGCCGATTCCCGATCCCCGATACTCCATGCAGAGATTTAATGGTCCTGATCACTTCTAGCTCGACGGCTCAGATTACATCGCAAAATCTCATATCGCGATTTCGGAGTTTCTGTTGCAGTGTGTTCTTGACATATCAAAGTCCCGATCGCCGATGCCTCTGCTGATGTCACACGTGGTTTGACATGTGTTAGATCCTGCCACGTGTCACTCTGATTCGTGAATTGCATGAGCCTGATGTGTTAGATCTGCCTGACACCTGTCATTCTCTGGTTGTGCCACGTGTCCCTGAGTGACGTGGTCTACCGACGTGAGTTGGATCAATGGTCTAGATCACATGTTGATCTGACGGTTCAGATTTAGTCGGGATTTCGCATATCGCGAAATCGGGGTTTTCGTTGCATTGTGTTCTTTGCATTATGAAATCCCGATCCTCGAATCTCCAATGAAGCCTCCTGGCTTCCACGCGTCCATACGAATGAACGGTCCAGATCCTACGGTCACTGACTCTTCTCCCGATTGTTGTTGCACGGCTATTCATTGCTATTGTCATCACTGCAACGACAACTGTACTTTCCATCAATGACAAGTATACGCTGATTTGCTTTCTGTTAACTGAAATTGCCAACAGCCTCAACCCAAGGAGAAGAAATGGTAGAAAGGTAAAGGTGGCCTATACATGTCAAAAGGGAGCAAGCAATTGAGAGTAAAGTACATTGTTAAGTAACAAATATGAGAGTTGTTATTGATTCATAACACAATGATGGATACAAAATTGGAAAGGCTAAGGCATGGGTGCGAGTTATTGACAATGGTATTGATGTTGTTGTTTTTTTCCATTACCTTGACTCACTCCATCCAGAAAAGGACAATTTTTTTAATTACCTTGACTCACTCCATCCAAAAAGGGCAAATGGTACAAGCCATTATTCAAAGGCCATGATTACATATTGGTCGGATTAATGGTGAATGGACATTGCATGGGCTTCATTATGACATTTGTAATTTTCACATCTCCCAAGGTATATTCACAACTCCAAAGTTCGTTCACAACTCTCGATGTAATCTTACAACTCTCAAGGCATTGGTCAGAATGGCATAGGCAGTTTGGGGACATTCTTCATGCACATGAACCTTTCATGCCGTGCCACGTTACAAATATTGGAGTGGTCAACTTGTTTGCGCATTTGGATTCATGTGTCACATAGTTTGATGGATGACCTCCTAGTTTAATAGATGTTGGATATTGACGAGAAAACATGCTTCATAGACAAGACCTCGATGGCTAAGATTTTTTTGGAAATGAACTTGGGAGATGGATTGCTTGAAGGAATTGATATCCAGGTGGGAAATTGTTCTTATTGTTAGGAGATAGACAATGTTAATATTCCTTTTTGGTGCTCCATCCTTCATATGTATGGTCACCTTAAGTAAAATTTCCCTAAGAAATATACACCCAACGATGAGGAAGAAGTTGAAGAGTGAATAGAGGACATTGCCAAGCTCACAATTGATCTCAAAATGATAGCGGGAAGAGCCATAATCCCTCTTCATCAAAAGGTAATTCTATATATGTGGATCCTTCTTCTGTTATTATTGAATATATATTAAGATATATATTTAGATAATGATGTCATCAACTCATCATTGAAAGACCTTGAGAAATCACTAAAATATCCAACATTGAAAGAAAAAATGCATATGAGGAATTGGGATGTCATTAAGAAGACTAGAACCTAGATGGAAATGAGAGTCCATATGGATAAGAAGATTTTGGAAAATATCAATACCTTGTTAGATGTTAAATAATTAGGTTTAAAGGGATCCCTTAAGTTACATTATGCCATAGGGCGTATTCTTTCAAAAATTCAATTCGAATTGAATCTATTTGACTAGATCTAATGTTCTATTTTGAAATTATGCATAGATCTAGCACACTTTTGCTAGCTAAACCAAATGACTAGTGTTGAAATAATGTAACTAGAAAGAGTATTTTATTTATTATTGATATATTATTCATTAGATCAATCCCCTTTTGCAGATTGATCATGTCGGGTATTGTAAATAACCAAATCCCCTTTTGCGGATTGGTAAAACCCTAATTGTAATAGGCAGAATGAGAAGTTGGCTCCCAAATTAATTAAAGGTGGTTATAACCACCTAGATTGAGAGTTCAACCCTGCCAATGAAAAGTCACCTGCCAGATTGTATAAATAAAGAGGCCAGCGCCTCATTTGGACACACACTCACTTGTTTTTCAGAGCACAAATTCGTAGCTGCAGTTGGAGAAGAAAGAAGAGAGAGAGAGAGGCACATTCTTGGGAGAGGACTTTCTATATTTGTTTGAGTTATCTCTTGGCATTGTATTGGCTATCTATATTAAGGAAATTTTTGCTGGGTTTTCTCCCCCATGAGGGTTTCCCAGGATAAATGACGTATCTCTTATGATTGTGTATTTCTCATTGATCCTATATATGCTATTGTTATCTAGTGAAATGAAAAGAAACTTAATAACAGCTTAAACGTTAACATGGTATCAGAGCTAAGATGAAGAGAGCATATTTCATGAGAGAAAGTGAAAAACGTCACTGTTGTCATACATGCAAATTAGGGATTTTTGTTGGACAAGTATTTCAGCCCCAAAACCATATAGAAAAGTGTGCCCTTCCTCAAGGATCACTTTGGCATCCTCAATGCAACTTTTCAGTGGCTAGATCTCTCAGAAAGTGAAACCCTGGTTTTCTCAAAGTACTAGAAGTACCAGAAAACCAGAGTAGCAGAAGTACCAGAAGTACTAGAGTACCAAAAGTACTAGAAAACCAAAAGCACCAGTCCAAAAATCTGTAGATCAAGTTTGGAGGGGTAAAAGTTGGATTTTCTAAAATCTAACCACACCAGGCTACTCGCCTCAGCCAAATGCACCTCCTGGTAAGTTCATAATTTAATTTTGAGTATTTTCATTTTTGGTCATTTTCCTAACCCCAGGTAAAAGATGTCTGCAAGAATTAAGCTTGTTGACAAGATGGAAGGTGTGGAAAACTTTCATTCCTAGAAGTATAGGATTGGTCTCATTCTTAAAGAGAATGACCTAGAAAGATTCATCAAAGAATAAGTACCAGAACCCATCGATGTTGCAGATAAAGAAAAACACCACAAGGACATAATTAGGGCCAAAAGAATCATTGCAAATTCCATCAAATATCAGTTGATTCCTCAAGTGTCATCAAGTAATACTTTGAAAGAAATGTTTGATGCCCTAACTAGACTATATGAAGGAAAGAACATAAACCATAAGATGAATCTAAGAACTTAACTCAAGAATACAAGGATGCAGAGAGGAGAATCAATCCAAGAATATTTCTCCAGAATATCTCAATTCAAAGAAAAAATAGAAGTGATCGGAGATGCTATAGATGAAGATGAACTTATAATGATGGCCCTTAATGGTCTCTCAAGACCTTGGGATGCATTCATCCAAACTGTTTGTGCAAGAAAGGAGAAAATACTATTTGACAGTCTGTGGGAAGAATGCATTCAAGAAGAATCAAGAGTAGCCAATCGAGAAGCTTTACTTTCAAGAGATGAAGATCAAGCCCTAGCTACTCACACTAAAGGAGGAAGAAATAAGTCTTACCTCCAGAAAGAAACTCATAAAGAGTCTCACCCCCAAAACAAATTCAATCATAAAGAATCTCAACCAAAGAGATTCCAAAAGAAAGGACAAAGAAAGGAAAGAGATTACTCATTTGTCCAATGCTACCATTGTGACAAGATGGGACATATTGCAAGACATTGTCTAGATAGACAAGAAGAATACAAGAGGAAAAATAAGAGACATCATGCCCATGCAGTTGAAGATGAAGAGCCACCTGCAAAGATGTTAAGAGAATGAATTAAAGACTATGTCTTAATCGAGTCAGCCCTCTTAGGATCGGTAACACTTGGAGAGGACACTTGGCTCATTGATAGTGGTGCTTCTAAGCACATGACAGGTCAAAGAGATGTTCTCTCTTTCCTTTCAGAAAGTATGTTTCTCATAAAGTTACACTTGGAGATGATTATCAATACCCTATCAAGGGAGTGGGAGAATCAAAATACAAGCTTAATTCATGTACTCCAATGAAGATAAAGGACGTACTCTATGTACCATGTTTGACAAAGAACCTACTCTCCATATCAGATTTAGAAAAGAAAGGCTTCAGAATTGCCTTTATATATGGAGAATTTCTTATGTGGGCTAAAGGAGAAACCATGAAAGAAGTAATCGTCATTGGAAAAGAAGAAGGTGGCTTGTATAAACTGAAGGGTCACTCAGAAGCAGCCATGACCCATGCCATTGAGAATCCATGTGAACTTTGGCATATAAGATTAGCACACATCAACTACAAGGAATTACCGTATGTATGCAAGGTAGTCACAGGTCTACTAGAACTCAAGGTTGACCATGAAGGTGTGTGCGATGGATGTACACAAGGGAAGAAAAACAAGAATCCTTTTCCAAAGAGAGATAGCAAAGAAGAAGAATTACTAGAACTCATTCACTCATATGTGTGTGGCCCAATGCCATCATCATCCATTAGTGGGTATGTATACTATGTATATTTTATTGATGATTAGTCTTGTAAAACCTGATTTTACTTGTTGAAATCAAAAGATGAAGTGTTCAGTAAATTCAAGGAATTCAAAGCCTTGATAGAGAATCTTTTTGAAAGAAATATCAAGATACTCAGGTTAGATAATGGAGGAGAATACACCTCAAAAGATTTTGTAAACTATTGCAAATATGTCGGGATTAAGAGGGATCTCACCACTCCTTACAATCGTCAACAAAAAAATGTGGTAGCAAGAAACAATAGATCGATAATGGAAGCAGTGAAGACCATGATTCATGATCAAGATATTCCAATGTGCTTATGGGAAGAAGCATCAAAAGCAACAATATATGTACAAAACCGATTGTCCCATAGTGCACTTGGGTTCAAGACCCCCGAAGAGATGTTCTCCGGAAAGAAGCCATAAGTAAGCCATCTCAAAATATTTGGCTGCCCAATATTTGTACATATTTCGAAAGAGAAGAGAAACAAGTTGGACCCTTCAGGAAATAAGGGAATATTTGTTGGATACTGTGAGGTCTCCAAGGCCTTCAGGGTTTATATACCAAGTCACCATCATATTGAGATCAACAGGGATGTGACCTTTGATGAAGACGCAACACTCAAGAAATCCAGAAGATGCGATCTTGAAGAAGTATATGAAGAGGAACCTGTAGCTCCCATAGTTGTAGTGAGGGAAGTTCCCAGAATTGCAGAACCAGTAAGGGAAGTCATAACTTCCCCTGATGAGGAAATTCTATAAGATCATGGCATAGTAGAATTTCAAGAACCCCCTCAGATGACGATCTCCCATAAAATAAATCCTTCTTGGGCTAGGGATCTTATTCAAGATGGATAGAATTATGGTGTTCCTGAAGGAACCACGAGACAGGTGAAGAGACCTAAGCCATTCTCCATTTATATGGCTTTGATGTGTGATCTCCTAAAGAAGGAGCCTACCTAAGTTGAGGAGGCCATTCATAAGAAATAATGGGCAGATTCCATGATAGAAGAATACCAATCCATAATAAAGAATGATGTATGGGAAATAGTTCCTAGACTGAAGAGCAAGGATGTGGTATCTTCCAAATGAATTTTCAAAATAAAACATGTTGTTGATGGAAGTATTGAGAAGTACAAAGAAAGGTTTTCCGCTCGTGTCTTTTCTCAAAAGGAAGGCATTGACTATGAAGAGACATTCGCTCATGTAGCTATATACACTTTGATCATAACCATCATATCCTTGCATCTAAGATGAATTGGAAGTTACATCATATGGACATAAAGACTGACTTCCTAAATGGTTTCATCAAAGAAGAAATGTATATAGAACAACCTCAAGGATTTGAAATTGAAGGCAGGAAGACACATGTCTGCAAGTTGAAGAAGGCTATGTACGGGTTGAAACAAGCTCCTAGAGCTTGGTATGGAAGGATAGACAATTTTTTGACGAGCTTGGGCTTTACCAAGAGTAAAGTCGATTCTAACCTCTACTTCAAGGTTATGAATGATGAGCCAATGATATTGTTGTTGTATGTGGATGACTTATTTTTAACTGGAAGAAGAAAAGGTCATCACCAAATGTAATAAAAATCTCACTTCATAATTTGAGATGAAAGACCTTGGCCTAATGCATTATTTCTTAGGTCTTGAGGTATGGCAGAGCCTCGGGAGAATATTCCTTAACCAAGGGAGGTATGCAGTTGAAATCTTGAAGATATTTGATATGCTGGAGTGCAAGTCCATGAATACACCCATGGAAACGAAGTTGAAGCTTCTGGTTGACACTTTGTCATAATTGATTGATGTCGTGCTGTATAGATAGATCATTGGATCACTGATGTATCTGACGAACACCAGACCAGATATCTATTCTTCCATCACAACCTTGAGTCAGTTTCTGGTAGAACCCAGACATGTTCACCTAGTTGCTACAAAACATGTGATGAGGTACCTTAAGGGTACATTAGATTATGGTCTCAATTATGATGGAGATCATAATTTCACACTAAGTGGGTACACTAATTCGAATTGGGCTGGAAGTGTCTCTGATAGAAATATCACTTCAAGGATGTTGTTTCAGTTTGGGATCATCCATGATCTCATGGCAGAGTCAGAAGTAATCAAGCATTACTCTCAATACAACGGAAGCAGAATACATTGTTGCATGTTATGCCAATGAATCCATATGGATTTGTAAGTTGTTGACTAGTCTATTTGACCTAGATATGGAATTAACCACGATCCTATGTGATAACCAAAGATGTATAAAGATGACAGATAATCTTGTATTTCATGACAAGTCGAAACACATAGAGATCTGATACAATTACATCCGTGACATGGTGCAGAGAGGAGCCATAAAGCTCCAATATGTTAACAATCATGAATAGGTTTTCGATGTGTTGACCAAGCCTCTATCTCATGTAAAGTTTGAGAACTTTCGAGATAAGCTTGGTATAGTTTGAAAGGACCTCCCTTAATAGGGGGAGTAGTGTTGTGTTGATATGTCAACCTAGTTTTGTGCTTCCAGCTTAATTGTTGTGTGGTGATGCCAACCTAGTGTTGTTCTTCTAGCTTAATTGCTATGTGGTGATGCTAGACTAGAGCTATGCTTCCATCTTAATTTTTGTGTGGTGATGCCATCCTAGTGCTGTGCTTATAGCTTAATTGTTGTGTTGAGATTCTAGCTTAATTGTTGTGTTGAGATTCCAGCTTAATTGTTGTGTTGTGATTCCAACTTAATTGTTGTTTTGTGATTCCATCTTAATTGTTGTGTTGATATTCCAACTTAATTGTTGTGTTGTTATTCCATCTTAATTGCTGTGTTGAGATTCCAGCTTAATTGTTGTGTTGTGATTCCAGCTTAATTGTTGTGTTGTGATTCTAGCTTAATTGTTGTGCAATGTGCCAACCTCATGTTGTGATGATGTGTCGGCCTCGTGCTGTGATTATGTGTTCAGCCTCATGTTGTGATGATGATGTATTAGTTTTGTACTAATCCATATTGATGCAGATGATGATTCCATTGTGAATGACGATGTTGCTGATGAGAAAAAACTTCTAATGATTTATAGATATGCCAATCAATGTTCCAAGATGTTGTTGATGATGTTGTCCTCTCTCTCACCTGATGCTATTGTAGAATACCCTTCTTGTTAGGGGAGGGGGGGGTGTTGAAATAATGTAACTGCAAAGAGTATTCTATTTATTATTGATATATTATTCATTAGATCAATCATGCAGGGTATTGTAAATAACCAAATCCCCTTTTGCGGATTGGTAAAACCCTAATTGTAATAGGAAGAATGAGAAGTCGGCTCCCAAATTAATTAAAGGTGGTTATAACCACCCATATTGACAAGTCATCCCTGCCAGTGAAAATTCACCTGGCAGATTGTATAAATAAAGAGGTTGGTGCCTCATTTGGACACACACTCACTTGTTCATCATAGCACAAGTTTGGAGCTGGAGTTGGTGAAGAAAGAAGAGAGAGAGAGGTGCATTCTTGGGAGAGGACTTTCTGTATTTGTTTGAGTTATCTCTTGGCATGGTATTGGCTATCTATATTAAGGAAGTTTTTGCTAGGTTTTCTCCCCCATGAGCGTTTCCCAAGATAAATGATGTATCTCTTGTGATTGTGTATTTCTCAGTGATCCTATATATGCTATTGTTATTTAGTGAAATGAAAAGAAATTTAATAATAACTTAAACCTTAACAACTAGTTTTATTCTTGGATCTAGTGCCTATATATAATATAATAATGCTTCACTAATTCATTTCACTTATTGGAAAAATGTGGGTTAAGGAATGAAAAAATAATTTGCGTGTAATTGCTTGATAAACCACGAGGGATTTCCACCACTCGAGCCAAAGATATCTCCTACTACGCTACTCCTTTATCTAAGTGTAAACTAACAACATAGTCTAGTCTTGTATGCATGCACAAATACTTCAATTTCACGCACTAACTATAATTCTTAATCGATATTTTAAATGTTTAAGAGTGTTTTTTGTCCCTCTTCACTTCATGAATTGCTTCACAAGTTCCCTCCAATACTAAGACAAGTTTGGATTTCTATTTTTGGACCCTATTAAGAAAATGTAGGTGCACATCCTCACTATAGCACATCATAAAGATATCATGTGTTACCCATAGAAGTGTAAAAACATCCCTCTCACCTATATTAGAAGAAACTAATGATTGGTTTATGCATCATCCTAATTATTCCGATCTTTTTACTAGCAGACATAAGTGAAATCACTCTTGAAGGGATCTAAATATTGCATAAAAACAATTCATTTCCCAATAGGGTGTCTTCTTAAGGTGTATGGGAAGGGGATAAGAAGGCACAGGCCATCCAATTCTTAGGGTTCTAAAAATTGCATAAAATCAATTCTTAGGGTGTATGGGAAGGGGAGAAGAAGGTGTAGGAAATCCAATTCTTAGGGCGTATTCTTAGGGTGTATGGGCAGGGGTGAAGAAGGCGAGTTTTCCATCTCCTTCCAACACAAAAATGGAACTATCCAAACTTGTAAAAACAAAAATACTAATCTCAAATTAGCAATGTAAATTCAAGTGTGCAGAGGTAGTCACCATCCTCACCCTTGCCCTTAGTCTCGACGTTACTTGATCAAGTGTGTTGGACTGGACTGTCACAATTTATTGTGCAGGTGTAGGGTCTCCTTATCTCCACTATGCGGGGTCTCTCTCCTCCCTCTCGCTGGGCTTAATTGAATGGTGGTCAGATTTCAGGGGTTTTGCACCACTGCACGAGGTTGTCTCCTCCTTATTGCACTTGATCTCCTCCCTCTCACTGGGATAGAATGGTGGGGTTTTTTGGGGGTTTCGCTCTAGTGTTGTTGTGTGTGAATGGGCGCAGACTCATTATGCAATTCAATTTTATTTTTATTTTTATTATTATTATTGTTTTTAATATAATTAATATATATCAATTATATATTATTTAATATAATATATATAATTGATATATATAATAATAAAAATAATAATCTAGGATAGGTGTCAATACCCCGACAAGTGTTAATATGTTATTTCACCGAGAACAAGTGTCAATACCCCACAGTCACAAGATTTATATCGTGACACTAGAGTAGAGTCCACATTAGGAACATCGAGAGTAGTGGCAAGGTCGATACACTCATAACCCTAGAAAAATATCCCATCAAACAAATAACAACGATTTTGGTGTAAGGTGTAATGCCTGTGGTACTAGGGACAAAGACAATTGGTGGACAATTATCAATGGTGTTGGGGCGATGTTGCATTGTTTAGAATTCCTTAATGGATAGTGTGACAATAACACGTCCTAGTTGTTACAAATACTTGCGATTAAGGAGAAAGTGAAACTACACTCAAAATTAATTTACACTCGTGAAACCCAACTACATGCCAAGTTAATTCACACCCATGATGTCTTAGTGGGAAATTACATCCCATGATGGGTTATAATTGGGCATTGTACTTGAAATGAAATCACATTCCTTGGGAACTTGTGTCATTCATGAGAGAAACCTTCCTCCTGTATGTTGATCTTTTGTCTTATCCCTTCCAATCTTGTGCTGCCATCGATGGGTTCTCTCTTGAAAAAATTGTTATTGTGTTGTTGGCTTTGGTGAACTTGGCTTTGGTCATCAAACCTATGGGTGGAAACGCATTGCCACTCATTTGGATCTCCTAAAGAGAAATTACCATGGGGAACTTGGTCATTTGATGGATGAAACACAACACAATTCACTTAGTTAGCCACCCTATTCCTTCTAACTATTCTATACCATTCTCTCTTGGAAGTTGTATGCATGGGGTTGTCTTATCATTGTGTTGGTCCTCTCCCCTTGGCATAGTTTGTTGGAAATATTGGATTTTATCATATCTCCAACTGGGGATTTTTCTTCACATAAACATTGTGATGGATGCCACTACATATTTGACATGTGTAGCTAACCCATGCACTAAATCCATTTGTTATCACCATAACAATTTTCAGATCGGAATCCAAATTTCAGAAATTTAGTGAAATGTTATATCACTGTGGAAGCATGATAGTTTAGTGGACCGAGCTATATCTAGTAGCATATAGACAAATATAGCGGAGGCGCAAAATGTATAACTCGGTGAACCGTTGATCTTGAAGAAGCCTGGATCAACGGCTAAGGAACATATCGGGGAATGAAGCAACGCGGAAGATAATTATTCGAATACGGGTCGAGGAAACCATTATAGTTTCGTTCGTGGACACGTGGCACCCTCAGAGACACATCGGGGCGAAAAGAGGTCTACCTAAAACTGTTTTATCCAACCCCTGATATCAAAAGTTGATGAATCTTGGTAGACCATAGATCACCTGCTTATTTGCATTAAGTTTTTCCCAATGCATCCTGTCCTTGTGTTATTTTTCCACTCAAATTTTCAAACTATTTAACCAGAGCCGTCAACCTCCCATCACCTAAATCCTTCACCCAATAGATCATTCAAAATAGTCATGTACTCCACGAGTCAAAAGTTGGCAAATATCCCAAGCCTATACCTAGCCTTAATTCTTATCTAAATCCCTTAGTTCCATCACTTCATTCATTTTTACCCTTATTTTCTTATTCCCGTTGAAAATGAAAAATATTCCTTTTATTAAGAACCCTTATCCTATCCACAAAGTAATGAGTTAAGCCTCATATGCCCAAATCCCTTCGAAAATAGAAAAAGGGGTTTTTTATTATTAATATAAATATTTTTATATTTATATTAATATTTAATCCAATATTTAATTTATGAAATCATGCCAAATCATGCGCACAAATATCAATTTATAATATGGAAAAGTCAAAGGTTGGATGGAGGGTGCACATGCATATTGGAGATTGAAGTAGTGAGGAGGTTAATTTTGTGAAGGCGGGCTGGGGAATACTACCGTGGTTTCTTTCATGGACACATGTTTTTACGTGGAGCACATCGGAGGTAAAAGAAGTTTGGATTAAACCACTCCAGCCCATGCCCGATACAACTTGAGTGGGCCTAATGGTTAAGAACATGTGTTTTCTCTTAAGAGGTCACAAGCTCAAATCTAGAGGGGGGTAGGGTATGTATACCTTCGTAGACTTTACCAGTCAAATCGTTGGGCGGAGGGGGGTCCCTTGTCCCTCAAACAAGGGGGTCTCATACACCAATTTGGTGTGCTGGCTTGGCCGTGACCTTAAAAATCGATTATTATTATTATTATTATAATAAATGCACCACTTATTGTATGTTTTATGTGCGGCATTTTTCTAGGAGTGCATTTCAATAAAGATTATAGAATTTCCAATAAAAGAAATTCTTCTTCACGGTGAAATTGTTTTACAGAGGTAAAATTTCACATTTACAAATTAAAGAAATTAACGTTTATTTCCACGAAAAGGAATTAAATGGGAAGGTGCACGTGAAAGGAACACTTGGATAACTCTTTATCCAAAGGTTTTACAGAAGTAAAATGGCAGAGGAAGGAGCTGGAGGGTCAGAGGAATCTGCAGGGATCATGAAACGTTTAAAACTATCATTTGTAATCATTGTAGAAGCTGAAACGTTTCATTTTAGTTATTGTAACTTGTTTCACACTGAAGGAACTTGAATTGTATAAGTATTAGAAGTTCTAAGTGTATTAAGGAGAGGTAGAAGTGCAAGGGCGCAATTTTGGTGGTTCTAGACTCTATTGTAATTTTTTTGGGACTGAATTGAATACATATGCAGAAGCATTTGGAATTGTTTATGAAAAGATTCTAATGGGTGGTGATATGAGCTTTGTTTCCTTTCATCGTATGTATTTCCTGTAGCCTGTCATTTCATTTAAATTTTATTCTATTTAAATTGGAGAGTTTAAAGGCCCATAATTCATCCTGCGATGCTATTGGTCTAAGCAATTTAAACTATGTGATTATCTTCTTAACTTATTCAGAATTCATTTCAGCAATGCTTTGATGCAGTTATTTGTCTTTTTTATCTTCCTACACATATTTTTATTTCAAGAATAACTCAGATTCATTGCCTTATTTAGCCTTTGTCCTCTGGAGAGTTCTATCAGTGTATGCATTGTCTTCACTCACTTTCAAAATTTTGACTCCATAGGCCATAGTGTTCCCCTCTTCTTCGCCAACAACTCTATTAAAAATCTCCCAAACAAATCAAAACTAGCCACCGGTTTCCATAGATATATCAAGTGACACAAGAGAACCATATCTGAGTTGGGTGGGCTAGTGCCTCATCTCTAAATCTAGTTGAAACAGTTACCCCTATCATCTGTTTGACAACCGAGCAGATTTATAGGGTGCTAACATTTTGGCGTTGTTGCCGGGGACGAAATTGAAAAATTTTCCCTGGGAAGAACAACATGGTTGAGTTCTAAGGTCTGAGAGTAGAAGAAACTTAGGCACATATTGGGTTTATTCCTACTCTGGCGACTCCACACATCAAAAATCAGTTTGAAGGCGATTCCACTGGTAGAAGAATCTAGAAATTTGAATTTTTATTGGCGACTCCGCTCTCAATGCATAATCTAGCTTCCAAAACATCATTGGTGACTCCACTGTCTGAAGATGAGTTCAATATCTGCAAGGTATGCTCCAATGAATCGATCCCATATTCTTGGCTTTCCAAATCACATTCCTCACATAAATTGGCAAAAATATTTTCCAAAATTCGAATATGGGAAAGGAAAGGATGTTGCCTTGCACTTGATTAGATTTCAGATGCACATATGTAAGCTGGGGGTTGAATTTCATGAGGATTGTTTGATGAAAATGTTTATGGCTACTTTAGAGGGGAGAGAAATATTATGGTATGAAGGTTTAAAACCAGGCAACTTATACTCTCTTAAATATTTCCATATAACATTCTTTAAGCATTATGGAGAATCTAATTCTTCATCCTTGGTGTTTGAAGATTGTTGTGAATTTTGTGAACATTTCATTAAGTACCTTGAAAATGTTTTTGGAAATGAAGAGCGTATGAATGATGAAATCATAGAAGCCCTTTATGAATATTCATCCCAACAACAAATAGTAGCCCCTCCTTTGGTTGAAGGTGAAGTTGATCAAGAAATTGTTGCTGAAAGTCATTTTCCTTCCTCTGAACTTGATGAAGATATTCAACAAGATTTTTAGCAAGACAAAGTGTTTCAAGGCTGTCTTTCTCCCCCTATGAATGATATGGTTGTTCAAATTCTAAGTGGCCTATAAATGGATGAGGATTCTGAAACTGCATCTATGGAAACTTCTAGCAATGAACAAACAAATCACATAGAGCTTCAGGAAAGAAACAAAACAACATATGCCATTTTTCAATCATAAATACAGAAAGATAATGAAGAGGCAGTGCTTTTATTTGATTCATTTGAAAATCATGGTTTTGAAAGTGCATCCATGGGAACTCTAGATTGTGAAATAGTGCATGATGTTATCTTTTCACATTTGCAAGAAGATTATGAGAAGGAACTTATTTCCATTCATTCATTTAAAAGTCAAAATGACAGTCCTCAAACAAATTTCCAAAAGTTTAATGAAACCAAATCAAAATTGTTTGATGAACAAGAGGATAGTCTTGATGCACATAATATGGTTGTCATATTTGAAGATGTTCAAGAATGTATGAATGTTTTTGTTGAGATGCATCGAGAAGTAGACAAACCATTTTCTGCCATTTCATTTTAAAATATTCTCAGAACTAAAGAAATAGAGCAAGAACAACAAAAACTTATGAAAGAAGCTTGTCTTTCTATTTTTTCTCATTAAGAAGAAATGATTTTTCATGGTTTTCAAGATCCTGTGGCCATCTTATTACAGTATTTAGTGAAGAAGGAGTTTTTTTCATTCATAAATTCAACTTTTGGATTCAAATTTTGTTCTCAGCTACCATTGTTTACATTTGTCTACCTGCTTAAAAAAGATGTGAGCGAAGAAAAATTGGGAAGCCAATTGCTTGATTGGTTGCATTGGCACTTTAGTATCAATTGATTGAGTATTCATTTCAGTAGTTTTAGAGTAGATAGGAGTGCACAAATAAGTTTGTTTGTCAAGAATTTTTCAGTTTGGATTTCTAGTAGTGTGTGCAGTTAGATTTTAGCATTGTATTCAGTATTCAGTATCCAGTTGAGAGCAGTGTGCAGAGTTTGGTTTTCAGCAGACACTGGTGACAGGTCAAAGCAGGGTACACAGACATGTTTTGGGAGAAACCCAATGGATCAGGCACTGGGTCTACGAGTTCTTTGCTACCTCACAGGAAGGATAACATCCCCAGTTGGAGCCAATGTTATCACCATAACAATTTTCAGATCAGGATCGAAATTTAGTGAAATGTTATATCACTGTGGAAGCATCATAGTTTGGGGGACCGGGCTTTATCTAATGGCATATAGAAAAATATAGTGGAGGCGCAAAAGGTATAACTCAGTAGACCGTCGATCTTGAAGAAGCCTGGATCAACGACTAATGAACATATCAGGGAATGAAGCAACGCGAAAGATAATTATTCGAATATGGGTCGGGGACACCATTATGGCTTCCTTTGTGGAAACGTGGTGCCCTCAGAGGCACATCGGGGTGAAAAGTGGTCTACCTAAAACCGTGTTTTCCAACCCCCGATATCAAAAGTTGATGAAGCTCGGTGGACCATAGACCACCTGCTTATTTGCATTAATTTTTTCCTAATGCATATTGTCCTTGTGTTATTTTTCCACTCAGATTTTTAAACTGTTTAACCAGCTCCATCAAGCTCCCATCACCTAAATCCTTCACCCAATAGATCATCCAAAATATTCATGTACTCCACGAGTCAAAATTTGGCAAATATCCCAAGCCTATACCTAGCCTTAATTCTTATCTAAATCCCTTAGTTCCATCAATTCATTCATTTTTACCCTTATTTTCATATTCCTATTGAAAATGAAAAATATTCCTTATATTAAGAACCCTTATCCTATCCACAAAGTCATGCGTTAAGCCTCATATGACCAAAGCCCTTCAAAAATAGAAAAAGGGGTTTTCTATTATTAATATAAATATATTTATATTTATATTAATATTTAATCCAATATTTAATTTATGAAATCACGTCAAATCATGGGCATGAATCTAAATTTATAACGTGGAAAATTCAAAGGTTGGATGGAGGGCGCACATGCATATCCGAGATTGAAGTAGTGAGGAGGTTAATTTTGTGAAGGCGAGTTGGGGAATACTACTGTGGTTTTTTTCATGGACACGTGTTTTTACGTGGAGCACATTGGAGGTAAAAGATGTTTGGATTAAACCACTCCAACCCATGCCTGATATAATAAATGCACTACTTATTATATGTTTTATGTGTGACATTTTTCCAGGAGTGCATTTCAATAAAGATTATGGAATTTCCAATAAAAGAAATTCTTCTTCACGGTGAAATTGTTTTACAGAGGTAAAATTTCACATTTACAAATTAAAGAAATTAACATTTATGTCCATGGAAAGGAATTAAATGGGAAGGTGCACGTGAAAGGAACACTTGGATAATTCTTTATCCAAAGGTTTTACAGAAGTAAAATGGCAGAGGAAGGAGCTAGAGGGTCAGAGGAATCTGCATGGATCATGAAATGTTTTTTATGAAAACTGTCATTTGTAATCATTGTAGAAGCTAAAACGTTTCATTTCAGTTATTGTAACTTGTTTCACACTGAAGGAACTTGAATTGTATAAGTATTGTAAGTTCTCAGTGTATTAAGGAGAGGCAAAAGTGCAAGGGTACAATTTTGGTGGTTCCAGACTCTATTGTAATTTTTTTGGGACTGAATTGAATACATATGTAGAAGCATTTGGAACTGTTTATGAAAAGATTCTAATGGGTGGTGATATGAGCTTTGTTTCCTTTCATCGTATGTATTTCCTATAGCCTGTCATTTCATTTAAATTTTCTTCTGTTTAAATTGGAGAGTTTAAAGGCCCAGAATTTGTCCTGCGACGCTCTTGGTCTAAGCAATTTAAACTATGTGATTATCTTCTTAACTTATTCAGAATTCATTTCAGCAATGCTCTGATGCAGTGAATTGTCTTCTTTATCTTCCTACACATATTTTTATTTCAAGAATAACTTAGATTCATTTCCTTATTTATCCTTTGTCCTCTAGAGAGTTCTATCAGTCTATGCATTGACTTCGTTCACTTTCGGAATTTTGACTCTATAGCCCATAGTGTTCCCCTCTTCTTCACCAGCAACTCTATTAAAAATCTCCCAAACAAATCAAATCTAGTCGCCGGTTTCCATAGATATCTCAAGTAACAAGAGAGAACCCTCTTTGAGTTGGGTAGGCTAGTGCCTCAGCTCTAAAGCTGATTGAAACAGTTACCGCTGTCGTCTATTTGAAAACCGAGCAAATTTACAGGGTGCTAACACCATCAACATACTAATCTAGACACAAATTACAATTATAAGCCATACACCTAATTTATGCACCTACCCACACACCCAACCCATGCACCTAATGCATGCAACTAGAGCACACAACTAACCACTATTAATGTTAGTGTTTCCTTAAGGGTGGATGTAGCTATCATATCAACCCAAGAAATTGCACCCATAATGTGCTAATTACTCCTAATTCCAAACATGGACACTAAGGCACTAACCCAAAACCACTATTCTAAGCCACCCAAATCTTAATGCACTTAACCCACACAATTGACCAATGTAGCTAATTGATGCACTTAACTCACACAATTGACCAATGTAGCTAATTGATGCACTTAACCCACACACTTAATTTGGTGCCCCATAAATGAACTTCTCCACGATAGAAGGAAAACCCACTTCATTGCATTAACATTCCATGTTGCTAACAAACCCATTTTCCATAATAGTATATTTGGGTACTAGTAAGGCTTAGAATAATTCAAAAGAATACATAGATGCATTATTAAAATGCAGTGGAAACAATTCAACAAATTATTAATGATTTCAGGGAAACCATGCCCATGTTCAACATTAAGAACATTCACGTACACATAGCTTGTATGAATACAAAGTAAGTGTCATGATGGAGAATATAATAAAATTGCAGAATTATTAAAAGAGAGAACACTTGTTTTTTTAACAAGAGATGGTCTAAGAAACTCAGTCCATAAAACCAATTCATTTCCCGACCATAGTCGTCTAGTGTAGATGCCACCCCCAAGTTGGGCTATGAGACCACCAAGGTGAAGAAACCATCTACATGCTTACATATCATTCAACCCAACCCATTGCTCTCATGAATCGATGAATTTGTGCACTATAAAGTAGCACATGCACCTCATCCAATGATCAATCAACCATAAATATCTCTTCCATGCCATACACAACACAAGGGAAAATTTTTAATTTCTCTACTCAACAATCTCTCAAGCATCTCCTTCCTTTTCAGTGCTCTCATGTAGGTAGAAATAGTCCAATCCATTGATTTCTTTATGGGAAACATAGTGGAGTATTTCCTTAGCTCTTAAATAATTAATAAGAAACTATTTCATGGGCATGGGGTTAAAGGTTTTCTAATTTTCCTTGCCTCTATGCTTATCTACAACCATCTATCTCTCTTCCAAGGTTTTCTATTCCATCATTGTTGCATTAGTTTTGGTCATTTATAAATTTGGATTATTGAGTAACTAGGGGGAATATAGTGTGGGGGTTATGTGAATAATGGTGAGAATGATCACAAGAGAATTTCCATGAGGTAGGATAATGCATGAATGACTCACACTTATTGAAAATGTTTAAACTCCATGCTGATGTGGGGATTTATTTAATGTTGGAGGATATCAAAGATGTGTCATTGCGACTAAGTGGACATATGTTGGTGATAACGATGTCATCAACTCATCATCTTCACTCACAGATTCTTCAGAGGATGATGTCATCAGCTCATCATTTTTATTACTGTTGTCATCGACCCAGTCTTATTATTGTCATCACAATTCTGAAAATGTCCATAGTTAAAGTTCTCTCATGAGGCATCTTGCACTTTGAGTAATGAATACCATGTCAGATCAAGATCTACATTCTCTGCATTGAATTACATCACCAAGTTCTAATGAATTCTCAGCTCCTTGAAACCAAAATCGATCCTGAAACCCAAATCCATCCTTGATGATAATCTAGATAGCCATAATATAATTCTTTGGATACCCACCATGATGCTTGCAATAATCTCTTGGTAATAAAATAACTGTAGATATTTTAAAAGATTCAATCACACCCTTTGTGGTAGACACCATATCGGTTGGGTATGCTATTTACATGTAGCATTTTGGATGTGGTATCAAGAAAATATTTTCCAAGGTGCATTCATGCAACAATACTTATTCATATGGATTTAATATTTAGAAGGAGCACATTTAGACTTTCATCAACACTCATCATAGCCCCGACATTATCAGAATTTCCACAGTAATCTGGAGCATAGAATATGGTGACCAACAACCTGTCTACCCGACCATAAATTTAATGACCCAATCCACTTTAAATTTAATGACCACCATAACTATGCCATTACTAGTCTAATGGGAGTTTCACACCCCCCAAAACCAATCCACTTTAGATTGAATCACCACCATAACTATTATGATGGGCCTTTCTCCCCCACAACAAAATACATGTCACTAAGCTATGCTCTAATACAAAATACTCTAGTACCTATCCATAAGGAGGAATCCATCATTATTTTTAGGTAACTAGATAAACCTAATCATAACCACCTCGTAACTACCTAGTAGGCCTTCTTTAATCCAGGGCCAAATTACATTTATTCATTGCTCACTAAATAGAGGGCCTTATTTAATAATAATAACCATAGTGGACCTAATCCACTTTGCATTGAATGACCACCTTAACTATACTATTACTAGTCTAATGGGCCTTTCACCCCCCCTCGAACCCCATCCACTTTAGATTGAATGAACACCATAACTATACGATCATTATTCTAATGGTCCTTTCTCCCTTGCTACAAAATACTTCTCAATGAGCTATGCTCGAACACAAAATAATACAATACCTATCCATAAGGAGGGACCCATCCATATTTTTAGGTAACTATCTAAACCTAATCATAACCACATCCTAAATACCTAGTGGACCTTCTTAAATGAGGCCACATTACATTTATTCCATGCTAACTAACTAGTGGGCCTTATTTAATAATAACAACCATAATGGACCCAATCCACTTTACATTGAATGACCACCATAACTATACCATTACTGGTTTAATGGGCTTTTTCCCCCTCCACCCCCCTGAATCCAATCCAATTCAGATTGAATGACCACCATAACTATACCATCACTATTCTAATGGGACTTTCTCCCCCTCTCATCACCCCCCTCCCATTACACATCTAAGAAGGATCCCAACATTCCATACCCCTTTGGAAAGCGTTTCCCTGAATGCTTGTAGTGTGGATGTACAACAATAAATGAGGGTCCCATGTATGGTTTCTAATCACAAATATGAAGTAGTCCAAAGAGATAGGGTGCCATGTGCAAGGGTTTTTCTCAATGCTCTAGTAGTCCAAGAAGTTTGTCCATAAATCTAGGTCCCATGTACGAGTGATGACCACTATGCTAAAATAGTCAATATCCCATGTGCAAGTACTAACTGCAATGCTAAAGGAATCCAAAAACCTCGTCCATAAACTTGGATCCCATCCTTGGTAGTTCATTTTGACACCCAAATGATGACTCTTGAGCTCAACTAATGGTCGAGTATGTCCTTAAAATTCCCACCACAGTCATGTGGACCCAAATAAATATAATCCAAAAGATCATCCACATGGTTGTAAGAGGTCAATTTGGGAGCTAAAAGGAACATTACCAGTTAAGATTGTCCAAGATGAACACCAATAGCCATCATCAGCCCGTAAGTAACCTCAAATACATTATATACATCAGGTGGAGTAGAGGCATCAAAATGGAAAGTGAAAGTAGTTATCTTCCAAGAAAAGACAATTATTCATGTACCAACCATCACAATCATGCTTTGAATCCCACCAAGACAATATATCTCATTTATACTCTTCACTAATATCATGATATGTTTCAAGAAGTTGTCAGCTCTCTTTAAGCTCTCGTATTATGTGTGCGATTTGATCCTCCCAATTTGTTTCCATTATTTGGATCTATGAGGCTTTGGGGGAATTGAATATTGATCAAAAGAATAACATAACATCAAATAAAACCCCCAAAAATCCTTTATCCAATGACATTGGTCTAGTTGCAATATGGGCGCTCTATCAAAAGATATATTCTCTACAATATTGATGGTTCTCACAAAAAGGACCCTAGAATAACTTACTTTAAATCAACGATGTCTCTACTTCCTAGACTTCGATTAGAACCATTTTTTTTTAATTGTATGTTTTTTCAAGAGGAATTGAAATCTAGACTTGGTTTTCCCATATTATGCACATAAAGCTACAAGAATATATTTGAATGTTTCTACCTATTTTTTCTTAGGAAAAAATATACAAAAAGAAGGAAAACAAATTCTTCCACTTTCTTTCCCAAGAATAAGCTCCAATACCAAGTGTTATCTACCTTAGTTATAAAAATTAAATCACATATAATATATCCAATCTTAAGATTGTAAAGTCCCATTTACTTGATTATATAAAAATACCCTTCAGGCATGGCAACACTATACAATGATCCTTTTGGAAGAAATCCACTATTGTTCACTTGCCTCTTAAGGTAAGGTGACCTCTCATTGAGCTAATCTTGAACACAAAATACTTCAATACATATCCATATAATTCAATACATATCCATAAGGACTATGTCTCTATTTATAGCTAACTAGAGAACCCTAATCATAACCACCTCCTAATTACCTAATGGACTTTCTTTAATGAGGCCACATTACATGTATTCCATTCTAACTGACTAATGGATCTTATTTAATAATAACATCCATAATGGATCCATTCCACTTTACATTGAATGACCACCATAACTATATCATTACTACTCTAGTGGTCCCTTTGCCCCCCTAATTACACCCCTAGGGAGGATCCCAACGTCTAGCCATCAACCATTGTGGCACTCTCTTCTCCTCAATAACACAATGGAAACATTTAAGGAATCTCTTACAAGGCTCTAATCTCACTCACTCCAACCCATTTATCTCATTACATAGCCAATATCATCACTATTGAGCACTCTAGGCCCTCATCTAGACATCAACTGTCATGAGATTCTCTTCTATGTCATATCACAAGGGAGACCTCCCTTTTCTCTATTCCATAGTCCCTTGAATATCTTCTTCCCTTCCAATGTAGGAAAAAAAAGTCGAACAATATTGGTTTCACACTTTGAATGACCTAAAGGAAACCACTCAGTGCAAAATATCCATGATCAACACTAACAAGATTGCAGGTTTTAATGGTGTTTACTTCACCTCTTGTGGACATTCCAACCATTTTTTTTCCCTCAAAACCATCCAATTCCATATCATTTCTTACAAGAAAATCCCCCACTCCCCATAGTTTTTTCCTAGCCATAATTCCATGGGGATTTTTCCTTGTTTGCATGCATAAAAACCATGTTTCCACACAAGTTCTACCATGAACAATGAGAAGAATAGAATTTGGATAGGAAAATGGATAATGCACGTGGGAAAGAAATGTTATTAGGTAGAATGGAGAGTTTAAGAATCACTCATGAATGAGGGTAAATAATGGTTCCCCCCAAGTTTATTCTGCATAAGACAAGTGTGCCCTTCCCAAGAAGCATGAGGAAACATCCAAAATAACACCCAATTAAAAGATGAGTGGGAAATATTTTTAAGGAATCATGGGCAAGGAAGTTTTTACTTCAAAGGACAAGTGTCAAACCATATCACCCATGAACCCCCTTTCCTCTTTCACTCTTATGGTATCATGGTCCCATTGTTACTTCTCAAGAAACCTTTTATGTGGATAATATATTACCATTGTAATATCATAAGGACACCATGGAAATCATAAAAATCACACAATAATCCTTTCCCACAATGGAAATCCATCTAAAATTCAATAGTCATACCACTAGGAACATTTACAACTCATTGATCTTATTTATACACAACCCAAATAATAAATGAGTTTATGTATTATATTCTAGGGGTCAAGGGTGATGCATTCATTGTTGAATATTCTATAAGAGAGTTGTAAAAATTAAAGTTTACTATTAATATTCGATAAGAATTTTTATGTCTCAAAACTATACATGAATTGAGATATGATTCAATGCATTGTTCTTCTTACATGAAGAAAGCATGGTTTGAATAAAAGTCTCATGATACATAAGATACCACTTTATATTTGAATTTTTTTTCCATTTCTATAAATCATGTCGTGTTCGTTTATTGGCACACACATTGTGAAAGAAAAATGGAGAGTAGACATATTTTATTTTACACACCAACAATGTTGCAACTGCGACTACTATTTTACAAATGTGGCAAAAGAGACGACTATGTTACAGACGTGTCAAGAGTGACGATCATTCAATAGCGTCTCAATAGTGACGTCAACGTGGAAATAGCGACATCTATTTGTATGACATCGCACGTGTGACGTTGTCGAGCAATATGGAAAAAAACAATCAAAATTTCCTCTATTTTTCGACAGTATGGCCAATTTTTTCCATAACATCACAAATAGAACATCGAAATTTTTACAATAAGTACTAGTGTTATCATACAAATTAGAGATGTTGCAGAGGCATTGATCTACATCATGATAGTAAACTTAGATATGATGCATTCACATCATGCTAATATGAATTAGAGATGATGTAGATGGTACTCCACATCATGCTAGTACAACTTAGATATGATGCATTCACATCATGCTAGTATGACTTAGACATGATACAATGGAGAGGATGGTTCTTGTAGCCATTGAGGACATTCAACATCTATTAGGACAATCATTCTTCTAGGACGTATGTCCAAATTAGAAGAATGGTCCTTGTATCACTATGTTGAGTGAGTGACTTATTCAACATCATGCTCGATTACTTAGATGGATTATGGCCTCGAGATACAATGCAATTGATGATATATTTTTGATATCGGGATGCTATCAGATGATACTAATAGTGGTGATATTTCTCATGATAGTGGTGATCATGAGATAGCTTGTGTGGCTATGATGATGTTACTTGTTAATACCTCCCTAGATAGGAAGGAGTGTTGATTTATGGTAGTTACAAGAGGTATCAACCTCCATGTGTAATGTCTGACTAGATTATAATATTTTGGAAGCTGGAGAAAACCTAAATAGATATATAGAAACCCTAGGAGACAAGTCAACTCAATAAAATAATTAATATTGAAGTATTATCCTCTAAAAGGAGAAGTTGGCCTAGACAGGTGAAAAAGAGCACTATAAATAGAGGGTGCTTGAGCTCATTTGTACACACTCTCACTAACAAATTCACACAAGATAAAGTGGTGCACAAGTCTAGAGGAGGAGTGCAATTTCAATGACTGCAGGAAGGTTTTGGTCTTGGTGTCTAGTTTGTGGAATTTATCCTTGATGCATTATCCTTGAAGAGAGAGGTATTCTATCTCTTGGTTATCTATTGGGTTTGGTACTGCTTCCGGAATTGTTCTATCTTTCAAGGTTAAGGTGATCGAGGGAGGATGTGTGCCTATGGTTGGGTGACAATATTGTGATAGTTTCTATGTTTAAATGAGAACATATTAACATGGACACACATGCTTATACATACATTGGATACAATGCCTAAGAACTAGTCCCTAGAACTAGAAATTCATAGAGAAAAAATGAATTGAGACCAACTATTTCAAAGGTTTAAGGTAAAATTTACATTTTAACATGAATCTCCATTACTATATGCAGCTTTGGAGTCCATTAGAACCAAGATATTTTTAGAATAAGGGCCAATGGAGGTAGTACCTATGTGTAGTGCGCATAGAGCTTCTATGATTGTTCATGAATTACTGGAATGTTATAATGTTGCTAAAGAAGAAAAAGAAATGAGGAAGATCCAAGGAATATACAAGAACCCAAAATTGAGGTGGAACACACAGTAGAAGGACTAAATCTTGAATCTACTGTGTATTCATAGCCACTAAAGAAATATAAGGTAAATATTGGGACAAAAGAAAATCCAAAGTTTGTGTAGATAGGCGATTATTGGAATGATGAAACTTTGGAGAAGATTGCAGATTTACTGTGTGAGTATCATGATCTATTCCCAGCTACATTCTCATAAATAAAAGGGATATATGGGGAATTGAGAGAAATGAAGATCCCTTTGCAAATGGGTGCTAAGCAAGTAATACATAGACCATGTGCTAAGCTAGAGAATGTAGGAGGGTATGGGGCCTATTCTTTCACAAATGGATTTTCACGATATCACCAGATTAAGATTGTGCAAGAAGACATGCATAAGACTACCTTTGAGACAGAGTGGGGAATCTATCAATACATAGTAATTCCTTTTGGGCTGAAGAATGAACCTGCATTTTTTTCAATAGTAGTTGTCACAACTTTTAAGAAATGTATTCATAAGTTCATTAAAGTTTAGTTAGATTATTGGATTGTGTTTAGTGTATTGAAATATCACATAGAAGTACTCATGTTAATATTGGATAGGAGTAGACAATCTCATATCTCACTGAATTTGAAGAAACGTATTTTCTGCGTTCCTTTTGGAATTTGTTTGGGCCATGTGGTATGTAAGTAGGGCTTATTAGTGGATCCTACCAAGGTTGCAATAATTTCCGACTTACAACTACCCACATCAGTCAGACAGTTGAGAGAAACCATGGGTCATACATGATACTACAAGAAGCTCATTAAGGGTTATACACATATTATAGCACCTATGGAGAAGTTATTGAAGAAAGAAGCTAAGTTCTAGTGGAATGAGGATTGTTAGAAAGGTTTGGATACATTGAAGCAAAAATTAGTGATCACACCAATTTTGATATTTCCAGATTGGGGAAAGGAATTTCATGTTCATGTGGACACGCCATCCATATATTTAGGTACATTATTATATCATCTGAGAGAAGGAGACATAGAACATCCAATTACATTTGTAAGCAAGAAAATGTCAACAACATAGAATAATTACACTACCACAGAACAAAGAGGATTAGAAATGGTATATGCATTGTAGAAGTTTAGACATTATTTGTTGGGTTCTCATTTTAAGATGTATACAAACCATTCTAAACTAAGATACTTAGAGAACAAGTCAGTGTTGGGGGGGGAATATGTAGATGGTTGTTGTTGTTCCAGGAATATGATTTCGAGGTTGTTGTGAAACCAGGGAAGTTGAATGCATGACCAAATGACTTATCACGCATACTATCAGGAGAAGTTGCAGAAAATCTATATGAAAACTTGCCAGATGCATAGTTATTTATAGTTATAATGGTGGATGACTACTTCGTAGAAATTGTGCAGATTTTAAGTACATGAATGACCCCGCCAGACATGGCAATTGCACAAAAGAAATAGTTAGTTGCTATAAAATCCACTGACTACCAACTAATTGCAGGGAACTTATACAAGTTAGGTGTAGGTGGAATATTAAGACGATGTGTGTTAGAGCATGAAAGGCCAATGATACTCTCAAAATTGCACAAAGTAATTGTAGGAGGACACTACGCAGGTAAAGAGACCATGCAAAAGAATTTGTGCACAAGGCTCTGGTGGCCCACACTTCACAAGGATGCTAAAGAATATTGTTAGGCATGCAGTGTTTTTCAAAGCATGGGAAATCCATCCATAAGGGATGAGATGAATTTTCACCCTCAGGTTATGCTACAAGTGTTTGATAAATGGGTAATAGAATTTGTTGGAATGATTAACCCACCAACGAGAAGATCAAGAGATGTGTATATAATCATTGTGACATAGTATTTGAATATATGGGCATAAGAAACACCAGGCATAGACTACAACATGGAGAATTCTACATGGTTTCTATATAAGAATGAAGTTACATTATTTGGATGCCCACACAGTCTACTGAGTGATCATGGGACACACTTCATGAATAAGACAATTGCAACATTGACTGAGGAATTTCAAATTCATCATTAGAGGAGTATGTTGTATCACCCTTGTGCCAATGTGATAGTATAATCCCTTAATAAAATTATGGAGAATTCTCTGAAAAAGATCTGCAACATAGGAAGGGATGATTGGGACTTGAGGATCCATGCAGTATTATGGGAATATAGCACTACAAGTAAAAAAAGTTGACCAAGCAGACACCTTTTAGGTTGGTCTATGGGAAATAAGTAGTAATGTCGATAGAGTTTATTGTGCCTAGATTGCGTGTTGTAGCAATTCCTGATCTTTAGAACTCTATCATAGTAGAGTAGAGATTGTCACAGTTTCTATAGCTTGAGGAAGACTGATTTGGTGCAAGGTTCCATCAGCAAGTTCAAAAGGCAAGAGAAAATGCATGGCATGATAGACATATTAAACAAAAAATGTTTCAAGTGGGGGAATTAGTATTACTATATGACAACAAGTTTATGCATAATCTAGGAAAGTTTCAAATGCATTGGTTAGGACCATACATAATTAAGTATGTGACAGAGGGATATATTGTGCAGTTGGAAATATTGAATGGTGAAGTCTGAAATGGTGAATGGAAGTCGACTGAAACTTTATAGGAACGACTGACCTCCCGTGCCCTAGGCTAAATTGTGTAAGAATGAATGTACCATAATAGTGCATTATAATAGGGAAAATGACAAAAATAAATAAAAAGTGGAAAAAGAAAAAAAAAACATAAATTAACAAAGTAAAGGTGTGTAAGAACTAGGAAGTATGAAGTGTTAACCCAAGGTCCAAGGCACAATATTGACATAGGAATATACAAGTGTGTAGAAGAAGTGAGTATCACACAAATGGATAAAATTCCATCGAAGAGGGAGATTACATGCAGAAGATCAAAAAACTACGCAGAATAGGACCAACAGTCGTTAAAGGCATTAAAAGATAGAAACAATGATTAAAAGGAGTTAATGACAATGAATTAAGATGATGCATATTCATAAATGGAAAAATTTGTCAGGGATTGTGACAAACTTGCAGTATGAGGAGAAAATCCATCGATAGATGTAGTAACAAAAAAAAAAAAAATCATGCATTGAGTACACAACTGGTGGATTAGACCATTAGTTCAGGCACGAATGTACATGGACAAATGTCGAAGGGTTATAAAATCACACCAGGGGTTGATAAGGAAAGGGTATTTTCATTCATAATCATTGTGATAATACAAAGCAAACCATAGGTGAACCAAAGATAGACTAGTGAAATTGTAGAGTCAAAAAAGGGAAGTATCGATCGCAAAGAGCAATGGGACCACCAAAAGTTGGGGCACCAACCGCCGCACCACGAAATCCATCCCAAATGTGACCATCAGACACACCAGAATTCGAGGAAATTCCTGGATCTTCGGTTTTGCAGCCGAGGTTTCCTAGGGATTACATATCATCGATAAAGGACATCACACCAAAGGTTTGACTGCCAAAGGATGCTGAAATACCCATTGGTTATGCCATACATATCAACTGGTTTCATTATTGAAAGGGACCCAATGGACAAGGTTATTTCTTTGAGGTTTTCAGACCATGACATAACATATGCACATACGTTTCCTGAGTTAGCACATGACAAGTATTTACACAATAAAAGTGTACAATGGATAGGTGGAATACTGGTCGAGCCATAGATCTGGGTGGCTGGGCTAGAAAAATCAAGGATATTAAACTTATTATAAATCCCACACTTTGGAAAAAGTCAAGAAATAAATTATTGCGTTAAATTGTTATTGAGTTACATCCACGGAGGGACTTTATGGATAGGACCACCAATATCTATCAATACACAACTAATTTCATGGATAACAGGCTTGTTGATAGTAGGGGTGGATCTGAAAACAATATTCACAAATAATTCTTGGGAGAAAGCGTTATCTGAAAGTATGAAAGAGAATTTCAAGAACTTTAGAGAAAAGTCAGGGTTGGATGTTGCCATCATAAGTGATGATGTAGTTAGATTTGCAATGCAGGTATTGGCGTCCAAATTACTAAGGAAATGTTGGAAGGATGAGGTGTCATCTGCAATAATAGTAGTTGCAGAGAAGTGTATAGAAGGGATATAGATTAATTGGGCCATGTTTTTGGTCAATCATTTTTTGATATATTGCACTGAATCCCATGAGAAAGGCATGGAATTTCACTATGCCTGGCTTATCATATTGATAACATTGGTTGCATGGATGGATCCTGACAAGTTCTAGTCTTTGAAAACATCATGAAGAGATCATGTAGTGGCATGATATGTTAACTTATGGCATACTGCACACAAGGGGATACAAAAAACAAATGTCACCTTCTATGTCTACCTTATCACGATTAGGCACATCATAGAGAACACACCATGCATCACTTCCTAGACTTTGGAGAACTATCAAGATAAAAGAGACCCGACATGCACCACATTTATATCCAAGATAAAAGAGACCCGACATGCCAGTGGCTACCAACAAGATACAAAGTGATAGATGAGGATGTATGCCTTATTTCCAATGATTGGGATGAGAATTGGAAAGTTCCAGCTGAAGAAACAAAGCACCCTAATGAGGAAGAGGAATGAGACAATCAAGATGAATAACTAGGTGAGGCACCAAGTAGTGAACATAACAATGACATAGGGGACACACAATAGACAATACCAAACGTAGGGGAAAATAAGAAAGATAAGGGAAAGGGGACAAAAAAAACTACATGCAAGAAGATGAAAGAACATAAACCACCAACTATCTATACTTTGACAGATGATGATATTGATAGAATCACCTACCAAGTGAGGGATCCCATAGAGGAGGAAGTTCAACAAGTGTTATAGCTACAAGAAAACATGAACAATAAGATGCAAGAGCAGTTGATCAAATTACAACATCGGTTGAAGGTAATGAGCATAGCCCTAGAGAGAATATTTGTTGAAGTCCAACCAACAAGTGTGGCTGGAGAAGCAAGGACCACCACTTCGTACCTACCAGATATCACAACAGGGCACCAAATTTTTAATATCTCATCCAAATTAGTTGATTTCCCTATCCTAGAGATGAAGGAACATGCATAAGTACTAAGTCACCTAGATTTTTTCTTGTCACGTATACCCATGGAAGCCTTACAAGGCTTGCAGGCAAGGGTGGAGCAGGAAATATAATTCCGCACAGAATCAATGACAAAGGAGTTAAACAAGGTAGCAATGGATAAGGTAGACCTGTAGAAGGTTCATATTGAGGTATTGTAGGAGAAGGACGAGGCTGAACAAAAGGCCGATAGGGTACAACAAGCTATCCAAAATATATATAGGGATATTCCCAAGATATCAATGGTGATAGAAGCCACAATAGAGGAGTAGATATAAAAAATTAGCGAAGTAATTCAAGGATTCCACAACAGGATTAGAGAGTTAGAAGTATGCACCACACCAGGTACACCAACTAAGGAGAAGGAACAAAGAGATAGACAAACCATAACCTCAGTCACAAGCATTAAGAGTCTCGACAAGGAGTGTGCAAGGCTATGTGAAGAAAACACATGGATTTGGACACAACTAACGGTGAATCCGTAGTTGAAGGTAATCGAGAAAAGAATAAAAAGTTCACATGAAAAGGCGCATAAATCCAATGAAAGCATAAACACTCTGCCACTAGTGGAACGCATGATGACCATCCTTGCAACTAGATAATTATACAACGATATAGAGAAGATGAGGGTAGAGCATAAGCCTATCACACAATGATTGGAACCCCTATAGGACAAATCAATCAAGATAATAGGGTGATTGGCGGTGACGTAGGGCATGGTGAAGCAAGCCAAGAAATACCGCGAGGAGAATCTTGGGATGCTAATGACACAAACTGAAGAATAAATATTGGAAATTGAGGTTGAGAAAAATAAATAATTCGCTACATCCATAGAGACATTGAAAAAAATTATGGAGTCATGGAAGGGAGTGGTGCAATAGGCCTAAGTGTCTTAAGACGAGCCACAGGTGAGTGTTGGGGGCCTATTGGAAAGGAATTTTGGATGAAATTTTGAGAAATATCCTAAGGATTGAGGAGATGCACGGTAAAAGCGCATTAAGGATCAGAGTATGCAATAAAAGTGCATTTGGTGGTGCATAAGAAGATAAAGCAAGAAAATAAAGAAAGGAAATAAAGCAAGGAGATAAAGAAAGAAAATAAACATGTAGGAAAAAAGGAAGCAAAATCATCATGTATGTGCAAAGGTACGAAAAACATGCATGAACTATGTGTTTTCATGAGTTGTAATGAGTCATAATGAGTTGTCATAGGGTTTTGGGAAAATCTAATAGGGTTTTCGGCCCTAAAATATATGTATAAATATGTAATGGGTTGGAAAGAATAGGTTGCTAAGATAATAGGCTGAGAATGAGAGAGATTCTATGTTTGAAGGTTTAGGGGAGAGTGTTGATATTTTGGTAGGATCAGACAAGTAATTCCACATAGGCATGTGTTTTTCATGTGGAAGTTGTCGAAAATATTATAGTCTTGATATTAATTTAGTTAGAAGGAATTAATTAAAGTAAAATTGTATTTATTAGTGAATTGAATTATTTAAGGACATGCTTAGCATGCAACATGTAATCTAAATCTTAAATGAGTGTGAGAAGTAATCTCGACCATATATCACTTTGGAGATTAGAAATATATTGTAACTCATGATTATAAAAGCAAGGTTGGGCTATAGGATAATTCACTTTTGATGAGAGATAAAAGTCAGATACTTGTGTTGAGGAAGTCGACACGGTTGGGACTATTGACGAGAGGTCGAGGTCAAGAGACTTGGTGAGAGACCAAGTTTGAGGATAGAAAATAAGGACTTTTTCTAGTGTGAGGAGTGTAGTAGAAAAGTACTTTTGCTAGTGTGTGGAGTGTAGGAGAAAAGAAGGACTTTAGCTAGTGCGAGTGTAGGAGAAAAGGAATTTTTATTACACTAGAGTGAGAAGATCTCATAGGTTGGCTGAAGATATTTAATCCAAGTATTGATGAGAGGGTTGAATCACAAAGGACTATGGTTCAATATCTTGATAGGTGGAGGAATTTCATCTAGAGTTCATATAGGTCAAGGAGGAGAGAGAGCAGAAGTAACCATAAGTGGGCTTCAAAGGATAAAGATCAGAGGGAAGAGTAGAGTCATATGGATATTTCCATACATGGTTTCCATACACATATATGGGTCTCATAGGAGATAGTCATGGGTATCTACGGGTCATAGAAGGACAAGTCGTGGACATCTGCAAGACAGAGAAGGGAAATATGCATATGCATTGGAAAATGTGTTGGTATAGGGTTGTAAAACAACATAGGAGTTTCTAGGTTTGTTTGCAGTGTATAATTATCTTAGTGGGCCATTTTTCCTGTTACGGGAGACCTGAATTGACCTTAATAAAATAATCATTGAACTAGTTTTTTCTCTGATGTTTTTCCAATGGTTTACCCGAATATTGGTGTTCTTATGTGCTTGATTTGGTTTCCTTGTTTATGATTTCGTGACATGTTTATTTGATTACTCAGCTATGATTTTAGTAGATAAAGTGATTTTATTTGAGCTAACTTCTGAGTGTTGAGTTGAGTGGTAAAATATCAACATGGTATCATAGCATACCAAAGGTTGAATCCACTTGGGAAAATCAACATGGTAATAGAGACGAGGATTTGAAGGAAATATGGAGACTAGCATCTAAAGGGAGGAAACCAAGAGGACATATCTTATCAGGTAGATAAGTAGTAGAGGAAATGAAAGGACATATTTTCAACAATAGTATTGGGTAGAATAGGTTTTTTTGCAGGTATATAGAGGCATCCGCTAGTCACAAAGTAGATAACTGTGGACATCTGCGGGAAAAGAAGGACACGCCACAGATAGGTCGTGACAATATAGGGTAGTTCCAACAAAGGGTTATCATATCAGATCTTGAAGATGCTGAACACATTGAAGATTGAGGACATGTTATAAGGGGAAACAAACTTATAGGCTTGGAAGGAAAGGATTATTCTTTTTTTGGAGGAGAATGACCTCAAAGAGTATGTTGAGGTTTTGATTGTAGATCCTATGGATCCACAGGAATTGGTAGTTCACAAGAAGAAGGAAGTGAAGGCCAAGAGGGTGCTGCTAGAATCAATAAAGGATCACTTTATTCCACACATTTTTGAGAACAAATATACCAAGGAAATGTATGATTCTTTGGTGAGTCTATACCAAAAAATGAATATAGGCAGGTTGCTACATTTGAAGCATCAAATTCAAGATTTTAGGATGTCCAGTGAGGACAAAATTGTGAATTATATTATGAATATTGCATAGATATAAGATCATATTGCAACAATTAGTGATATAGTACATGATGTTGAGTTGGTGAATGGAGCATTGAAAGGTATTCCCAAGTCTTGGGAACCTTTTGTGCAGGGGATCTGTGCACAAGATACAATACCAGGGTTTGAGAGACTATGGAGTGATTGTATTAAGGAGGAGAATTAGTTAGAGTCCAGGGATTTTTTGAAGAGGAGCCATGATGAGAAATTTTCTCTTTCCAGTTAGGCAAAAAGAGGAAAGTTCAAGAATAGTTACAGTGGAGAGTTGACCACTCAAGATGTAAAGAAGAAGAAGGACATGAGAAAATTCATTTTCTTTGCATGTCACAAGTTTGGACATTATCCAGGGCAATGCACACAAATGTATATGGGGGGAAATGAAACACAATCAGAGGTAGTTGTGTCAGCAAAGACTCAAGTGGACGCGTTTTGTAAGAAGTTTGAACAAACAAAGTTCTCACTTGTTTCCCAAACTTCCATGGGTATCATATTAACCAATGCATGGTTGATAGATAATGGAGCTACATGGCATATGAAAGGAGCATGAGAGGTGTTCAATAGCCTCACAAGGTCTAAATCAAAGATGCATTTAGAATTTGGTATGGAGACCAAGCATGTAGTGAAGGGATTTGGAACAATGCCATTCTAGATGGAGTTAGGAGGCACACTGAGAGTGCAAGATGTGTTATGGGTGATAGAAGTCAAGATGAGTGTGATCTCAGTATCAATGATTGATAATAAGGGATTTTACATAATGTTATAGAATGGAAAGATTCTTATCATGCCCATAGGATATATCTTAGACAAAGAAACTGTCTTTGAGGTTAGAGAGAGAAACTTGTATAGGCTAAAGGGCTAGCCTATGAGAGAAATTGCCAGCAACATAGTGACAAAGAATAGGGAGTAGGTAGCTTTGAAGGTTGAGCAACTTAGAGGGAGTCAAATTTCAGGTTCAGGTGGGAAGGATCAACCTTCCAAGTCAGTCAAGAAAGAGTCATGGTACGAGATGGCCATGTAGGATTCATAGGAAAAGGAGACTTCTAGGAGCATGTTTAGAGGCAATGAGTCTTCAGAGATAGTTTAGACCATCATGGCAGGGATAGATTTTGTGTTAGAGGGAGCATCCAATCACATGTATTGGAGAGCATGCATGGTAGTGAAGATAGAGAAAAATCTAGGTGGGAGAAGTACCTTCCTCACTAAGAGGGAGTGCTTATGTTTTGGTAGCATCAGACAGGTACTTCCACATAGGCATGTGATTTTCATGTGGAAGTTGTCTAAAATATTTTATTCTTGAGTTTTCTTTCGTTAGAAGGAATTAATTAAAGTAAAATTTTATTTATTAGTGAATTGAGTTATTCAAGGAAATGCTTAGAATGAAACATGTAATCTAAATCTTAAGTGAGTGTGAGAAGTAATTTCAACTATACATCGCTTTGAATATTAGAAATAGATTGTAACTCATTATTATAAAAGCAAGGCTAGGGTATAGGAGAAGTCACTTTTGATGAGAGATCAAAGTTAGAGACTTGTGTTGAGGGAGTCGACATGGTTGGGACTATTGACGTGAGGTCAAGGTCAAGAGACTTGGTGAGAGACCAAGGTAGGGACTTGTGTGAGATGCACTTGTGAGAGACTTAGTGAGAGACAGAGGTTGAGGATAACAAAGAAGGATTTTTTCTAGTGTGAGGAGTGTAGGAGAAAAGAAGGAATTTTTCTTACACCAGAGTGAGGAGATCTCATAGGTTGGGTGAAGAGATTTTATCCAAGTATTGATGAGAGCATTGAATCACAAAGGAAAATGATTCAAGACCTTGATAGGTGTATAAATAATTTCATCTAGAGGTCATACAGGTCAAGAAGGAGAGAGATCATAAGTAGCCACATGTGGGTTTCAAAGGAAATAGACCAGAGGGAAAAGAAGAGTCATACAGAGCTTGTCGTATGGGCTTTCCGTACACATTTGAGGGTCTCAAAGGAGACAACCACATATATACATGGTTCAAAGAAGGAAAAGTCATAAACATATGCTTTCTAGAGAAGGGAAAGTAATGGATGCATTGGAAAACATGTTGGTACAAGGTCGTACAACAACATAGGAGTTTCCGGGTTTTTCTTCAGTGTATAAATCTCTTAGTGGGCCATTTTCCCTGTTACAAGAACCCTGAATTAACCTTAACAAAAGAATCACTAAATTGGTTTTCCCTTCAGGGTTTTTCCATGCATTTGCCTGAATATTGGTGTTCTTATGTGCTTGATTTGGTTTCCTTATTTATGTTTCCACTACATGTTTAGTTGATTACTTAGTTGTTCTTTTAGTAAATAAAGTGATTTTATTTGAGCTAACTATTGGGTGTTGAGTATAGTGGTAAAATATCAACATTGTATCAGAGCATAACAAAGGTTGAATCTGCTTGGGAAAATCGACATAGAGTTTTGCAGAGAGAGGCTTGTACTATATAGTGGCTAGGTAGGATGGGGAATGATATCATGATGTATCTATTGTAGCGCAATGCTAAATCCTGAGAGGATTGCATGAATAATAATAAAGAATCCAGTCATTGTGGACGTAGCCCAAGGATTGGGTGAACCATGTTAAATTATGTGTCTGAATGTGTCTTTTTATGTGATTTCTCATAGATGTTCTATTTAGGCATGATTATATCTAGCTATGAGTGATGTGTAGTAATTATAAATGTTCCAGTGAATGGTCTATGTCACAATCTACGTTATAATGGTGTTGTATAATTGAGTTTTCCAATTAATCAACGGACAAGAGACACAAAATATTGCACACAATGTATATAAGTATTACTGAATATTTTGATGACCTCATATCCCCTCATCCATGCAAAAACTTGGTTTGTGCAGTCCCAATAGACACCTCGGGTAAGAATTCACTTGCATCCAGGTGATGCTGAAAGGGATGGTATCTGAAGGGTTTCATTGGTTAGATAAATAGAACCTAGGGTATTACAACCATGTGCCAACATGATCCTGTTTCGATGTCTTGTTTGTAGCATGGACCTATGGAAGAACTTAGTGTTTTTATTGTCTGCTTTTAGCCATTGTAGCCTGGATTTTTGTATCCAAATTTGTTCTTCATGTTGTGATTTAATGGTGATTTGAGATATAAGTTGGGTTTACTCTTCTATGAGTACTTCTGTGTGACCCTGCAAGATGACTTTCCATTGGTTTGTTCCATTAATTGTTCCAATTATTTTTTTTCTTCGAAAATGTTGCCAAACTCTGATTTGTTCCATGACTTGATTTTTTTCGTTAAATTTTTTAGGTGATACTAAAATATATACATGGGGGATACATAATGGATTGCATATTCCTTCCACCATTGGGCTATATTGGATTGGAATGAATGGTGATCCAAATAGAATTTTTAAAGTATGAAAGTTTGATTGATTGGAGTGAATCAGATATCTAGGTCTAGACAGATTGGCCAATAATCAAATCCGTGGAAAGGGAGAATAATAGCTTTGATGGAGAAGTTTTGAGTAATTAGGGACTCATAAAGGAGGAATATATCTAAACGAGAGGAAATTTGGTGCACTCCCCTTCTACTGTTGTTCCAGGTGAAGATGCCATTATCCATCTTCAAGTATACAAGGTGAAGGTTACATATGGTTTCTTTAAGGAGGTTTGCTTCTAGATCCAGATGACGAATTCCACCTTTTTTCTCTGCAAGCGAAGTGATGATATTGAAGTCACCACCTATTATCCATTAGGAATTATCAATTATTGGTTCCAACCATTGAATTGAATGGAGGAAGGTTGTTTTATCCATAGAGGTTTGGGGGCCATACACATTAGATATAAATCCCCCGTGTGTTAGAAAAATAGGATCGCGAAGAAATAAAATAAAACAAATGTGGAAATAAAACACAAAAGATACATAATACAATAGAGACATAGATATATGTGGTTCACCAAGTGTGGGCTACATCCACTAGAGAAATTTCTAGGTCCTTCCTTTATTATTATCCAACAAATGAAGGAATACAACCTACAACACATCCATTGTAACTTCCTCTTATTTCTCTCACAGTCTCCTCACTTAGAATACAATATTCTCAATGATACATACCCGCAATACATTTCCCTCATAAAATAGGTTTCCTTCTAGGGAAAAAAACCCGAACATAACTTCTACCATTAGATATGTGACCTTATAATGAATGGTCCAGATTTACTATTAAATTACAATATACATTTACAAGACAATTTTTCGTTTGGTGGCTTCACCTCCGATCCCTCCCTAAGGGCCCTCTTTCCCCCATACCCTGGAGGAGGGTATATCCCCCCATACACTCCTCCATGTGGAGGAGTGTACATTCTTCCAGGGTGTAAAGTCTTCATGGGGTATAAACACGACTGAAAACAAAATCCTATGAATTAGGAACATAACCATGCTCCACAACCAACAATCTCCCACTTGGAGACTAATCCCAATAACTCCATCATTGTTGTATCTACTGGACTATGATCCTTCTTGGACCTGGAAAATTTATCATCTTCACCTTCATTCTTGAAGACCAAATGAAACTGACCAGGAACTCATTTTTTCCTTGGTTACTACCTTTGTTAGCATGTCTACAGGATTCTGGCTAGTGTGTATCTTTTCCAACTTCAAATGTCCATTTTCCAAGATGGATCGTATGAACTGGTACCTGAGTTGTATATGCTTAGTCTTCGAATGGAAGGTTGAGTTGTTTGCAATATGAATGGCACTCTCACTATCATAGTACAACTATCTATTCTCCTGCTTCTTTCCCATTTCCTCCATAAACCTCTGTAACCAAATCATTTCTTTACTAGCCTCTGTAGAAACAACATACTCTGCTTTTGTTGTTGAAAGTGAAACAACCTTTTGCAGTTTCAAAATCCAACTTATTGTTGTTCCACCTATAGTAAAAACATACCCTGTGGTGCTCCTCCTACTATCTTTATCACCTGCCATATCTGAATCAACATATCCCTATAGAATAGTGTTTGAACCTCCAAAACATAATGCATGATTAGAAATACCACTTAAATACCTGAGAATCCACTTTATTTCCTCCCAATGTTCTTTATCTAGATTGTTCATATACCTTCTCACACCTCCCACTGCATGTGCAATATCTGGTCTTGTGCAAATCATCAGATACATCAAGTTCCAATTGCTAATGAATAAGGGACTCTAGACATGTATTCTATCTCCTCCTGTGTCTTGGGACACATTTCCTTATTTAATTTGAAATGACTAGTGAAAGGTGTACTAACTGGTTTTTCATTCTTCATTCTAATCCTCTCCAACACCTTCTTTATGTAGTCACCTTGAGACAATGTCAATTTGTGATTTTTTTGTCTTTTGTTATTCTCATACAAAGGATTTTATTTGCAGCACCCAAATCCTTCATCACAAATGAATTAGCTAATTTCTTCTTGAGCACATTTATATCCTACATATTATACCCTACAACAAGCATGTCATCTACATAGAATAGAAAGATAATATAACTTCCATTTTCTAGATTTTAAAAATAAACACAGTGATCATAATGACATCTACTATAACCTTGTTATATCATAAACCTGTAAAACTTCAAATACCACTTCCTTGGAGCTTGCTTTAGGCCATAAAATTTCTTCTTCAACTGCATACCAAATTTTCCTTCCATTTGACCTCATACCCATGTGGTTGTTGCATATAAATATCTTCCTCGAAATCCCCAAGAAGATTTTATTTTTACATCTATAGTCCTAATTGAAGTCATTTTAACAAGAGAAAATATTTCATCAAAATCAATACCTTTCTTTTGTGCAAACCCCTTTACAATAAGTCTAGCCTTGTATATCTTTTTGCCTCCATATTCTTCCTTCAACTTATAAACCCATTTATTCGGCAATGCTCTTTTTCTTGCAGGAAACCAAACCAAATCCCAATTCTGGTTATTTACCAAGGAATCCATTTCATCTTTCATGCCTTTCTCCCACTTATTTTTAGTTTCTACCTACATTGCCTCTTCATAACATTCTAGTTCACTAGAATCAGTCAACAATAAATAGTACAATGAAGGAGAGTATCGTTCAGGGGGTCTACTTAACCTGGTAGATCTTCTAACAACACTTGCAAGAGTTTGAGGTACCTGTTTCTCCTTTTTTTGTGCATTTTGATTTTCTGGTGCCTTTGGAATTTCTTTTTTAGTGATCTCATCAAGCATTGTGTATTCTGGTTTTTCTTTTTCCTGTTTCTTTCCCTACAACTAATGATTGTACATGACCTTCTCAATGACATCTGTACTCCTAATGATTTTGTGATTTTCTTAATCTCAAAAGAGATAAGCAAAATCATTAAAACCATATCCAATAAAGGTACACTTCTTGGATTTTTCCTCAAGCTTTGTTCTATTTTCTTTATCAATATGGAAAAATGATTCACAATCTAAAGTCTTCAAACAAGAATAGTTTACCTTTTTACCTGTCCATACCTCCTCTGAAATTCTACCATCCAAAGAGATTGAAGGTCCTCTCTTTGTTAAGTAAATAGAAGTATCTACATCATCTTCCTAGAAATGTAATGGAAAACCATCATGCAATCTCATACTCCTTGCACGCTCCATGATTGTCATATTCATCCTTTCTGACACACCATTTTCTTGTGGTGTTCTTGGAAATGTCTTCTCTCTACGAATCCCATGGTATGAATAATAATCATCAAACTCCTTGCTGCAATGTTCACCTCCATTGTTTGATCTAAGACACTTACACCTTTTTCCTATCTCATTCTCAACCAAATATTTCCATTTCTTAAAAGTATCAAAAACATCATATTTTTGTCGAATGCAATAAACCCAATTTTTTCTAGTTGCACCATCAATAAAAGAAACATAATAATGCGAGACACCGAGATATGATACCTGAGTTTTTCCCCATACATATGTATGCTCAATATCTATCCTTTCACTCTTCTTTTCTTTTCTGACTCCGAGAAATCTGACTCTCTTCTATTTTACATAAAGATAATGCTCACAGAAATCCAAATCAGTTTGTTTAATATCCAGCAACAAATTTATTTTGTGAAGTATATACATCCCCTTCTCACTCATGTGTCCAAGTCTATGATGCCACAGTGTTGTATCCACTCCTATAGAATCTAAAGAGATAAAAGATATAGTATTACCAGTACATAAATACAGTGTACCTACCTTCTCTCCTTTTTCTATCACCAATGATCCTTCGGTGACCTTCCACACCTTGTCTATAAATATGGATATACAGCCTTCACTTTCCAACTACCCTATTGAAAACAAATTTTTTCTTAGATCTGGAGCATGTCTTACCTATTTCAACAACCATTTTTTTCCATTCCTTTGATTTATTTTTACCTTTCCCATTCCAACAACTTTGCATGGTGCATCATCACCCAAATGAACCTGTCCAAAATCACCTTGAACATAATCTAGAAAATGTTTCCTATGGGGCATGGCATGAAATGAAGGCCCTGAATATACTACCCAAGACTCATAAATATTATCTACAGAAAGAATCAAAGCATCTTATAAGACATCACCTGTTACATTTTCTTCTTGATTTTTCTCTTGCCATCCATCTCTTTGTTTCTTTGGATCTCTGTAGTCTTTCTTCAAATGTCCTTTCTTTCCACAATTCCAACACTCTATATTTCCAAGTCTATATTTGGATCTTCCCTTCTTAGAATTCCCATGGTTCCCTAAGCCCTTTCCTCTATCCTTTTGTCTTTCCCTATTCTGCATGTTCAACACATTACCTGATATCTCACTTGTGCTTTTCTGTCACAATTCCTCACTAAGGATAACACCAACAACATCATTAAATTTTAAAGTGTTTGAACCAAAAAAATAGTTAACTATAGCCATGACCAAGACATTCTATCTTTCTAGCAATGAGCACAAGATTAGAATATCCATGACCCCATCATCAAAGTCCACTTTTGCAGAACTTAGTTTATTAGTAACCATATTAAATTCATTTAAATGATCTACAACAGACCCAGCTTCTGGCATCTTCATATTAAATAATCTCTTCATTAGAAATACCTTATTGGACGTCGATGGTTTTTCATATAGTTTATCCAATGCGTCCATCAAATCCTTCGTTGTCTTTTCTTTTGAAATATTGAAAGCCACCAACACTGCCAGGCTCAGTCGTATCATTCCTAGTGCCTTTCTTTCAAGAACCTCCCATTCTTCATCCTTCATAGTTGTCGGCTTCTTTTCTATTCCACCCAATGGTAGGAATAGATCCTTCTGATATAAATAATCTTCCATCTGTATCTTCCATAACTAGTAGTTTTGGTTGTAAAATTTCTTGACCCTAAACTTTCCATCTTTCGCCATTTCTCCCACTCGAACCAAGAACCCTCTTTTCCTGCAAGTTACCTTTCACTATGATACTAGTTGTTAGAAAAATAGGATCGCGGAGCAATAAGACAAAACAAATGAGGAAACAAAACAAAAAAGATACACAATACAATAGAGACACAAATATACGTGGTTCACCCAGTATGGCCTACACCCACCAAATAAATTTCCAGGTCCTTTGTTGGCATAGGGGAAGACCCAGGGTTCAAATCTAAGAACGCACCAACAAACCCTAACTACTATCCCTTTCGGCAACACCTGCAAAGCAGATGAAGTCTCACCCGAAGTAGCTATAGGGGGGTTCCAGGACACAAGTGTCTACAACTAGGGGAAGTGCAAGATGATTCCAGAATAACAACGCAAGATAACTTAGAGATTCTTAACAATATTATGTTTAAATTCATGTAGTAAGTTATATCTCCTATCTTCAATCAGGGAAAACAGTAATACAATAACAATATAAAAGATATCAAATAACACAACATCAACCACATAAAACAACAAGATTTTACATGGTTCATCCTCTCCCTAGGGATATATCAACATAATTGTGTTTTATTGATAAAGTATATGAAAATACATAGTTCTATTTGCACACTCAGCTACAGATCCACTCCTTTTCTCTTTATTCCCTCTCCTTGCGCACCCAGCTACAGGATAGATCTTCGCACCCAGTTGAAGATCCAAAATATAAGAATGCTCTAAGACATAACATTTCTACCTCTCAAAACTCATCATCATCCCACATCAACTCTTCTAGACTTCTATTTATACATTCCATGACTCTTAGACAACCCTAGACCGAAGTCCAAGTGAAAAAAACCCCAGGTACCAAAACCCTAGGTACCCCAAAACCCACCTTTTAAGGATTCACCAACCTATTCTTCCTTATTCTCTGCGAGGTGCTCCAAAGCACCTATTAGTGACTTCTTCCACTTGCTGGCCTATCCATTATTCATCTTCCTTACTGCTTTGTCTTCCTTGATCTTATCTTTCAATGACTTGCTTTTCCTTTACTTCTCTCCTTCTTTCTGATTCTTTAACCACTTTGACCCCTCCTCGATTTGTGTGCCTTCCGCGCACTTCATACTTTGTCTTTCTTTTTCTTTACTTTTTTATTTCTTCCTTAATACATGACCAAGTGCCAACATGCCCCCAAAACTCACATGTGACTCGTCCCAAGTCACTGTAGGGTTGAACCTCTTGTATTACTTCGACTACAGACTGCGCAGAGCATCCTGTGTTTTTTGCTCTATCCCTCCCTATCTTGTGTAGACTATATTTTCTATGTCTGGTACCCAATTTCAACTACACCTGGTACCTAGACCCTTCTTCCTTTTCTTTTACTAAGAGTTTCGAGGTAGCTTGTTGTCACAATACAAATTTAATCAGGTCCCATTCACTAAACCATCCTTCCATTCTCCATTAAGAGTCTTCAACTGCGCAAAGCCTCCTTCTGTAATGTAGGCAACCTCAAATGGTTTGAGCCAGTGTGTCCTAAAATTTCATGGATGCTTCATGAACTTGTTGTCGTATAAAAGTACCAAATCTCCTTGTTTAAATGCTTTATGCTTGATATGTCATTCATGGTAAGCCTTTTATCCTTCTTTTTTTACTCGGATGAAATCTTGCAATGATCCTGTCTTCCTCTAGTTCCATCAACTGCGTGAGCCTGTCTTGAACAATGTTGGTTTCATCCATACATGTAAATGCTGCAATTCTTAAACTAGAAACCAAGTATTCCATAGGTACTACTGCTTCCAGGCCATAAACTAACTTGAAGGGATTTTTCATCGTTAGATTTTTGCAAGTAGTTCAATAAGCCCATAATACTGCTAGAATTCTTAAATTCCAATTATCTCTATTAACACTCCAAATCTTACTTAGCGTTGTCTCCAGAATATTATTGAAATATTCGACTATACCATTCCCGTGTGGGTGGTATGGCATGCTCTTCTGATGGTGAACTTCGAACTCTTGATTCAAGGCTTCAATATTTTTTTTAATGAAGTGTGTGCCTTGATCACTCATAAGGATCTTCGGGCACCCAAATCTAGTTATGATATCATCAAAGATGATCTGCACAGCTCTAGTTGCACTACAATCCTTAAATTCTCTTGCTTTTTCCCATCTGGTCAAATAATCTGTAGCAGTGATAATGCATCGAGCTTCTGTGCACTTTCTTGGTGGGTTGATAGGTCCCACAAAGTCAATAGCCCATTTCTCAAATGCCTATAAATTTAACTAAGGTGCTCAAGGCATCTCATCCCTTCTTGATGACTTCCATACTCTTTGACATACATCACAGGATCTGTAGTATTCCTTAGCATCCTTATGTAGAGTGGGCCACCAGAGGCCATCTTTGAGAACTTTATGTGTTGTTTATTTCCATTCATAATCTCCACATGCGATGCCTTCATGTGCTTATGCAAGGATAAATGGTCTTTCTGACTCCATAACACATCTTCTTAAGATCTCATTTGGTCCCATCTTATATAACTGTCCAGCTATAATTTGAAAATCTTCAGTGCAGACTAACAACTGTTTCTTCTGAATAATTGTATATTCACAAGGTGCCACTCCTGTAGACAGAAACTAGACTATCTTGATGAAGTGATCATCGAATTTTCTGATGGCCAACAACTATGCATCTGATAGTGTATCATCCAAATTTGTAGGTTCCTCTCCATGTTCTAACTTGGATAAGGTATCAGGTCCCTTATTCACTCTTCCTATCTTGACCATGATCTCAAAGTCATACTCCTGGAATAACAATATCCATATGCATATTGTCCCCGCCAACACTGGCTTGTTAACTAAGTACTTCAATTCAGAATGATCAGTAAACATCTTAAAATGTCCTCCCAACAAGTAGTGTCTAAACATCTGCAACGCATATACCATAGACAAGCCTTCCCTTTCAGTGGTAGTATAATTCATTTCATATATGGAAATATTCCTTCTAGCAAAGGCTATAGGGTGGTAAATATCTCCTACACCTGGCTGTGCCAAAATTGCTCCTAATTCAATGGACGCAGCATCGACATGAACATTGAATTCCTTACTCCAATCTGGAAAAACCAAAATAGGCGCAGTGACCATTTTCTTCTTTAGTGTGTCGAATCTCTGTTGGCATTCCTATATCCATTGATACTTACTATCCTTCTCTAATAAATTTTCCATGGGTGTTGTTATCTATGAATAATAAATTTTCTCTAATATCCAGTGTGTCCCAATGCAGTGCGCAGCTGTCTAATTGAAGTAGGAGGGGGTATATCAACAATGATAGCAATCTTGGAAGGATCTACCAATAACCCATGTTTACACACAATGTGTCCTAACAACACCCCAAAAGGTGAAAATAAAATACACTTCTTCAAGTTCAGGGAAATATGACATTGCCTACACTTATCTAACATTAATCTCAAACATTCAATATGATCTTTCAGTAGACTAAAAACGGTCCAGTCATCAAAGTATGCCTCCAAAAACTTATGTAAAAATTCCTTAAATGTTTTGACCACCACCTTGGAAAAGATGGTTGGTGCGTTATTTAAATCAAAAGGCACCACAATGTACTGAAAATAACCCCATTCTGTTGCAAATGTAGTGTTATGTCTATCCTCCTTAGAAATTCTGATATGGTGATAGCCTAAAAATCCATATATGAATGAATAAACTTCCTATCCTCCTACATTATCTAGGACTTCGTGAGTAAAAGGTGTAGGAAATGGATCATGTAAACATGCATCATTCAATTTCCTTAGATGTACACAGATTCTAATTTCTCCTGACTTCTTATATTGGACCACCATAGGGCCGATCCATTCAGATTCTTCAACTGGTTTTATGATTCCTGCTTCCAACATTCTATCTAATTCAATCTTAACTTTTTTCTTGTACTTAGGATTCAATCTGTAAGACCTATGCTTGATAGGTCTTGCATCTTCTTTCAAAGGGATCTTCATTTCTCCCATGGGCCCTTTAATTCCCTTCATGTTTGTGAACTTTGTTGGAAACAGGTCATGATACTCATGCAATAGTTCTGTAATCGTACTAATAGTAGTATCATCCCAATAGTTTCCAACATTTTCTATCTTAGGTGTTTGGTATGTTCCAATGTTAACTTCCTTAATTTTAATAGGATGCCCAACAAAAGGTAAATCAGTCCCTAGCCATTCTATATATGTTTTTCCTTCAGTCTCTAAAATGTTCACATTCCTAGGGTCATCATCCTCATCAACATTAATATTATAATGACCATGTAACTTCTGAAGAAGTTCATTCCATTCATCTTCTCCTTGTTCAAGAGGGTGGTTAGGTACTTCCTCAAAGACCTTATGTCTTACAACTTGTAAAGCCTGATCTACCGTGTGGTACTAATTTTCAAATAGGAACATAGCTATAAAGTTCTAGGTCATACCATACCAATCTATAGTGGTTAAGCGTAGTTCTTCTTGAAGATACCTATTGATAGGTGTAGTATATAAGGTGTTAATGAACTTATGTACCCACTGTTCTTTAGGAATGCTACTCCAGGCTTCCTCACAACTTCACATATGGTCCTTAGGACAACTCTGACCTGTGTATCAAACTTTGCAGCCTTCATCTTGGTCTGAAAAGCACACTCTCAACAAGGTACGACATTATACCCATTCAGTGATGTTCTTCTTGTGAGATTCCCACCATCCAGCTGGAATTTCTTTCAAGACTTCCTCTAGTGCCAACAACCTCTGTTGTATTGGTACAATTCCTTCAAATTCAAGTAGAAATGTCTCTAAATTATTCAATCCATCAAATGTAGGAAGATTACTTACTTATGTACCAATCCAGCGGACTACCATGGTCAATTTGGCACACCTTCACCTAGAGACTTCATACATTCTGTTTTGTCAATTTTCCAATTCTTCTTCTGAATATGACAAGCATGCACTCTCACTTCGCCAACTCAGGTTTCCATCTGTTGTAGGATTAATATAATCTTGTTGTCCTGCTGTCAGTTTATATATGTTCTATAGCTCGTAGGTGCGATCTTCTTCTCTTATAGGTTCTATGTATCTGTGATATTCATCATGGTCAAGAGGTGCAATGATCCTAAGGCCATCACCTTTAAATGTCATTCTTCTCTTTTTTAGATCAACAACAGTTAAATTGTTGAAAGCTCAATCAATACCCAAAAAAGCAGGATAGGGACATCTATCATTAGCTATCTCAATCACTTCGAAGTCTGTAAATGTCCTCACTCCGTCGATGTCTACAGGGACATGCTCTAGTATTCTAAAGGGGCTCACTACCTACTAATTAGCCATATTGATACTAATAGGGGAGTAAATCAATTTAGGTTTTCCCATCAATGCCCAAGTTTGCTTCGTCGTAACATTTAATTTGGATCCCAGGTCGAGGACCACATAGTCTATGTCATAGTCTCCAATATGATCACTAAAGTGCAGTTCCTTGCTTGTCCTCCTTTTTCTAGATACTTGATTCATGTCTCTACTCAAAAGAGGATATACTCTTCTAGTTTCATGTTGTCTTATCAGGTGTTGTAGTTCCAGCACAACTCTTTCATCTTTAATCAAATTAATACAAGTGTACAAAATGTCCACAAGCTTGCTTACCTCTTTTCCTTGCCTAAGTGGGACAAACTGATTAAATGTTGGAGGCATTTAACATTCCTTTACTTCTGTTTGTTCCCTAGATGACAAATCCTGTTCACCTACAAATTCTCTTCTTGCTTCCTCAAAAGTTTGCTTCTCTTTCCTTCGATCAAACAATGGCACCTTCTCTGAAGATATTTTGATCCCTGATCTATCTATAGTTTTTCCTGGAGTCACCCTTTATTCTCCCATGAAAATGCCTCCTCTAGTAATAACAATGAATCTGGGTTCCTCACCGTGAGGTTTAACTGATATTAGTTGGACTTGCTAGTTTCCACCTCGTCTTTTCTGAAGTTTAGCTAACAATACTACACAATATTCGATGACATGATCAAACGAATTACAATAGATGAAAGTGGTACAAGGGTTCTAACAATCCCTTGCCAAATGATCTGGTTGGGCGTAGTTATAGCAAATAATATTGCTTCTAACTCAACCCATGCCTCCTCCTAGTCCTCTTCCTCTGAATCCACCACGACGGTTGAAGTTTCCTCTTCCTGGGGAGTTGTTCTACACACCATTCCCTTATTGCTGTAATTATCCTTGAATTCTATATGCATCCCTTGACATTTCATGCATGAGGTCATAATCCCTACAATCCTTCTCATCATGTCCCACATATTTGCAGAATGCACAATAAATATTGGTGGGTGTCTAGACATATTTCTGCATATAATAACATTTACCAGGGCGATGTCTAGTTCTACATACCTCACACCATGGTGAAGTATCATGTTTCAAAGGGTTAGGGGCTCCAGAGGCCAAGTATTCATTAAATAAGGGGTAGTTCTCTTTGTCATGGCCCTCTGATTTACATCTGATACACCAGATGTCTTCTCTTTTCTCCTTTCCTTTATTTTTCTTCATGTAGTCAACCTGTAAAGATAAACTAGTTAATTGATTCAAAATTTGACTCATACTTGGACTGGATTCTCCTACAAGGGTTGCTTCTAGTTTCATGGAAATATCTAATGCCTTAGCCTACGAAGCAACCTTTGTTTCATTGGAGGAACTCTAATGTGGGGTAGGAGGGAATTGATGAACCATTCCTTAGGTTGTTCATCTGGGATTTGAAGACTCAAATGGCCTATCAAGGTCTTAAACCTATGATCAAATTCCCAAACAGGTTCAATCACCTTTTGCTTGATTTACTTTAACTCTGTAATGCACCGTGACTCCGAATTAGGTTTCTTGAACTCTGCACTCAATGCAGTATTGATTTTGTTCAATGGTTTAGGTTGTAAAAATCCTATAACAAATTTCATATACCAACTCAATGCACGATCCCTCAAGGCAGTACTAAATTGAACTCTCTTAATAGCTTCGTCGGTGACTTGCTTGATGCTCCATACAGCTTCACATAAGAACCAGTGCTGATCAGGATCCTCGGATCCATCTCCTATGAAAATGGGTAACCTAATTTCATCTGCCATGGATCTTCCTTGGTTTCTCGATTGAGTATGTACTAAACTTCTTGTAAAATTACTTTGAGTACTCTGATTACTCTGGTTACTCTGGTTACTTAATGCTTCTAAAACAACAGGAGGAGTAGTAATAGTTACTTCACCATTAGGCGTAGACTATGAAGTTTCTGGTTCTTCTCGGCGAAGTTCTTCGGTTTCTACTTCCTGTTCCCTTGCGAACTTTGAATACTCTTCGTCTGATATCCCTACTTATTCTCCACTGTAGAAATCTTTGTCTTGTCCCAATGGTCTATAACTCTGCTTAAACAGGTTCACAAGAGGAACCTTTCTAAATTATCTCACACTACACGTGTGTCCATCCTCTGCGTCGTTGTCACTGTCTAAATTATTGAACATTATTTTTAAAAATGCAACTAATTACTGTATCTTCAACATATTCTTCTCATGCAATAACATCTTAATCTTCAGCTTCAAAAAGTGTAGAAACCTCCCTCTAGGTCCCTTGAAGAAATACCTCTCTGCATGACTATATGATTCCACTCTATCGATAGAAAACTCAGTAATGTACCCTCCAATAGTGTTATCAAACTAGAGATCCACTGCTCTAGACACAACGTTATCAACTCTCTTAACTTTATTAATCAATGTCGATGTCCAAAACACAGGTGGTCTAGATCGGATTTCAAACTGAGTTTCTGCTAGTCTGGCTAGCCACTCATACAAATCCTTATGAACTCCTGCAAAGAAACTCTCGTGCACGTCAATAAATATGTACCTTACCAACCTGTGTTCTTTACGAATTCTAGGGGCTTTGTTCTGAGCTTCGACGAAGTCCCTTTCTTGTTCTTCTATCCACTTATGAATCTCTATCTTTGATGGAAACCACCTTGACATTCCCTCAAGAAGATCTCAGTCCTGGCAAGAGAACCATTTGTTGGCACAGGGGCAGACCCAGGGTTCAACTCTAAGAGCGCACCAACAAAACCTAACTACTGGCCCTTTCGGCAACACCTATGAAGTAGATGAAGTTTCACCCAAAGTAGCAATAGGGGGGCTGCAGGACACAAGTGTCTACAACCAGGGGAAGTGCAAGATGATTCCAGAATAACAACACAAGATAAATTAGAGATTCTTAACAATATTATGTTTAACTTCACGAAGTTAGTTATAAAATCTATCTTCAATAAGGGAAGACAGTAATGCAATAGCAGTATAAAAGATGGAAAATAACACAACATCAATCACATAGAACAAATTTTTTTTACATGGTTCCCCCTCTCCCTAGGGATACGTACACATAAATTTGTTTTATTGATAAAGTAGATGAAAATACATAGTTCTATCTGTGCACTTAGCTGTAGATCCACTCATTTTCTCTTTATTCCCTCTCCCTGTGCACCCAGCTGCAGGATAGATCTTCGCACCGAGTTGAAGATCCAAAATATAAGAATTCTCTAAGACATAACACTTCTACCTCTCAAACCTCATCATCATCCCACCTCAACTCTTCTATACTTCTATTTATACATTCCATGACTCTTAGACAACCCTAGACCGAAGTCCAGGTGAAAAAACCCTAGGTACCAAAACCCTAGGTACCACAAGACCTACCTTTTAAGGACTTTACTGGCCTTTTCTTCCTTCTCTCCATGAGGTGCTCCAAAGAACCTAATAGTGTCTTCTTCCTCTTGTTGACCTATCCAAGATTCATCTTCCTTGTTGCTTTGTCTTCCTTGATATTCTCTTTCAACGACTTGCTTTTCCTTTACTTTTCTCCTTCTTTTTTGCTTCTTTAACCACTTCAACCCCTCCTCAGTTTGTGTGCCTTTCGCGCACTTCATACTTTGTCTTTATTTTCCTTTACTCTTTACTTTATTTCTTAATACATGACCAAGGGACAACATCCTTCCTTTATTATTATCCAAAAAAATGAAGGGATACAACCTACAACACACCCGCTGTAACTTCCTCTTATTTCTCTCATAGTCTCCTCACTCAGAGTACAATATTCGCAATGATACATAGTCGCAATACATTTCCCTCATAAAAGAGAGTTTCCTTCTAGGGAAAAAAACCCTAACATAACTTCTACCATCAGATCTGCAACCTTATAATGAACGGTCTATATTTACTATGAAATTACAATATACATTTATGAGGCAATTTTTCCTTTGGGGGCCCACTTGCCCCTGGATCCCCATCCAGGGGGATGGCCCCCTTAGACTCCGAAGGAGGGGAAAGCACCCCCTACAATACCCCACATGGAGGAGTGTACATTCTTCTGGGGTGTAAATTCCTCATGGGGTACAAACATGGTTGAAAATAAAATCCTTTGAATCGGGAAGATAGTCATGCTCCACAAGCAACACCATGCTATATTCCTAGAAATCAAAAGCAAGCTGAGATAGTTCTTCTGGTGGAAAATAAATCGGAGAGGAGAATTGCATTGAGGTTATAGAGGGTTTCCATACCATTAGAGGCTCCTTCAACATCTATGGCCATGGAATGAGATCTAGACTAACATTTGTTAGATATTATTTGGAGGACTTCAGAGGTACATTTGGTTTCTGGAATAATGAGGATGGATGGTTTTTCCTTTAGTAGTAAATATTTAAGGAATATTTATCTTCTCAATATGTTTAGACCTCGAATATTACATGAGATTAATTTCATTGAGAAGGTTTGGAGGAAGGTTATAAATTATCTGACATCATCTTGATGCGACCAAAGTATACCAGAAATTCTTCTAGTTCCTAAAGAAGTTGTTTTTTGTATTTTCTTCCTCTTTTTTGTCCTCTTTAAAATATTTACGAGCATATTTTGTTTGAATATTATTTATTCCAAGGGAGGAATATTACTTGTTCTTACCTTTGGTTTTTGTATCAGGTTTCTCCCTTGATTTGGTCTTGAGAAGAGCTGACTTCAAAAATTGGATCTAAATTTCTAGGATGGAACTGGTGTCTTATTGAGTGCATGTAGTCATGATACCTTGTAGATATAGATATACCACATTCATGTATTCTTGATATTCATTATCTTCCTTTCCATGTGTGATTTGGGTCATCTCTTCATCCTAATCATTGATTGGGTTTCCTTGTGTCGTTTCCTCTTGCAATTGTTGTTGGTGCTTAGTTTTTGTGGGTACCTGGTTTCCCTTTTGCATTTGTGTTTCTTGTTGTTGGTTCTATGGGTTATGGTGGATCTATATTTATTGCTGGTAGGCCAGAGTTTCAAATATGTTACTGATGCAGGGGACTTTTGGTGGTTGGTTTTTCACATTTTTCCGTAGGATTTTCCTTTTGGAGGGAGTTTTTTCAAATTCATTTGCATCTTTGGTTGTCTAGTTGTTTGTATTTTCTTAGATATTTTGTGGGAAATCACATAATAGGTGACCGTGAGCATGGAATTTCTTACATAATAAGGGGATATGTTCATAATCAATGGTTTGTACCCCGTATGTATCCCTGTGCAAAATGAAAATTGAGGCATGGAATATTAGGAAATAAATATCTCCACACTAAACCTAGTAGAAGAGAAGAAGACATATTTAAGATACAATAAAAATGACAAAGAAAACACATAGTAAATAGATATTTTAACCTGGAAACTCAAATGAGAAAACCAACATTCCTTGAGCATCTTGATCCTTGTTTTCTTGTTCATTTAGAATAAAATATTATATTCCTAACCTTGGTCTACACCTAAGACAAAATCGAAATCATACCCTCTTTCTTTACAAGAACAACCTAGCAACCAAATTGGCTTACATCTACATGAACAATAATCTACACTGATAGATCAACTTAATACAAATACACCATGCCTTATTTATAGGCCTTATAGTAGGAAAAACCATAAAGAAAAGCACCCAAAAATGGTTACATATCCATGCAGATCATTGGCTACAAATCACGTGAATTTCAGGATTATGTTACAATCGACTTCAAGTTAGATTACCAATTAAATACTAGTCAACCTACATTTGGTCTTCAGTTGGATTCCACATGACCTCCTATTGGCCTCCTGCTAACTGAATTCTCAAATTGGCATTTATCTCTTTGACTTCGACTTTCCTAGTTGAACACTTTGACCTTCGAATTTCACTATGGTTTGATCCACGTCGACTCGAATTTCACTGCAAATAATATAACAAACTAACATTCTCCTACTTGTTGTCTTCATTATTGAACTAATATTTTCCTAATATTTAGTTCACAGAGCCAGGGAAGTAATTCCCATTTCCTCTCTGGACCAAGAGAACTTCACAACACTCACAGACTTGGTCAAAGAGTATGCTATGTTTTCCAACATGTCTACTTGGTCCAGTAGCACTTTTTTTCTTTCCAATGTCTCTTACAAAGTGGTATTGTACATGATCCAGGTGGATCCTTGATTGAAAAAAATTGAATTTCTCATATTCTAAAAATGTACTCATGTTGAATAGATCAATGAGATATTTTCAACAATTCTTGAACGAGGTCAAACAAAGGTCGTATGAGGAATTTATGGCATTCTAAAGTTTTGGAAAAATGGGCAAAAAGGTGTGTAGGCCCTGACATGTGGCATCACCAGAAGATGACATGTGGTATTATGGACAGGACATGTGCAAGTGCATATAGGACATGTGGTAGTATAGACAAGACATGTGGCAATACATACCTGACATGTAGTATTACGCATGTTGATATGGCATGAATAGACCATATGGACATTGACATGGCATGCTAACTAGGTTGTATGAGTTTGTATGTGGTAGGATGACTAGGAGGTACAGACGCTAACATGGCAGGATGATGTGGTAGGAATTTGATGTGGCATAAATTGACATGGCGTGGTTATGTGGCTTCCACATGGACCAATCAAGGGTTGTCATGTGGCAAGACTGCTTTTCCCAAAAGGTTCTTATCAACTCCGGAAAGGTCGGATGGGTGGATTGAACCCTTGACCTCATCGAAAACCACCCAATGTTTTATTGTTGAGCCACTAGTGGAACTTTTTATGGATAGAGACAAAGTTTTATTCCTATGCCCAACCAACCAATGTGTTTAACCATTGTGCCAAAGTTATTCCTTGTTATGGAAAACAAAATATTTCATATTTAAATTGTAATATTTTGCAAATATTTAGATGGCCTGAAAATCCCAACAGGTGTGGGTTGGAACCAACGACCTCTTGCATATAAACCAGAGTTCTTTAACATTGCACTAGTGTCTTGTCATTGAAAGGTTTGTGCTAATTATTCATTATTATACATAGGTACTTCCTGTTTAATTGAAGGAGCAAGCATTTTCAAGCCTTTTTGAGTATAGGAAGAGAGGGAGAATTTGTTCCCAACTATTTTGCAGCCTTCCTAGAGAGGTCTAAAATACTTTATTGCAGTTTGGAGATCCATTGTAATGTAATACAACATTTGGGGTGCTTCACATTATATTAATGGAGTAGTTACGTAGTTGAAGCAGGCTTGGGGATGTAGCCCAAGATGGGTGAACTCCATTATAAACTTGTGTTTTTGTTCTGCATTTATTCAATTCAACTTTTCAATTGTGATTTTAAGATTTATGATTTAAGTTAAGAAAATTTACACTTAAATTATTTGTAAATCATTCAATGGATTTCAGATCAAGTTTGGTATCAGATATGGTTTCAAAGGATTTGTAGTTTGAAGAGAAATTTACAGAAGGGAAATCATTGGGAAAGCTTTGAAGGAAAAGCTTTGAAGTGAGAAATACTTCAGGAACTTGAAGAGATTAACCAACATATTTAAGAAGAGAATTCTGAATTGAGAAGGTTATTGTGAGTCTATGAGGATGAGAAGCAAAAGTTGTATCTTGAATTGCAAGCCAAGGATGAAATTATAGTAAAGCTTCAGAAAGATGAAAGAGTGGAGGATGAAGAAGATTGTACCATGCCATGAAGACCATATTATGCCATAGATTCACAATCTGTCACTAAGGTATGCAGTGTAAGAGAGTCATCATTTTCTCTTTCTTCCCATCAAAAGGTAGATGCCTGTCTGGGTGAATTTGAGAAGCACACTCATGGTATTTGTTTTTAAGATACTAACCAAAATGGGTTATGATGAAAAGGGTAGTGGAATTAATGGAAAAGGAATGACTAATCCCATAGAGGTTGTGGAAAGACCTCACTATGCTAGTTTAGGATACAAAAAAGGAGAAGTTGAGGAATGCTCCATGGTCACTGAAGAAAGAAATGATTTAAGAGAAGAATCTAAACCATTACATAAATACCTTATACAAAGAAAAGGCACATCACTTTATGAGAGTAAAAAAGAATGCAAAGCATCTCGATTGAGAGGTGAACATCTTGAAGGAGTGAAGATAGTTTGTTCTTGACAAATTTGCAACAAGAACTACCATGAAGGGTATAATAAGCCAGATCCAATTGATTATTTGACTATAATAAGAATGACAATGAGAAACATAGTTTATGGTATAAGTATCCATGTAAATTTTTCATATTTCATAACCATCATGTTTCCAAATTTTGGAAGAGAAAGTCCTTATATAGGAAGGTCATGTCTACCAAGAAGGAGGAAAGACGTAAAGACCATTCTCCAAGACTAAATCTGGATCATGACAAGAATGGATTGCGGTAAAAGAATTATTGTACTCATTGAAATATGAGTGTTCATTGGATTGACAAATCTTGGAAACTTCATCCACAAATTTTTCTAACGTAGGGCAAGAAAGTTGTCATTCACCCATGAAGAAAGAGCTAGAAGATGAAAGAGTTGGTCAAGCACCAACAATACAAGAGGAACAACCCAAAAAGGTGAATCCATTAGCCAATTTTGGTAAGAAATGGGTAACACATCTCCAAAGTTGTTTGGTTCCATTGTTGTAAACCTCACATGTTGTGTATGAGACCTCTAAAAGGGAAAATTATATAAGGGATGACCTATTATAACTTCACTTATATGAAACATAATTTTTTTATATTTTTGAAAGTGTACAAATTAGAGAGACAAGTTAAACTGTGTATGTAGACTTTTGGTGGACCAAAAATTTCTTTTTGTGGGGAGGTTTGATCCAGATAGATATTTTACCGACACAAATAAAAGCTCTCAAATTATGATGTAAATGTACTCATGTTGAAGAGATCGACGAGATATTTCCAATGACATTTGAACAAGTCCAAACAAATGTCGTATGAGAAAATTATGGTGTTTTGAAGTTTTGGAAAAATAGTAAAAAATGTGTGCATGCCATGACACGTGGCATCACCAGAAGTTAACACATGGAAATACAAACATGAAACATGGAAGTACGAACATGATATGTTGAAGTACAGACTTGATAGGTGGAAATATTGATGTTTATGTGGCATGCTGACTGGACTGCACATATGCTAATGTGGTATATTGATTGGGTTATACGTATGTTGACATGGTAGGTTGATTGGGTGGTATGGATGCTGATGTGGTAAGATAATGTGGTAGACTAACATGACAGGATGGCATGGAAGGAAGTTGATTTGGTAGGGTGACATGGCATGAATTGGCATGGTGTGGTTACGTGTCCACCACATGGCAGGCATGTTTTTCCCAAAAGGGGATTATAAACTTCGAAAAGGTCGGGTGGGTGGATTGAACCCACACCCTCATTGAAAACCACTCAATATTTTACCATTGGGCCACTGGTGGAACTTTTTACAGATAACAAAAAAAATTTATTTAAATTTGAATGGTTGTCACTAAATGAAAAAGGTGGAAGGTTCATGGGATTAACCCCATGACCTTTTCCCAAACAACCAACGTGTTTAGTCATTGCGACAACATTATTCCTTGTTATGGAAAATGAAATATTTCACATTTAATTTGTAATATTTTGAAAATATTCGAATGACCTGAAAATACCAACAGGTGCAGGTTTGAACTGATGACCTCCTGCATATAAATCAAAGTACTTTACCATTTCTCTAGTGTGTTTTCATTGAAAGGTTTGTGTTGATTATTTATCATTATACATAGGTATTTCCGATATAATTGAAAGACTAAGCATTTTCAATCTTTTTTTAGTGTAGGAAGAGAGGGGGAATTTGTTCCCAGTTATTTCACATCCTTCCTAGAGAGGTCAAAGACATTTTGTTATAGGTTGAAGATCCATTTTAATGTAATAAATCATTTGGAGTGCTTCACATTATATTAATGGAGGGTTACACGATTGAAGTAGGCCCGAAGATGTATCCCAAGATGGGTGAACTCCATTATCAAATTGTGTTTTTGTCTTTCTATTGTGCATTTCTTCAATTCATCCGTTCAACTGTTCTTTTAAGATTTATAATTTAAGTTAAGACCATTTACACTTAAATTATTTGCAAATCATTTAGTGGATTTCAGATCAGTACATCAATATTCTTATTCATGGAATGATAAGCTAGGTTCTTTTTCAGAAATATTTCACTTTGACTATCATAATCTATCTTCGTATCTCTTTTCTCAAACCCGATCCCTGAACACAGTCGTTTCAGCCATACTTCTTATTTTCCTCCATGAGTGACTTCCATGTATTCAAATTATTTTATTAATAGGGATACTACCACATGTCACTTACTCATCCACTTGATTACTCCATCGAACATTTTGAACACATATCCACTGCTCGACCTTCATCGATCCAGATCTCCAGCCCAATAAACATCAACAAATCCATGTACATCTAATTCATTGTCACCTCCAAGTTTCCCTTAGCATCATATAACATAGTCTATTGTGCCACATAAATACCTGAATACTCTCTTGAAAACCATACAGTGCTCCTTACCAGGTGTCGACATGTATCTTCTCAACACTCCCACTATATGGGCAATGTTTGGTTGAGTGAAGAACATCACATACATTAGAATACCATAAACACTTGCATAGGGAACATGCGTCATATCCTCTATTTCTTCATGTGTGTTTGGACACTGTTAACTAGTTAGCCTTACTTCCACATGAATAAGAACCTTTACAATTTTGCAATTCTGCATGTTGAAATGTTTCAAAACTATTTCAATATACCTCTTATGATTCAAACATATATTTTTAGATTATTGATCTGTCTTGATCTCCATTCTGATAATGAAGTTCATTGCACCAATATCCTTCATGTCAAACTTGGAGGATAGATTCTTATTCACCCTATTTATTACATCCATGTTATTTCCAATAAACAACATGTTGTCGACATACAATGCTACATATTTGAAACACCCGCCTTCTTCTTTGAAATATACACAGTGATCATCCTTTCTTCTCACAAATCCTAAACTAAGGATATATGTTTCAAACTTTTGGTACCACATCCTTGGTTATTTATTTTGACCATAAAGGGATATTTTCAATTTGCATACTAACTCTTTTTTTCCTTTTACTATAAATCCTTCAAGTTTTTTCATGTAGATTTCTTATTCCAGGTTGTTGGGCTCTAAAGATGTATAAAAACAACCTTAGTTTAACATTAATTTATCAACCCGAGGATTCATCTTTTATCTCAAAGAATATCAGCAAAGTCTATGCAGATAGCTTATAGAGGCTAAAATCGTGTAGTGAAAGAAAATATGAGTTTATCAACAATCAAGTTCCTCAAACATTCATTAAATATTCTATGAATTGAAATCTAAAGCTATGCAATGGAAATGAACTAATTAATCTATTGAATTCATTTTAAGAGCAGTAATTGAATCTAAATAAAGACTTGCAGAAATGACTATTATTATGAATCAAATTGCTGGAAAGAAAAAGGCAAATTACTCTATCTATGGAAAGAAATAGAGACTGTAATCTAATCGAAAAGAGACAACAATCATACTTCTATTGAAAGGAACAACAATTGTATTCTAATGGAAAGGAACAACAAATGTAAACTAAGTAAAAGGAACAACAAGTGTGAACTTATGAGGAACTATCACGCATCAAATCTCAGTAATGGGAATTGGAGCAACAATCATCTAATGCTTAAGGAAATATCTATCTCTTGCAATTGACATAAAATAATCAACACACTTATGCATTCATTTAACTTCTATAAAAGAGAATCGAATCACAAAACATAAATTGAACTGATACAATTACAGGTCGAACAGTAGCTCCTTCAGACTAAGCCCTTGGTCCTTAGAAGCACTACTATTTGAAATTCAATATATAGAAATGGTAAAACCGCTCAACACGTTTATTAATTTCATAGTTGGTACAACATTTTACAAAAACTGCTAATTCATAGCAATTCTAAGTTCTGAGTTCTTGGATGCAATTCTTCTATCCCTTTTCAAGATCTATTTACGCCTTATATATTACAATAATCTAGGTAAATTAAGCTATCCTGAGGATCGAGAGATCCTTAGGATTGATTTACTATTATAAAGTTACAATATAAGAAACTCAATCATCTTCAAGACTGCCTTGTGCCATAAAGTCTTCAACCTCCAATAGCTTGTGTATCTTCAAGATTTCCTTTGCTATCTTGGGTTTGACAATATTTAACCAATCCTGTAATAAAACCAGACAATTCCAATCATATTTTAGGATATATGTAATATAACTTCAATAATAATGCTAAAGAGTATATTATTCATTTTCTATTCTATTTGTTCCTAAATAATCAAAAAGTCAATCAAGATGATATCATGAAATGTGGGAAAAACGAAGATATTTATACCTTTTTCATAACCTAACACAGGTCCCCATGTAGGAACACTATATTCACATCCATCTGTTCTATTTCCAGATCAACCGATGCATCCAGATTCCTTAGTACTCTAATGGAGGTTAATTTTGCAACAAGGGAAAAAATCTCACTGAAGTCGACTCCTTCGACTTGAGAATATCCCTTTGCTACTAGTCGAGCTTATAATTTCTTGACTTGACATGTTGCACTCATCTTCTTGAATACCCACTTGCTACCGATGGGATTTCTTACACTAGGTAATTCAACTAAATCACATGTCTCATTCTTATGCAAGGATTCCATTTATTCAATCATGGCATCCTTCCAAAGTCTACCCCTTAATGACTCGAATGCCTCCCTGACTGACTTGGGCTTATCATTAGTGGTAGTTAACAAAAATGAGTAACATAATTCAGGCATATTATACCTTTCTATTAGTTTTCTTACTCGTTTAGACCTCCTTACAACTGGGTTCGGTTGTTCCACCTCTTCATATAATTCAGTCGACTCATCTGAAACATCTTCTTCTTTGTTCCATAGTTCAAAGAACACCTTCTCTGGATCATTCTTTGTTTGAGCCATCACTTTAGAATCAGAATTCCTTTTGTCTTGTTTGAATACCAAATCTCCATTGTATACTATTTTCCTTGATGTAGGATTCTAGAGCTTATATCCTTTCATTCCTGCTTTGTATCCAATTAAAATACACTTGACTACCTTCTTCTCCAGCTTGATCCTCTTTTCCTTGGGAATATGCACAAATGCATCACAAACAAATACTTTGAGATGTGAAAGTGAAGGATTATTACCGAACCATACCTCACGTGGAGTCGTGTCAATTAGCACAGACAAAGGAAACATATTCACTAGATATTTTAAAGTGTTGACTTCCTCTGCCCAAAATTCTTGTGTGAGCCTAGCACCACTGCTAATGCTCCTTTCCTTGTCCATCAATATTATGTTCATTCTCTCAACAAATTCATTTTTTTATGGGGTATATGGTGTGGGATTTTGGCATGCTATGACACACTACTTATAGAAATACTCAAAACAATTTCCACAGAATTCACCACTGTTATCAATTCTAAGCACCTTAATATTCTTATATGTTTGGTTTTCTACAAGAGACTTAAACTCTTTGAATTTCTCGAAAAAATTTGATTTCTTCTTCAAGAAATATATCCACGTCTTTATGGAAAAATAATCTATGAAGAATACATAATACAAAGATCCACCAAGTGAAGGAACTGAAACAGGGCCAAACACATCACTATGAACCAATTCTAGAGTCCCCTTTTCCCTTGTTGCTCCAGATGGGAACCTTACCCGAATTTATTTTCCATATATACAATGTTCATAAAAATTGACTTTTAAATTACATTCAAGAAAATATTTGACCATATATTTGTTATGTATAGCTCAAATTCCCTTTTCTCCTCTCATTCCATAGCATGATCAGGTTGACTTGAAGAAGACTTGTCGATTCGGTTTGAATTGACTTGACCCGATTTTAGTCGAGTTGAGTCAAAGTCAAGTCGACTTCATAAACAAATATGTTGTTGCATCCAGTCGAGTCAAAATTACCTAATAACTTGTATATGGTTCCAATCTAAAATCCTTTCCTTAATATCATCTCACCTTTAACCATGTTGCACGTATCCTTCTCAAATAGAGTGTGCACTTCTACATCACTCATCTTGCTAGAATATATCAGGTTTCTTGACAAACCTAGAATATGTAGCACACCTGGAAGGGTTATACTTTTCCCATCCCGTAGTATCAGTCAGACTCTTCCTTGTCTGAAAATTTTGGTTGTCAAGTCATCCTACAAGAACACATCTCCTCCTTCATATCATTCATATTCACATAACCATTTTCTATGTGGTGTCATATGATAGGATTCTCCTTCTTTGATCAACCAAACATCTTGATATGACTGTGTATTCGTCGATGAAAGATACACATCACCTCCTTTCTTGGGGATGAATTTTTATTTCCAGATATGGATGTAGAGGCCAACTAAGTTAAAGAAGTAGAGTTCATTATGAAATATTTGTTCCCTTTCTTCTGTTGAAATCAATATAGAAGTGAAAAATCCCTTCAAGATGAGTTTGATTTCTATGTCTCCCTTTGGATTCTAGTGGGTCTTAATCCACCATAACAAGGTCTTTTATGATGGACACCCATAAATCTAGAAATCAGAGCATGATCCTACATGTATTGAATGGTATCGTCGATCTTAGTAGATCAAATATCGAATTGTTAAGTTTAGTCAGACTACGAAATGCAAGTGTAGGATATTCTTTCTTCCATTTTTTTGGTAGGTTGTTGTGGCTGAGGTGTTGCTTCCTCTTAGGAAGCTATGTGACACAAACCCCCTACCTCTTCAAGGGTCTGATAGACCTCATGGTCAAGGATCAATCAATTCTGAGTCACATTGGATCTTATGACTTCTATTGAGTCCCAATTTGGGTTTACACAAGCCCCTATTTACTCTCTGCACAGGTTTTCTAAATACCCCTGAGTGCTCTCCCTTGACGCTTATCTTCTTAAAGAAAAAAAATAAATTTTCGGGTGCTAGCTCCCTCTGCTAGGCCCCTCTCCTTCATTCAACCCCGGGCTATGACCTGGGACTTAAACCTTATACCCCACCCAATTCGGGACTTTAGGATCTTTACACTTTGGGGAATCCCAACAAATAGAGATTTCGATCCCTCCAAACCTGCGAAATGCATGAAGAGTCAAACCTTGAAAGGATCAACAACTTATAAACCCCACACAAATCAATGGTTGATAGTGGAATCCACCTTCGGGATTCAAGAGTTGTTCCATCCTTTCACAAGATTTCTCTCGAAGTGACTCTCCTCCGAACACACAGATCTTCTCCATGTGCCTTCCCTGGATCCAATGATCCAGATTCACCCTTGCACTTCAGCTTCAGGACTTTGGCTAAATGGTTCTTTTCTCCTTACAATTCTCATGAAGCTCTAGTATCCCAATTTAATGATCTGTCGATGCATGTCTGCGGAAGATCATCGACCATAGTTACTTCACTCCTTCAGGACTTCGATGGTCCCACTCCTTCTACACTTATTAAAATCCCTGAATATACTAAGTGCCAAAGGGTCCTGATGGCTATCATTCACACCACTATTCCAGATCTGACAGTATTCAACTTCCTGGAGATATCCCACGTGATCGGCATCGTCGCTTCTTGAAATTGTCCCTTCAAGTAATTATGGTCGCTGACCCTCCTAAGCTTTAGCACCAGAGGTAGATGATACCTTTGTCTTCGCTCTTTTCGCTCCTCCCACACTGTAGAATGTCAGACTTAGGAATTTCCTAAGTATCCTTCCTCGGTACCGATGGTAGCTATCTCTCGTGAGCTTCTTTCTCCAAGGTTTTGGGATCCTTGGGCGCACGTATTGCAACCTCAAAACTCTGTAGTTATTAACTATTCTTCCTATGAATAGTGAGTTTGGAAAATAATATTCCCATGCACTCCTTATGTGGCTCTATCCTTCCTCCGCACTATTTCTGCCAAGGATTCAACATTATCTCTCCTGAGCTTCTATGAGTTAAACTTAACTCTGTCAACACAATCCTTGCAGACAATGTGCACTCCTTGCACGAGATCTCAGACAAGAAACAATTGAAACTTATTCTAACTGTGCATACTCATGTATTTAACCAAAAAATACATTCACGAGCATGAGAACAAGTAAAATAGAGAATTTAAATGAATATGAAGCATACAATTCATTTATATAAACATGGTAACAATGACACCAAACATTTGGGTCAAAGCTTCTTTGTTCTATTCATTTAAGTGATAAAATATACATACATACATGTAATTCTCCACTACTCCTTCAACAAGCTTATATAGTGGTCACCGTCTCACACAACAACAACAACAACAAATCTCTCTTTTTTTTCAATAACAACTTTCACAAAATGAGCAACAACAACAACCTCCTTTGGGCATAATATACAAATATATATATATATACAAATATATATATATATATATATATAAGGAAGGGTTGATTCATCGAGCATTCCCCCCAACAACCTAAAGCTATCATATCAAGATTTAATGCATCCATCTACTAAGGACTATGAAATTAATAACATTTACAAATAATATAGGGGATGATGCACAACCTCTGTACAATATAGCCTTTACATTAAAGTGATATTGATCCGAGAGGATCTTTGGGGATGGCCTCAACCTCCAATCATATATTACATTTCTTTTCAAAAACTTCAAATTCAAAAAGGTGTGCTTTCCTTTTGAATAATCCAAATCAACTTTATGCATGCGCTGGATGATGTGCTTTCCTCCAACCTGTCCTCTTTTTAATGCTGATGTAGATGCTCCTGCATCATACTCCTCTGGCCACAAATTCATGGACTCTTATCCATGAGCTCCCAAACTGTCTTTCCTTGCTTCAAAATGTTTGATTCACTTACCCAGCTGTAATATTCTTCTGGATGGCCTTTCCACTTCATAAGGTATTCAAAATAAGTCTTTCTTCTAGTCCTCTTGCCAATCAACTGATCTATAATGTTCTCCATCTATGGCTTCTCTGCTACAAGAATTTTTTTTTCCCATATGATTTTCTTCTAATCATATGATCCTCGTGTTTCATCTTCCCTGTAAGGATACATGTCCGCAACATTAAAAATGGGTGATATTCCCACATTGTCTCGCACCTCTATTTCATAAACATTTGCTGCAAATTTCCTAAGGATCTTGCATGGTCCTATCTTTTTTATTTTCAGCTTGTTATATGTTCCCCTTGGGAACCTTTCCTTTCTAAGATGAGATAAAACCTTATCTCAAACTTCAAAATGAATCTCTCTCCTACATCTTGATGTTGTCTTGTAGCTGCTCCTTGATCTCACCATGAAGTTTCTGCATCTTTGCAAAAAAATCTTCTACTCCTACACTTCTAAACTCATTTCCCCCCAAATCTCTTAGTTATGATATCCCTCTTGGGTGAATTCCATACACAATATGGAATGGACTTCTTCTGGTGCTCTTATTTGGTGAATCATTGTATGCAAATTAGGTTTGTGGCAGAATCTGATCCTACTAACTATGGTGCCCAATGACTAATCTCCTCAACAAATTACCTAAAATTTTGTTTACTACATCGGTCTGTCCATCTGTCTGAGGGTGATATGTTGAATTGAAGGAAAAATATGTCCCCAATTTCTTCCATAGTGTTCTCCAAAAATTACCAACAAATTTGATGTCCCTGTTTGAAACAATGCTCCTGGGCAATCCATTTAGTCTCACAACTTCTTTGAAAAATACACTTGCTATGTGTGTAGCATCATTTGCCTTCTATCATGGTATAAAATGTGCCATCTTGGAAAATCTATCAACTACCACAAATATGGAATCACTTCCCCTCTGGGTTCTTGGTAATCCCAACACAAAATCCATGATGATAGCATCCCAAGGCCTATTTGGAATAGGCAATGAATGATAAAGACCAGTTTTCTGTTGTCTTCCTTTTGCATACTTGAAAATTTTGCATTTGTTCATAAATTTATTCACTTTGTATCTTATGCCTGGCCAATAGTATGAGCCACTCAATTGTGCAAATGTTTTATCACTTCTAAATGTCCAACTAGACCTCCACTATGCTTCTCTTTCAATAAATTTTCTCTCATCGAGAATTTTGGTATGCACACTCTGCTCCCTTTGAACAATAGTCCATCCTGAAGAAAATATTCCATCGATGGGCTCCTATCCCTTAGCAAAGGATTTGTATAGGCTTCATAAGCTTCTTTGAAATATTCATATTCACCATACATTTCCTTAAGGTGTTCAAACCCCAAGGTTTCCACTTTGAATTCTTGCATAATCAAACACCTCCTACTCAAGGCATCTGCAACTTTGTTTGCACTACCAAAAATATGTTTAATAACAAAAGTGAAATTCTGCATAAATTCCACGCACTTTGCATGCCTATGATTTAGCTTCTCCTGCCTGGTTATGAACTGTAGAGATTGATTATCACTATACAACACAAACTCCTTGGGAATGAAACAATGCCTCCATTTTTTCAAGGCTTGAATCACTGCATATAATTCTTTGTCATATGTGGAGTACTTTTTCTTAGTATCATTCAACTTCTCATTGAAATATTCAATATGTTTGTTATCTTGTCTTAAGACTGCTCTAATTTCTAATCCACTAGCATCACACCTTACCTGAAATGTCTTTCCAAAATCTGGCAGAACCAGAATTGGTTGTTCTATGATCTTATACTTCAATATCCTAAATCTCTTCTCAGCCTCTTCTGTCCACATAAAACATTTGTGTCTCTTCTTCATAGTGTCTAATATTGGTGCACATATACCACTGAAATTTCTAATGAATTTCCTATAGAAACTTTCTAATCCACGAAAGCTTCTTACCTTGAATATACTCCTTGGTGATGGCCAATCTCTGATAGCTCTCACCTTTTTTGGATCCATCTTTAGTTGATTTGAAGAGATCACGAAACCTGAATATATGAGTTTTGTATTCATAACATATGACTTCTTTAAATTTATCAACAACTTCTCTTGCTACAACCTTCTCATCACAAATGTCAGGTGTCTCAAATGTTCCTCCTTAGTTTTACTGAAGACTAGTATATCATCCATATACACAATGACAAATTTACCTATGAAGTCTTTGAGTACTTCATTCATCAACCTCATGAATGTACTTGGGGAATTTGTTAATCCAAATGGCATAACAAGACACTCATACAACCCTTCATTTGTCTTGAAGGTTGTTTTCCATTCATCTCCTTCCCTCATTCTTATCTGATGATAACCACTTTTAAAATCTATCTTAGAAAAATAACTTGCTCCATTTAAACAATCCATCAAGTGATCCATCTCGGGTAAAGGAAATTTGTACCTGATAGTAATTTTATTGATGGCTCTAGAATCTGTACACATTCTCCATCCTCCATCCTTCTTAGGACTCAATACATTTGGTAATGCACATGGGCTTAATATCTCCTTGACTAAACCCTTTTCTAACAAATCTTGAACCCGATTCTTGACCTCTTAATTATCTTGAGGTGTCAATCTATATGCTACTTCGTTTTGTAGGCTTGCTCTTGGAATAAGGTCAATGTGGTGGCTCATGCTCCTAATGGGTGGTAATGATCAAGGTAACTCATCCACCACTATATCAAAAAAATTTTCCAGCAACTCCTGAATCTCTTTAGGAAGATCATTCACAATAGTACTCGTAAAGATGACTCTAGGATTTCTCACTACAACAAATTGCATGTCTTGCTCCTTCCTGAATTCATTGAAGAGTTCCTTCCCACTCATGAGAAGTATGCTTGTGTTGGTTTCTTCCTTCACTTTCTTATCCTCTATTGGCAACAACATGTGTGTTCAGTTATTCTTCTCAAGTGTGTAAGTATTTTTCCTCCCATCATGTATGAAATTTTTGTCAAACTTCCATGGTATTCCCAACAAAACATGACAGACATCCATGGCTATTACATCACATAAAATCTCATATTTGTATCCTCCTATTTTAAATTCAACTTGGCATTGTTTACTTACCATTACCTGGTGTCCTTTTTGCAGCCATGATACTTTATATGGATTTGGATTTGCAGTAGTATCCATCTCTAGTTTTTCCACCATCTCTGTGGATACTAAATTGCCAGTGATTCCACTATCTATAATCACCTTGCAAACTTCGTCCTTGGTCTTGCAAGCAGTCCTAAACAAATTGTTTCTCTGTACTGGTGCTTCCACCTCCTTCTCTAGTTTCATGATAATCTACCTCATCATGAGGGATTTTCCATCTTCAGTAGCTTCTGCTTCAACATTTCTTCTTCATGCTTAAGAAATGTGAGCTTCTCCTCCTTCTTTATTTTTCTTGGGGAATTCCCAAGACATATGTCATGTATTTCCAAAGGCATATCATTTCACCTCTCTTCTTCTACCTCCTCCTCTTCATCGAGGAAAATAATTCCTTCCACCATATTGTCTCCCTCTGGAGCTTCCTCCTCTCTCTATATGACTGTGGGGTTTTTTAGTTTCAGCCTTGGGTTTCTGGAACTTGTCATGGACAACTCCCTTACCTCTGTGTGGGATTTTTCCTCTTCCTCGTTGGCTTTGTTTTCTGGCCAAATTCTCTTCTTCTTTCAAGGCATCCTGATAAGAATCTTCAACTATCCTCATAGTCACCATGTTGATTTCATCCTGGATTTCATATCTCAGGCCATTAATGTATCTGGAAACCTTTTCTTTATCACTTTCATGATGACCAACTCTGATGTTCATCCTATAGAACTCTTCTGTATACTATTTCACTGTCAGGCCTTTCTGTCTTAGGTTCTGTAGTATTTTAAACATATTTATTTGATAATCTTTGGGTATGAATTTAGCCTTTAGCTTGGATACCATTATGTCCTAGGTTTTAATTTTTTGTTTTCCTATGCTTCTTCTGTCATCCTACAATTCATCCCACCACAATGTTGCATGCCCTTTTAGTAATGTGACAACATGTTTAACCTTCTTCTCCTCATCAACCTCTTCATAATCGAAGTATTTGTCCATTTCTCTGATCCAGTTCAACAATTCTTCGACATATAAATTTCCTTCATGCATTGGGATTTCCATTTTTTCTCTTGCTCCCATTTTTACAACTTCTCTCAGCAAGCATTCTTCTAAAACATATTCTCCCGCAGCTCCTTTAGCTTTCACTTCTTCACTTTTTGCCTCACTAATGTCACCTGCATCTGGTGCTCTTCTTTGTGCAGCTTCCATGACATCTAGCCTTGCACGAAGTCTCCTCATTTCCTCCTCCATTGTTGGATTCACTACGGGCCTGTCCCTACATCTTCTTGGTGGAATGCCACTAATATTTCTTCACACAGAGCTTAAATTATGGCTCTGATACCACTTGACACAACCCCCCTGCCTCTCCAAGGGTCTGCTCGACCTACCAGTCAAGGATCAATCAATTCTGAGTCTAATTGGCTCTTAGGACTTCTATTGAGTCCCAATTTGGGTTTACATGGGCCCCTATTTACTCTCTTTGAAATTTTTCCAAAAACCTATGAGTGCTCTCCCCTAACGCTTTTCTTCTTAAAGAAAAAATTTCAATGTTCACGCGCTAACTCCCTTTGCTAGGCCCCTCTCCTTCATTTGACCACGGGCTATGACCTAGGACTTAACCCTTGTACCCTGCCCAATTAGAAACTTTGGGATATTTACACTTAGAGAATCCCAAAGAATAGATCTTTCGATCCCTCCGAAGATGCGAAACGTGTGAAGTGTCGAAACCCAAAAGGATCAATGACTTATAAAACCCACACAGAACAATGGTTGATGGTGGACTCCACCTTCGGGCTTCAGGAGTTCTTCCACCCTTGCAAAAGATTTCTCTCGGAGTGACTTTCTTCCGAACACATGGATATCTGCCACGTGCCTTCCCTGGATCCAATGGTCCATATTCGCCTTTGCACTTCGGCTTCGGGACTTCGGTGGAATGGTCCTTTTCTCCTCACAATTCTCACGAAGCTCTAGTCTCCCGACTTAACGATCTGTCGATGTGTGTTCGCGACAGATCAACGTCCACAGTTACTTCACTCCTTCTGGACTTCGATGGTCCTGCTCCTTGTACACTTATTAAAATCCTCGAATAAACTAAATGTTGAAGGGTCCTTATGGCTATCCTTTGCCCAAATATTCCAAATCTGACAGTTGTCAGCTTCTTGGAGATATCCCACGGGATCTTCACCATTGCTTCTTGAAATTATTCCCTTCAAGGATTTATGGTCACTGCCCATATTGAGCTTTACCACTCGAGGTAGATGAGACCTCTGCTTGCCCTTTGTGCACTCCTACCACATTGTAGAGAGTCGGACTTAGGAATTTCCTAAGTATCCTTCCTCGGTATTGATTGTAGATATCTCTCCTGAGCTTCTTTCTCCAAGGTTTTTGGATCCTTGGGCATACGTCTTGCAGCCTCAAAACTCTACAATGCTTAAATGTTCTTCCTATGAACAGTGAGTCTGGAAACGACTCTTCCTGCATAGTCCTTGTGTGGATCTGTGCTTCCTCTGCACTATTTCTGCCAAAGATTCAATGTTATATCTCTTGATCTTCTATGAGTTAAACTTAACTCTATCAACGCACTCCTTGCGGACAATGTGCACTTCTTGCACGAGCTCTCAGAACAGAAACAATTGAAACTTATTCTAACCATACAGACTCATGTATTTAACCACAAAATACATTCATGAGCACGAGAACAAGTAAAACAACCAATTTAAATGAATAGGAAGCATATCATTCATTTAGATAAACACAGTAACAAAAACACCAAAAATTTGGGTCAAAGCTTATATGTTCTATTCTTTCAAGTGATAAAATATACATACATAGAGGCAGTTCTCCACTGCTGCTTCAACAAACTTATACAGTGCTCACTATCTCACACAACAACAACAACAACAACTCTCTTTTTTTTTTTCAATAACAACTTTCACAAAATGAGCAACAACAACAACCTCCTTTGGGCATAAGATACAAATATATATACAAGGGGTGCTTCATGGAGCATTCCCTCCAACAACCTAATGCTATCCTATCAGGATTTAATGCATCCATCTACTAAGGACTATGAAGTTATTAACATTTACAAAGAAGATAGGGGCTAATGCGCAACCTATGTACAATACAACCTCTACATTAAAGTGATACTGATCGGAGAGGATCTTCAGGGATGGCCTCAGCCTCCAATCATTTATTACATTTCTTTTCAAAAACTTCAAATTCAAAAAGGTGTGCTCTCCTTCTGAAGAATCCAAATCAGCTTTATGCATGCGTTGAATGATGTGCTTTTCTCCAACTTGTCCTCTTTTTAATGTTGATGTAGATGCTCCTGCATCACTATGCCTCCTTTCAATTCCTCCTCCATGGGAGAAGTTTCTGACTGCTTACTGGGCATAGATTTTCTTGGGTTTCCAAGAGGAGATCTATTACTTCCTTCTACGATGTTTCGATAGGAGAGATCAATGCCCTCTCCCAAACCGACCACCATTGTTGAGATCAGAAGGTGTTAAAAGTTACATAGTTGAGACTTAGAGTGCTCAGTACAATCTATTCGCCTTCATAACTAATTTTAGTTTTCAACAACAAAAAACAATTAATATAAATTCATTTTAATTTAAAATCTAATAAATATTAAAACAAACAAAATAAATATAAATTTATGATCGATTTTTAAAATTACATATAAATATATCATACATTTGTATTAATTTATCATATTATTATATATTTATACTATTATTATAGTATTTTTTATTTAAATAATTTTGAAAAGTATTTACGTAATTTTAATTTTCAATTTAAATTATTAACATTTGATAGATAATACATCAATTTAAATTATAAATATGCAATTGTATTCATGTTTGTCCAAACTTAGAAACGACAAACACTCGACATGGATATAATTTTGCACAAAACATTAGATATTAAATGTTTGGTACAAGTTAGCATCTATGGAACATAGATAATTCATGAGCATGTATATTTTTGGTTTCAGTGCTCTTTTGTACTTCCAAAATCCCAAAAAACATATTTAAATCCAAACAAACAAGTGTCATCTCTTCCTTTGCAAGGAAGTTGGATGGACCATGCATGGACCGATGTCTCTTTCTTTCCCAGGGATTTGGATGGAGCATGCATGGACCACACAACATGTGTAGGTTGTGTTATTCACATGTTGTGTGTTGGCATTGCCATTTTGCAACAAAGGGTGATAATCAAAGAAATTGAGAATATGTAATCCCTAATATGAACACGGGACGACATAGTTGATATCGTGTGTCATTATGAAATGGAAAAAATACTCACGATGAGAGAGATAATAATAAGAATCAAGTCTGCTTTTGCTTTATATAATGTTGTGATGCACTGCTTTTGAACTACCTATTCAAATCTTGAAGACGTGGCACCAATCCAGGGGTTGTATTAATCCTCAAACAAAGTGAAGTTTGCAATAACACTCTAAATATATGGACCACTAAGATACAAGAAAACATAATTTTTTATTATAAAAAAAATATTTTTTACTGTTTTGTATGTTCAACATAAGGTTTGAGTGAAATGTTTTAAGTCAAACCAAAAGTAATACTAAAGTCAAAACTAACTCATCGCTATGTACTGCCACTGGAGGCAGTACAATAATGGGGAAAGGAGAAGACGACCCCTACTATTATAATAAGGCCCGTATTATAGGGATAAGGTCTCTTATCTACATGAAAACTTCCCAAACATTATTGAAGTTCCCCAATTATCGAGACCCCCTTAAATAATAATAATAGGGCCTTAATCCATGGGTGTTTCGTTGTGATTTTTTCTCTTGTTCTTACAATCATTGTTTTAACTACGTTGCAGATCGTGACTTTGTCTGAATGCAAAAACATGTCCACTTCACATAGTTGAAAAAAAGTATTACAAAGATTTAATGTAAAAAAATATTTATTTGAATGTGTTCATTGCTTATGTAGTAATATAGCCAACAACAATGCATATTTAACCTAAAACACCTATGTCAAATACAATACTATATGTGAATATGTTAAGTCTTGATTGCCTATGTAGCAATATAGTCAGTCTCAGTGTAGATCTAGCCTAAAATACACAACTTATCAAATACTACATGCCAAAACTTGTCAAATACTACATGCGAATATGATAGTCAATTATGTCATAAACAACCTTTTTTATTAAAAAAAACAACAACTTGAAGTAATAAAGATAACTATATCATTAGTATTTTGTAATTGAGTTAATATATGTCATTGACTTGAAAGTAGAAGTTGTCATTTCGATATTATAAATTACAAGTATGTAATTGCTCTAGTACTTGTAAGTATATTTGTTATTATATGGTTTTAAACAAAACAACTTTGCATTTTTAGTTGGAAAATCAATTTGAAAAGCAACCTGTTAATCAATAATTAATAAACATATGAACATGTATTTGAAAATCAATTAGTGAACAAAATAGAATAATCAAACCCATAGGCCAAGAAATCCATATCAACAATAATAATTTGGCTAGATAACTTAATCCAAAAGTTTTTGAAAACATTTATAACTAAACTATGACTTTTTGAACCAAATTGTACTTGAGAGTTTCTTTAAAAACATACACTTATAATTGTCAAATCAAAAACAATTTCAAAACATCAGAATGTATAATCTTCTAGTTGTTTAGCTCTTCTTCGAACCCTTTCTTTTCATTCTTGTTTTTAGAATTCCATGGACGTCTGCAAAAGCCACGAAAAGAAATATGTTGATTAGAAATGAGTTTTGGAAGTAGAAAATCAAAATGATTTTGCAAAACACTTTTTTTATATTAAAAATTATATAAAGTAAATCAAATTACGTGCATGTATGTAAGCATGTCAATTTGTTTTGACATGAACAATAATGTTATTCATTGTCATTGTAAACATTCTATTGATGGAAAATCCTCGTAAAATGAAAGTAGTTTATGAGATGTTTTGTTTGTATTGTGCATATGGTATTTGCATAAGTTTTCGAAATAATTGTTGTAGAAGTTTGGTAGGAAAAATGTAGTTGACGTTTCCATCTATTTTTTGCATTGTACATTGTAGATAATGTTCATATGAACATGATATTTTACCAACACATTTTGTGCAATATAACATGTCATTTATTGAAAACTCCGTTGTTCTAACAAGTTATTTACTTTCATTCAAAATGGTTTCAATGGAGGTAAAAAAAAATAAGATGGCTTGATTACTCCAGTAAGCTGTAATATATTTGTTGGACCATAGACATTTTTTTAGTGTGTGACAAAAAGTTGAAAAACAAATAATAGAAATTAGTTATAAAAGCAAATGTGTTTGAATAGTAACCATACGATTAAAAAATTGCTTGAATATTTTTTGTAATACTTTGTAAATAAGACTTTGTAGAGTCATCATTGAGTGGCTCAAGGAAAGTAGACAAAGCTATTCGTATATTGAGATATCATTTTGGGCCATTTCTAACCATGCTTTTTAACATAAGCATGGTTGTTTTCCTATTGTTATCAACTTTTGGACTTCAAAATATGTTTTTTTTTAATGTTCATTCAAGTGGACCTGACAAACATTGGATAAATGTAATTTTTTGTTATTAAAGAAACATGGAAATATGAAATATGCAAAATATTAAATTACAAGATGCAATTGACCAAACTGAATAAAAAACATGCTAAGATTAAAATGTTTATTGTGACAATGTCACGTGTTGTTTCACCATCTTTCACGAACATTTGAAATCAATGATTTTTTTGACGACATCGTACAATAATTTCTACAAAAATGTCAATTGAGTAATCATCATTTTCTTCCAAAAGTGCATTGATTGTAGTTCTTAGAGTCACTCTACATTCAATACAAACCAATAATATTTTTTGTAGTTATAAATTCTCTATTTATGCCCCCCGCTCCCACCCAATATTTTTTCAACTACAAATGTTGCAATCAATGCAATGCTATGACCTGCATCTCCTCTTTCATATATATATATATCAAATCCTATTATACGAACAATGTTACCAGAAAAAAAAAATGCACCAAAAACCGTGATATGAGGTTATCAGTAATGTTCACATTTATTTTCATCTGACCATGTTTGTCAACAATATCAACATGTACAACTTGCACTTTTGGTGGTGAGTTTGAGGTTGTCATGGAAGTAGGACCATATAGAACTAGAACAACCCCTTCAAAAACATTGGTCCATATTTTCATGCATATGACAAATACAAAACATGAGACCAAATCCTGTTTGGTTTTCCTATTTTTTTTTGGTTTGCTAGTTTGTCTGTGATCTGTGGGACTATCATGTGGCTTAAGAAACTGCGACTCAGGGGCATCTAAGCTGTCAAAATCACTCAGGGATCGTACTTGACCTGAGCCACACCAACCCTTAACATGGCTGGATTTTTTGACCACGTAGGTTTTGAACCAATGACTTTAACATCACAGAGTGCCTTAATATCACACTTTGTCACCGACTGTCCTACACCTCGAGGACCTGTTTGTTTTTCCTATGAACAATATTCATTTGTTGCATTATTTTTTCAATATCAAAATCTAGTTTTTAACATAATCCATAAATCAATTCAGTATTTTTTGTATCAAAATTTAATCTATAAAATAATCACTCTATCATTTGGGTTGTTCACTATCACTATTGTTAAGTCAAATTATCTTCTTTGAGAGAAGTCATTTCTATCTTCGGAATGAATGCACAAAGCAAATCTCATGGCATGTTGTGTTTTTTTTTGCAGGAGGCAAGAAACAAATTGCAATATATTTGCATTGACAACCATATACACTAGGACATAAATAAAACATTTATATGGTATCACCAATAATAGAGATTTATAGAAGTAAACCTCAAATTCCATACATATTTTACACTAAATACTATATTAAATCATTTTCTAAAAACCAATAAAATTTATTTTAAAATCTAACAATTTTAGTACAAAGGAAAACTACATTATAGTCTAAAGTAACTACATTCTAACTTCTAAATGTTGAAATCATCCTTGGATTTTGCAATCCAACATTTATGTTCTTTGTATTCCATACACATGAAATTATTTTTTATGTTTAGTCAAAATTTATTTTTCTTTCAAACTTCATAGATATCTTTATCAAGATGTATTGTTTAGAAGTATAAGTATTACGCAACATATAATATTTCTAGTAAGTGAGTGTTTCCTATTTTTACACAACTTTTGTTTTGTATCAAAATACATGAAGATCCAAATGATTTGTAGGAACTTGCTACAAGAGGGACATGGAAAAAAATGTATCTTGTCAGTTCATGCAATAGTTGTGCATTACGAAGAGGCATTCAAGGACATTTTCACATTTGTCACAAAAGTTGCAAGATATGGCCTAATTGCCACATTACATAATTAAGGGATAATATTGGAACACAATTGTGTCGTCGAGGCTATTAGTGGGAAAGTATGTTTACATATGCTTGTCGACCAGCATCAACAAAGTGTTGTGAATGATACAAAGGTTCATTTTGCTCCTATGTTATATTTCATAGAACATTGATTACTTCAAACAACTGTCAAATATGATGAATAGATTCAGGTTGTTGAAAAACCGTTTTTAAATGATTTCGTAAGATGCATTGATAATTCTAGTATCTATAAGATCAATTTGGATTGATGCCAATTGGGCATGTGGTGCAGGTGCATCCTGCTTCAGATTCATTGTATATTTGATTAGAGATAGGGGGTCTTTCATTTAGGTTCCATAAGTATGATTTAATGTATTTTCCTATGTTTTTTAGGAATTGGAATGTAATGTGTGTGTGAGGATTGAATTGTAGTTGTTCTCGAATATATGAGAACATGAAGGTTGAGATATCTTAGTATATATTATATTTCATAGGGATTGTGATCATAGACTTAGGATTTGGTTGATGATTTTGTGGATCTAGAAGATTCTTAGGATATTGTTGAGTGGATTGTGGATATGAACAAGAAATGGTTGCAGAATCCTTTCGTAAAAAAGTTGTAAGCCTTCATGCATTGACGAGGCCAACTGAATGATAATCGGGCCAAGAGAGGAAAGAGGTTTGGTCAAAGAAAGACTAGAAGGTCTGCGAGCCTATGTAAATTGTATGTACAATAAATGTACAATTGATGAATATAAAATATTTGTTAAGAGAATATCTGTGCATTGAATTTCTCTCTGGAGGTTAAGTAAGTCTCTATCTCATGATCAAGGAACTTGTCTATGTTAAGTTGTGTTGATAATTATAGGATAAAGTATTGGTTTTAGGTATTAAGTTTTGTTACAGAGCTGAGAGAGAAAATATCTTGATGATCGTTGATCATCAAAGATTCATAAAATTATCGCGGCGAAGCTCAAGAGGAACAATGCTTCAAGATTCACACCGAAGATAGTGTGGAATGAAGCTCAGAGAGACAATAATATCAGGGTTCGTGCAAAAGAACAGTGTGCAATGCATAAACCTCAGGAAGGTGAGAGAAACATGAACCATTCGATGAAGGTTCAATATCATTCGTGACCCTTAGATAAGGAGAGAGAACACTCACAACGTAAGTAGGAGGTCAAAGTACAGTAGTCGTCGGATGATTGGAAGTACAGATCCGAACCTTCTGATCAATAAGTCAACGATTGATCAAGCTTGGACCATCGGATCACTGAAGAGAAGATCAATGACAAAAGGCAATTGTGGAGATCGGGTTCAGAATTAATGTCTGTGCAAGTTCAGAATCTGCAATCCAACAGACTGTCGATATCATCAATCGACATATCAATGGTAAGCGTTTATCCAAGGTTTAACACCATTATGGAGATCAGGATTAGAATTAATGCATGTGCAAGTTCGAGTTTCGCAACTCACTTGGATCGTCGATCTAGGAAAAAGGTTATATCTTGCATGTAAGGTGCTCGAGGGTTAGAAAACAAATCCAATCGTTGATCTTGGATCAAGATTGACGGTAGAGGTTTAATCACACAGGTAAACGTGACCGGGTTTTAATTGAAAGGTAGGTAAGCCAGAGCCTACGGTCATGCTATTGGTCACATGGATTGGGCATGAACATCCTTCTGGATAGTTGACAAGAACTAGTTCAGCACCACGGTAATAAAACGCGTGGTCATATGCAAGTTATGAACCAAAGGGGAGATAGTCTAAAGGTGCACGAGAGAAAGGAATTTGTGGTTCCAACACCACAGCCTCCTGATATCGGGGTCAGAATAGAAGGGAGATGCATCAAGGAGATGTGCAGAATTTAAAGAAAGTAGACAAAATTCAATCTTGTCAGTGATCGAATTTGAGAAGAAATGACGATCCTTGGCACCCCTATTCCAGGGTTTAAGATGCAGTTTAGCAGAAGATTGTATATAAGGGATTTTAGGATGGGAGGTCCTACATCAATTGGTATTAGAGAAGAAACATTTTTAGTATCGAAAAAGAAGAGTCAATTGCTCAATTAATTATTGAAAGGATTATTACAGTGTAGTAGAAAGAAGGGTTGAAGGTACATTCACCTCATGGAAAGTTGCAGACAGAGTATAAGATGATACAAGGATACTGTACAGGAATTTAAAGAATACTAATGTTCTTTAAGGTACAGATAGAGGTACAGAGCAATGATATGCACTTGAGGAAGGATACTCTTGGTGGAGATTTCAGGAAGAGGTACTTATGGAGAAGTATTGATCCAATATGAATAGATCAACAAAGGAGTGTTGAAGGGGAGATCTTGAGTAATATATTACAAAGAAAAATAAATTGATTTTTATTGTTAACTATGGTCAAAAGATAATTTGTGTTGCAGGTTGAAATTGTAGCAGAAAGCCATGACAACAGTAAAGTTGAGACAGAGGAAAGAGGGAGCAGGTAGAGCTCTAAGAAAGTGAAGATTGTGAAAAAATCCAGACAACAATTAGAATTACTGAAGAAAAAGAGGGCAATGAAGTTCTCAAAGGAAGAGGTGAGAAATTGAAGAATGCAACAGCCCGAAATCTTTGGAAGCTGAGGAGAAGACGTTCTCTATAAAAGGTTCTAGGTGAAAAGAACCAAGAGGAGATGTCCCAAGAAGATGATTGGTACTAGTGACAAGTTGCAGACTTGTTACAGAAATGGGAAGGACTTATTGCAGCTCACAAGTAGACAAGGAGAGTCTATAGAAGGAAGAGGAGAAGGTGACTACTGAGGTTCATATTAAGGGTTCAGAATGGAGTCACAACCAGAAGAAGGAAAATTCCAAAGAAGTTGGCATAAGGAAGATGAGCAATGAGGAACTAGAAAGAGAAATGGATGAGATAAAGGTACATCTTAGTGTATGAGAGGAATGGCTACGATAGTATGAGTAGAACCAAAGATATGGTTGGAGGATAGGGAAGAAGAAGGTGAATTTGAATTCACTGCAGGTGAAGCTAAGGCAAGGGATGTTTTCCAGGTTAAAGGAAGAACTCCAAGCAACTAAGTGTGAAATGGAAGTTTGGTTATTTGGACCTGAAAGAAGATTGTTAATGGATGAAGATGAAGCCATAAACTTTGAGGATAAGTTTCTTGACAGTCTGTTGAATTGTTCAGAACAACATGGAGATATGGAGATTAAGGCATTAGATGAGGAGCCTTATGAATTTAATTCTTAATTTTTGTGTATGTTTGTAGATTTGGAAGGTAACGAAGATCAAATTAATGATATGTTTGTGCATGTCAATGAAGGAATAAATCTTGTAGAAGAGATGGATGAATGGGATGAATTTTTATAGAGCATATGTTTGAATACCTTGAAGATAATGAGGAAGTTGTCATAAACAGAGAAGATGAAGAAAATCAAATGAAGATTTGTGTCAGTAATCTGAATGATGGGAAACCTTCATTTGGAAGAATTTCCTTAGCAATAGAACAATATGAAGGCATTATTCAAGGCATAGAGGAATGCATGGCAATGATGACAAAAACAGAAGTTCAAGAACCTTGTAAACTTGAACCTCACAATTGGGACATATGTGCAAGTGGATCAACATTATTTTGTAGATTTTATGGAGGTACAGAAGATGGAAATTCACCTCATGAAGATAGGCTCAAGGAAATTCAGCCATGGAAAAAATATAAGACAATATTCTACTAGAAGAATAATGTATAACAGAAAAGGTAGAACCTTTGGAAGGATGGATGACATAAGATATAAGACAAGGATATTACCTGGAAGATACAATTGAAAATAATTTTGATGAATTTTATAAGGAATTGGAATCCTTATAAAAGAGGATAAAAGGTCAAGGACTGAACATTCAGAATGCAAAATCTGAAATGGAAAAGGAATACATTGTATTAAAGGAGAATAAGGAAGAAATTGAAAAGCATGCACAACAAATCGAGAGAGATCATAGTAGAGGTATTCATCCAGAGACCAAGTTGGATAAAGATATAGAAAGATCGTGGATGATGATGAGGAAGACATACAAGAGGAAGTATTGTAGAAGTAGGAGGAAAACCAACAATGAGCACAAGCTAACTGAAAGACTTTGCATCAACAAAGACAATAGACAATTAGAGACTAAATTTCGGGACCCTGGAGGGTTGCATCACCATATGAAAGCACATGATCAAGATATCATGAATGTTTTCAACCTTGGGAGTCTGATACAGGTGCATCTTGCTTTAGATTCATTGTATATTTGATTAGAGATAGGGGGTATTTCATTTAGGTTTCATAAGCATGATTTAATGTATTTTCTTATATTTTTGAGGAATTGGAATGTAATGTGTGTGTGAGGATTGAATTTTAGTTGTTGTAGAATGTATGAGAACATGAAGGTTGAGATATATTAGGAGATATTAGATATCATAGGGATTTTGATCCTAGACTTAGGATTTGGTTGATGATTTTGTGGATCTAGAGGATTCTTAGGATATTGTTGAGTGGATTATGGATCTGAACCAGAAATGGTTGCAAAATCCTTTTGTACGAAAGTTGTAAGTCTTTAGGATTTGAGGAGGCCAATATAGGAAAGGGATTTGGTCAAAGAAAGACCGGAAGGCCTCCAAGCCTATGTAAATTGTATGTACAATAAATGTACAATTGATGAATATAAAATCTTTGTTAATAGAAGATCTGTGCATTGAATGTCTCTGTGGAAGTTAAGTAAGTATTTGTCTCATGATCGAGGAACCTGTCTATGTTAATTTGTGTGGATAATTATAGGATAAAGGATTGGTTGCAGGTATTAAGTTTTGTTATAGAGCTAAGAGAGAAAAGATCTCGATGATTATTGATCATCAGAGACTCATAGAAGTATCGTGGTGAATCTTAGGAGGAATAATGCTTCAAGATTCACACCAAAGATAGCATGGAATGAAGCTTAGGGAGAAAATATTGTCAGGGTTCATGCAGAAGAACGTTGTGCAATGCATAAAACTCAGGAAGGAGAGAGCAACATGAATTTTTCGATGAAGGTTCAAGCTCATTCGTGACCCATAGATCAGGAGAGAGAAAACTCACAATGTAAGTAGGAGGTCAAAGTATAGTAGTCGTCGGATGATTGGAAGGATAGATCTAACCCATTCAATTTATAAGTGAACGATTGATAAATTCTAGATCATCGGATCAACAAAGAGTAGATCAACATTAGAAAGAAATTGCAGAGATCGGGTTCAAAATTAATGCCCGTGCAAGTTCAGACTCCAAAATCCAATATAACGTCCATATCATTAGTCTAAATATCAATGGTGGGCATTGATACGAGGTTTAACACCATTGTGGAGATTGGGCTTAGAATTACTGCATGTGCAAGTTCAATTTCTGCAATGCACCTGGATCATCGATTTGGGAAGAAGGTTAGATCCTGCTTGTAAGGTGCTCGAGTGTTAGAAAATGGATCTGATCGTTGATATTGGATAAATATTAACAAAAAAGGTTTAATCACGCAGGTAAAGGTGATCGGGTTTTAATTTAAAGGTAGGTAAGTTGGATCCTATAGTCACGCTATTGGTCACGTGAATTGGGTGCAAAGATCCTTCGGGCTAGTTGACGAGAACCAGTTCAACACCATGGTAATAATACTCATGGTCATATGCAGGTTATGAACCGAAGGGGCGATAGTCTAAAGGTACACGAGAGAAAGGAATTTTTGGTTCCAACACCACTGCCTCTTGAGATAAGGGTCGGAACAGAAGGGAGATGTATCAAGGAGATGTGCAGAATTTGAAGCAAGTAGACAAAATTTGATCCTACCAGTGATCGAATTTGAGAAGAATTGACGATCCTTGGCACCCCTATTTTGGGGTTTAATATGTAGTTTACAATACGACTATATATAAGGGATTTTAGAATGAGAGGTCCTGCATCAGCATGGCACAATTGCATTTAGTATGAACTGTTATCATATGTTTGCAAATTATATTCTTATACATACATGCATATACATACATATAGAAACACACACACACACATACACACACACACACACACACACACATATATTAGTGATATCAAATCCTATTATACGAACACTGTTACCAAAAGAAAAATGCAGCAAAAACTATGACATGAGGTTATCACTAATGTTCATAGTTATTGTCATCTGACCATGTTTGTCAACAATATCAGCATGTACAACTTGCAATTTTGGTGGTGAGTTTGAGATTGTCATAGAAGTAGGATTGTTACATGTCAAAATTTCTCACTTCGGCAATGTCACATTCTCATTGTCACAAGTGTTACAAGTGTCGTAAATGTCGCATTTTCGTTCTGTATATGTCGCATTGTGAGTGACACCATAGAAACACTTGATACATCATATAGAACATGTTGGTATTAGAGTGATCTTCTCTTCATTTATTTTTCTTCATGCATGTCCATGACAAGATCTGAGTACAAGAATTTGGGACTCGAACCAATCGATCCATTGCAAGATCAGTCACGTCGATCCTGACAACAAACCATGGGGGAAGAAAATAAATATAATAGAGCAGGAGATACTATTAAAATGTTGCTCAAGGAATCCATTGCATGAAAAAGGAACGAAATGATGGAAAACATCACGCAAATCCTTCGACGATTTCCCACACGAGAAGCATATTCATCAAGTGTCCATGTAACCCCATTCAAGGTACATGTAAATTTTGATATTCCATTATTTGAAGGACTGATATATGCAGTTGTTGTAGATAAATGGTTGAATCTCCTTTAGGGGTATTTTTCGGTCCACAATTTTTCCGATAGGGAAAAGATCACTTTTGCACTCCTCAAGGTCATTTCCCATGTGAAATATTGGTGGGATAATTACTCTAAGAAAAGGGTCATAGAGGAATCTGCAATGTTTGTGGTGGCCCCTACATGGGATTCCTTCTGGGATGCTATTAAAGAACAATACTACCCTGTTGGAATCTATGAGGACTAGTACACCAGATGGACCCCGATACGTCAAGAAAGGGACCAGACAGTACTAGATTTCATCAATATTTTCCATACCCTGCACACCAAATTGGGTATCAAAGACTTTGAGCGTCATCTGGTGCTCAAATACCGCAGATTTTTTCATAGATACATTCAAACAGAAACGGATTTTTTGGACATCGCCTCATTGGGCATGACCTATAGATACACTCTAAAGATCGAGCATAAATTTAAGTAGAAAAGGTGAGAGTTTGGATATGAAAACCCCTCACAACTGAAGCATGGAAAAGGAGGCCCCAACCCACACAACAAGGGACCAAGTTGAGAGGGATGCCCTAAGGACAAGCAGTCCAAGATGCAACTTAAGAAGGGCAATGAGAAGACGAAGAAGGAAACGTGAAAATGGTGTGAGTATCATAAAATCCCTTGGCAGAACACCAAAGAATGTCGCTCCAAGAAGTCACTCGTGGATGAACTGAAGGCTTCTGAGTTAGAGACCGATTCTGATTCCAAATCAAATCCTGAAGGAGGGAAGAGGATTATTGATGTTGAACCCATTGCCATTTTCACTACCACCAAAGTTCATCCAAGCAAACCAGAATAACCAGAGGAAGGGGAACGCCTCTTTCACTCGTAGATGTGGGTAAAGGGGGCTCCGCTTCATTTCATTGTCGATAGTAGTAGTTAGAAGAACCTAATTTTAGCATAGGTCATCAAGTGGATGGACCTACCAATGACACCACACCCACAACCCTACACCATCGGTTGGCTTCGCCAAGAAATAGATCTTTGTGTCATCCAATAGTGTCGTCTGCCCTACAACATCAAGCCTTTCAAAGATGAGGTATTGTGTGATATTTCTCCCCTTGAATTTTTTTATGTTCTTTTAGGAAAACCATATTTGTGGAAGCGTCATGTTGTGTATGAGTCTATACCCCGCAGTTTTATTATTACTTTGGGTAGACAATTGTATAGGATACTAGATGTAGCGTCGCCTAATGCTATTTCTTTAATCTATGTGAAGTAATGCAGTAAGGTCATCTCATATACTAGGAAGTTCTTATTCTTTGTAATTTGTGCTCACAGTAAATAGAAAGACATCACCGCATCCATGGCCTTTGTTAGCGCCGCCATTTTTCTTTCCATTTAGAGTTAGTTTTAGTCAAGTTATGGCCCATGTGTCCAAACATGTGAAGTCAGGTACATAAAAATGAAGGGGTCGAAGTCATCAAGTGGTCGGTTGGCCCTTGGAAGAAGGAAGAGATGTCAGAGTCAAAACATGCGTAAATGGTGCAGGTATGTTGTTCCTAGAGAGTCGGGTCCTATTAAAAGGTAGTCTCTACGTGCCCCAGGTTGAGTCAAGTAGTTAATGGAAGTCACGTCTAAAAGTGAAGAAACTATTATCATCTCATTATGAAGGCCGAGGGAATGAAAAATATTGGCATTTGTATCATGTATGCCCTGAAGTCCTTATCACCTATACTTTACATGCGGGGATGTGCCATGCAAAATCTTCAATTCGATTCAAAAAATCCAGTCGCCATGAATTCAGGGTTCTTTGACATGATTCCTCCTTCCGCTCGATCTGTTATAAATTTCAGATGCTCTACACCCATTTTATTCGTGAAACCAGGTTCACGCACCGTTTGCAATTTTTCTCGCAATATCAGGTTGATCAAATTTTCTGCCGTGTGCATTTGTTGGATCCACTGCATGCAGGATAAATGTTAGTTGTGCCATGGAGACCTCCCAAAACATAAGAAAGGGTTTGCGAAGTAGAATAATCACTAGTCTTGAGCCCCAAAGCAACTAGGATTCGTTCTCACTCACAACCGGCATCCCCAAAGATCTAAAGGGAGTCTTCCCTTTACCCGCGGAAACAACGATATCACACCGCATAAAAATTAGAGTGGAAGAAATTGAACAGGAAGGAAGGAAAGTAGAATCCATGTCTCCCCAACAAAAAGATACCTCAGAGAAGGCGCAGGCCAAATAAGAATAGGGAAGTTGGGGAAACTCGCATCCTAGACGATCCGCACGCAAGATCAGTTGCTGAAAAATTAATTATGTGCTTTCTTCGGCTAGAACCTGTTGAGGGCACATTCTGGGAAAGTAGAAGAAGAAAGAGGAGGATGGATGACGTGGGTACAAACGATCAAGAGCCATATCATCAGCTAAAACAGGTGAAACTTTCCATCGTCGAACTGTATTAGGAAAACAGGGAGTTGAGACAACAACTAGCAATAAAAACCATTGAAGCGTCAACAACATAAGGTCGCGAAGGGAACGTGAAGTGGCTCAAAAGATAGCTCATAGAGGCGTAGGATACGATCGTACAACTGTGTGAAGCACAGTGGCTATCATAAGAAATGTATTTAAAAAACTTCAAAGAAGGCGAAGCGACCGAGGAGAAATCCTGCACAACTCTCACCAACGAACAGAAGAAACAAGAATAACTAAGTTTGTTCCTGTATCTGAAAACATAAATAAAATCTTGATAGTTTTGAGGGAGAAATTACCCTAAGACATTTTGTCATTTTGATAATGGTCATGACAGTCAACAACCCCTTTCCATGCACATTTTACCCAACAAATGAGCACGCGATAGAAATCAAAGTCGTTACAACAGATAATGGGACTCTGACAAACACTTGTCCTTTCAGACATCTGATCAAAGGAAATAATTGACACATCACTTTCTCATGATGAGACCTGACCGATAATCGGATCCCCATGGCAGATTACAAACATTCATGATGTATCCAGATGTATTTGTTGTCTATTTTTTAAAAAATGTCATGCGAAGAGTCTTTTAATGAGAACAATCAGTTTCCTAGTTTTTAGAGATAATAGTTAAAAGAGCAGGGTAGCTGAAGCAGTGCCCTCACTTATATATTTGATATTTTCTATGTAAGCGAGGTTGGTTAGAAAAATTTAGTATAGACAACGTCTATTGAATGTAATTTGGGTTCAATTGAAACTTAATGCAAAAATCTTATATCTTTGATGAAAAGATTCTAATTGTAGCAGTTGGATGTATTGTTTTCCCTCCCTTGCGTATGTACTTCTTATTTTCTTTATTCATATATTTTTTTGTCTAACTCAGAATGAAATTTTGAACCTGTGGATTCACTGTGCAGCGCCCCTTGTTCGCACCATTTAGACAAAACATATTTCCTCTAAATTTAACTTCGAATTCATCCATCAACGATGTTCTGAGTTGCTTCTTGTGTTTTCTTTCTGCCACACACAATGATTTTAAACTAAATACCGTTGCTCACTTAGCCTTTATCCTCTCAAGTTCAGTCACTGAGTCATTTGTTTCTATTGTTTCCTTGAATCGACTCCATAGCCCGAGGTCCTACTATATTACGCAAATGAAACCATAACTTATTATCTGACAATGTTAAATCTAGCCACAACTTTAAAGCCATATCCCACCCTGAGACTGTGTCTCTCGAGAGAGCCCTCCCCAGATCTGAAAGGATAGTTTTGGGTCTCAAAGTTGGTTGAAAAAGTTACCTCTATCGTCGGTTTATCATCCAAATAGATTTACAGAGTGCTAACATTTTGGCGTCGTTGTCGAGGACAGAATTGAATAAATTTTCCCTGGGAAAATGACTGAAGTTACAGTTTTGACCCCTAAGGGTAACAGAGGGAAAAACCTCTATGCTGGCTGAAAATATGTACCCTGGCGACTCCAACCAGAAATACCAGTAGCATCAAGCAGTGCAGTTCAGGAACCCTAGCTCTAAAGATGATCTATACCAGAGAAAATCATGACCCAAACCCTAGAGAGCCTGTGTATGACCCCAAGAAAATTCTGCACAGGACTAGAGAGAAAGCATCAGACCCATTCTATTACCTATATAGAAGCCCGTCCTTACCCAAAGACGACATGAAAAGTATTGGCGACCTTCATTTTGATGAATTTTTTGAGAAAACTCTGTTCAGGTCTAAGTCAGAAACTAACTTAGATGAAATAGTTTTTGACCAGAAGAGATTCCAAGCCTTGATATCTAATAATGTCCCTCAAATCCCAAGCCCTCCTAGAGCCATGGGTGCCAGATTCACCACCTCATTTTGCCTACCCAACTGCATGATTTTCCCTAAAACTACAGCCAAAGGATTAAGCTCTACGACACTGAAGGGAACGTTTCAGCCCAGAAACATATGGATTGGTTCAATGATTTTGTCGACCAAGAGGAGGTGGACTATGTAGACATGAAAATGAGGTTGTTTGCATAGAGCCTTTTGGGGGAGGTGAGGAAATGGTTCAAAGCCCTCCTGCCCATAAGCATTCAAGACTTCACCGTGTTCGAGACTTCTTTCATTAATAAATGGGGAGACAAGAAGAACCCTTTGCAACTGTTAACAGAGTACAATAATATGAAGAGGGCACAAGAGAAGATGATGCAATAATTCTCAACCCATTTCATGAAGGTCTATAACTCAATTCCTGTAAAATTCAAGCCACCCCTTGGGGCTGCGCAGTTGTGGTATGCCGACTCCTTTGACAATGATTTCTCCTTGCTATTGAGAGAAAGAAGATCAACAAATCTAGACGCAATAATGATCAACGCTATCGAATTTGAAGTAAACAAGATGACGTCGGGGAAGATCAAACAAAGATTCAACAGAGGCGATAAGAAACCCCAAGGAGACGCACAACCATCGACATATTGTTCCTCAGATGACAAGTTCAAATTTATGATGAAGATGATGGAGAAGCTGATGGAGAGAATGTCCATGGGAAACAAACCTTCTACCCAAGAACAAAACGACCCCCAACATAGAAATCAAAACCGTAGGAGGGGTCAAGTTCCTCATATCAGATAGAGGGAACAAAGGGAGTAGAGAGATCAAGGAGACCAGCAGACAAGGCCTCCATTCCAAAACAACTATGCGGATGAAGACTTTGATCAGATGTTCGAAGACCATAAGCATTGTTGTGATGACAAGAACTCGTTCGTGTTTTTAACCAAGGGCGAGCATGATCGGTAAATAAGAAAAAACGACGATTTTATGTTGGAGAAGGATGATGCATGGATCGGGGATACTGATGATGCGCTATCCTTGGAAACGAAAAAGTTCATAAAGGGTTATCAGAACACCATCATGCAGTTCCAAAAGAAATATAACCTCAGGAGCAAGGAAGTGTCTATCGAGCCTCAGGAGACAAATCCCATAAGGAAACCTTCGACAGACACCCCTTCCACAAGCCAACTAAGGTCAAACAACACGACCAAGGATGCGACGAAGAAGACAAATTCGAAGGAGGAGTCCCCAAAGAAAACTCTGGAAGCAAGCCGAGAAGCGGGTGGAAAAGAGGTAGAGAAATTTTGTCCCCCTTTTAACTTTGAGCATGAAATGGATAAAATCAAAATCTCTATCCCGTTCAATGAACTTATCAGAAAAGGCGAGTATTGGGAGAAAATTATTAAAATTTTGAATATGGGAGGGACCCCTCATAATTTGAATGTCCAAGATGATCACCCTGCTATTCTGTTTGGTATGTGTGTTGAGGAAACAAACGATACCGAGGATGTTCCTTTGTTCTATGTCAGTCTGAAAGCCCATGACATGAACCTGCATAACTCCATGCTAGATTCAGCGCATCGCACAACCTCATGACAAAGGTGATCATGGATGAATTGGGTTTGGATATCACCAGGCCATACAAGGACCTTTTCTCTTTTGATTCGAGGAAAGTCAAGTGCTTGGGTCTCATCAAGGACTTAGTTGTGTCGTTGGCCCAAATTCCTTCAAAGAAAATGGTTATGGACATGCTCGTGGTGGAAATACCCCCAAAGTTTGGCATGTTTCTATCTAGGTCGTGGGCTGCAAAGTTAAATGGGACTTTGCAAATGAACATGTCATATGCCACCATTCCCATTTTTGGCCAGGATAGACGGTTGTACAGAGAAGTGTTGCTGAAATACATTGTAAGCAGCAAGATGCAGCCAAATAACCATCCTATATACTCTGTCGACACTATGGTTGGTTCCTCGATATTCTACAATGACCTAAGGTTCGAAGAGGAAGAGCTGACAGCCAGCCTAATAGTCGAGGAGGAAACCGTGCGACAAGTGGAAGAGTGTGCAGAACCAAAAGACCATGTGGAAAATGAGATATGGAACATGAGATTTGACGAAACAGTCAACAAATAATGGGTTGGGGTTGACATATGGATAATCCCCCCTGAGGTGGGAATAAAGTTGTTCTCATACAAGCTTGCATTCGAATGTACAAACAACATGGCTGAGTATGAGGCACTGATTATGGGACTGAAGGTGTTGAAATAATTAGGTGCAAAGAGGATAGCAGTGCACGGAGACTCTGACCTAGTCATAAACTAGGTCAAAGGAATATATTAGTCTAAACACCCCAGGTTGAGAGCGTAGAAAAATTTGGCGCTGGACCTCCTTGAAGAATTTTTCAGAGTACGATCTATCTGCTATCCCAAGGGAGAAAAATCAGATCATCGATGCATTGGCCACCTCGGCCTCATATTTTAAGATCCCCATCTTCCCAAACAAAAAATACGAGATTGAAGTCAAACATATGTCGACGGTGCTCGATAATATTAGACATTGGTAGGTGTTTGAGGACGACAAGCAGGTTGAGAGATTTCTCCAAATGAGCGACGAGTTCGCTAATACAAACATTGATGATGAATGTTGTCGTGATGAAGATAAGAGCATGGATGCACGTAGTAATGAAGACCCTTTCCAGAACCAGATCGTGGGAAGGGACATAATACAACTGAAAAATAACATCATCCCGAAGGGGTTAGTTCCACTGGAAACATTTTTTGATGAAAATGACGTGGCCAAAAATCCCAAGATCATTGCAAACAATGAGGATGTTGAAGACTACAACATCGGGACTGAGGAGAACCTGAGAATAATCAAATTATCGAAAACACTCAGTCCAGAGGTCAAGAAGGACTACGTTAATCTCATGAAGGATTTCCCTGACGTTTTCGCATGGAGCTACGACGATTTGAATGTGTATGACACTAAAGTAATCCAACATGTTATCCCTCTCAAAGAACAACATAAGACTTTCAAACAAAAGATGAGACGGATAAATCCCCTGCTACTGTCACTAATCCAAAAGGAGGTAAAGAAATTGTTTGAAGCTAGGATTATCGTTTCTTTAAGATTCTCAAAATGGGTAGCTAACTTGGTACCTTTAAGAAATAAGAGTGGTGAAATAAGACTCTGTGTGGACTTCTGAAACTTGAAAAAAGTGTCCCTAAAGGACCACTACCCTCTCCGGAAGATGGACTATATCCTGCAAAAGGTGGTGGGGTCCCAGAAGATGCCAATGCTGGACGGCTTTTCGAGGTATAATCAGATCATGGACCACCCATACAACAAATAAAAAACCACTTTCACGACTCCTTGGGGGACATTCATGTACGCCAAGATGCCTTTCAACCTGATGAACGTTGAAGCCACTTTCCAGAGGGCAATGGACATCATGTTTTCCGACGAAAAGGAAAATTTCATTGTGATCTATCTGGACAATATCATGGTATTCTTAGCCTCTAACTAACAACACCTCGAGCATCTGAAGAAATTTTTCCAAAAGTGCAAGAAGTTTGACATATCACTAAATCCGAAGAAATCACATTTCGGGATGGAAGAAGGGAAGTTGTTATGGCACATTATCTTGAAAGAAGGCATTAAGATAGACCCCAGCAGGGTTGACAGAATCCTAAAAATTGGCACTCCGCACAGTAAGAAGGAAGTGAAATTTTTCCTGGGAAAGATAAACTTCTTGAGAAGATTCATCCTGAACTTGGAAGAAATTATAAAGCACATAACCTGCATGCTCAGGAAGGGAAATGAGATCAAGTGGAATCCGAAATCTAGGAATTCATTTGAATATATCAAAGTGGTGCTTACTAGAGCCCCTATGTTGGCCAGTCTAGACTTCATGAAATATTTCATCCTGTTTTCATTCACCTCGGAGCATACGATTGTCGGCGTACTGTTGCAGAAAGACGAGAAGAACTTCAAGAATCCCATAGCCTATTCAGTCGGATGTTGACAAATGATCCACTAATGTATGAAATTCATGGATGATTTTAGGGGCTAAATTTCGCTCATGGGCTAATTTTCCATGGTTTTTCCAAAAATGAGATTCGCTATTTTAAAAATCATTCGCCCAAATTCTATAGGATAAAATTATTTTACCTTAAAAATCGCCAAAATTTTATAAAAGCTATATAAAATCCTTATAAATTTGAATATTTTTACAAAAATATCGCCTAACATTTATAGTTGGAATATGAAAGATTAGTAAGATTCGCTCAGGTTTCTTCATTTTAAAACAAATTTCCATCCTTAAAATCATCCCTGATGAAATTATGGAGAAACAAGCATACACCTTAGTGAAGGCTCTGAAGGAGTTCAGAATGTACATATTTCACTCCCATGTTATCACTTATGTGCCCAAAAACTCAGTTCATGATAGATGAATATAACATTAAGAACTTAAGGTAGACCTTTGTGAAGTGCAAGAAATTTTTCCTATCCCGGAATCTGAAAAATTCTTATTTCGCTATGGCTGAGGGAAAAATATTGGGCCATATAGTGTCAAAGGAAGGAGTAAAAATAGACCTAGAAAGAGTGGAAGCAATAAATAATATATCCATACCTACAAATAGGAAAGACATACAATCTTTCATGGGAAGAATCGACTTCCTAAGAATATTTTTCCCAAATTTTGTTGAGATGGTTAGGAATATCACTAACATGTTAAAGAAAAATCATAAAGTGAAGTGGAATCTTGAGGACATAGAATATTTTAAAATAATCAAAGAGGCATTAGGAGAATCCCCAGTTTTAGTCAGCCTGAATTATGATAAGAACTTCTTCATTTGTTCTTTTTCTTCAGAACATACTATAGTTGTTGTCTTGTTGCAAAAAAATGATGAAAAGCAAGAGCAATGTATAACATTCTTTAGGAGAGATTTGAGAGATGAAAAATTGAAATACAATAATTTCGAGAAACAAGCATATTCCTCGGTTAATTCATTAAAATCATTCAAAGGTTATATATTACACTCCAAAATGTTTTCTTATGTACCTAATAGTGTTATTAAATACATTCTCACATAGCTTGATAGTGAGGGAAGAAGAGGAAAATGGATTTCCAAGATGTAGGAGTATGATTTGGAGATAAATCCCACCAAGTTGGTAAAAGGACAAGGGATGTCCAAAATCATGGCTGAATCAAATTACAAAGCCATTGATTTAAATTCTCTAACAAAAAACGTCATGGAAATAGAGCAAAGAGAGGATGAAACACAAGAACCATCTTCTAAGATAAGCCCTAGTTTTGTTGAATATGGTTGGTATAAAGATGTGATTTTCTCCCTTCAGAACCTAAGTTGCTCACCAACATGGGACAAAGCTAAGGTCGGGTCTATCAAGCTCAAAACTATGAAGTATTGTATTGTGGGAAAAAATTTGTTCGAGAAAGATCCAATAGGAATATTGTTGAATTTCCTTACTAAAGAAGAAACTGGGGAAATTATCAATAAATTTCATGAAGGAATATGCGGGGGTCATCATGCATGAAGGGATACTACATATAAAATCCTCAGAGAAAGATACCATTGGATCTCATTATTTTATGATGTGAACTACATGGTCATGGATTCTGTAGAGTGTCATATGTTTGCAAGGAAGTAGAAATTGTGGCCTGTCACACTTAGTCCTATCAAAACAAAAGCACCCTTCCAATAATGGGGATAAGATTTAACTGGTGAAATCAACCCAAATTCAAGTGGGAAGAACAAATGGATCCTGATAGCCATATACTACTTCACCAAGTGGGTGGAGGAAATCCCTACCAGGGAAACAACTGATTCAGTCATCATCAAGTTCCTTGAGGAGAAGATTTTAGCAAGGTTTGGAGGCCACAAGAAGATTATAACTGATAATGCCCAAGCCTTCAAATCTACCAAACTACTGTAATTTTGTCAAAGAAAAATATAGATCTAGGGCACTTCATTGCATATTATCCACAAGGAAATGGTTTGGTAGATTTGTCCAAACAAAACCTCATTAGGATCAACAAGAGGATTCTAAACCAAAATAAGAAATATTGGGATTCCCACCTAAAATATGTAGTCTAGGAAGATAGAGTGAGCATCAAGATATCCCTTGGTACTTCTCCATTTCAGTTGGTATATGGGTTGGAAGCTATATTTCCTATACAACTCAGTCTTCCTGTGATTAAATTGTTACAAAATGAAGAGGTGGAGTCACATGATATGCAAAGAATAATCATCCAACAAGTAAGATATCAGGTACAACTAAATTCTCAAGCACAAAAGGAAAGAATGAAATAAATCTTTGACAAGAGGAACAAGGAGAGAATGTTTATGAGATAAGATCTAGTATTAAAGTGGGATGCCAAAAGAGAATTAAAGGGAAAGCATGGAAAATTTGACAACCTCTGACATGGGTCTTTCCAGATAGTTGCAACACAAAACAACAACACATACGATCTGGTGCAACTGGATGGATATTTTTTTGGGGCTCCCATTAATGGGAAGTTCCTCAAACATTTTTTGAAATATTGAATGTTGCAAATTTTATTACTCTGTATATAAATATATATTTTTCCATTCATGTTATGTATTTTTTAATTTTACTTCATTCACCATATTTTATGCAAGCAAGAAGTTAGGGTTTTAACTTTAAGTTATTGAGAAATTTTGTTTCACCTCTCAGATCAGTTTTTCAGGTGCACAAGGAGTAGTTTGTTCTAATGCAAACTCTATAACCAAACAAGAGAAGGCACTTGGTCTACAGTTCTCAATAGACCATAGGGGTATGTTGTCCCCGCTGAAGTTTATTTTAGTACTGGATTTGATCCAGTTATTAATGTGCACATTGATGAAGATTATGGGGTAAAAATTCAAGAACAAGAAGCCAAAAACAATATTACAGAGTGCATGGATCAAAGAAGCAAAGAATATGGTCGAAATCCAAGAAATTTGACATTGAAAAATCAATCTTTAAGGGCCCAAGGCTGAGTTTCAAACACTCAGACATTTATCAAGATAATGAAAGGTTCTTATCATGTCCAAAATAAAATTAATCCCTCTCCCAAATAAGAACCATATCATATAACCAAGTCTTAAGGAGAAAGTGTGGATTATGGTGCAGACCTGATCATTCGAATGATACAAGCAAGCTTGATCAACAACTGAGGATGCAAGTCACATTAGAAAAATGTTTTGGATTTAGTGTGGCATTGGGGTGTGATGAGGGTTTTAAAGAGATATGTGGTGAATAACATCTGGTTTTGCATGGTAAGATATATAAATTTAAACCACTCCCCTAGGGTTGCAACATTAGTACTTTGGTCCTGCTAGGTTTCATATCTACCAACTCATCGTGTATTTGACCATTCGTTCAATGCCACCTGAAGCCATCATAGAAATACTCTTGGACACCGAGGAAGATGATGAGGACATAAAGAGTCAATGACACATATTTTTCATCCTGTCAAGGATTAACACATGCAATGAGAAGGCCCACTATTATTTTGGATTCCATATCGATCCCAAACACACATATATCGGATCCCTAAGGACACTTCAGCACTGACTTGGAAAAAATGGAAGTTTCCATGTGTCCACATGTCTACGATGATGTCATCCAAATTTCATGAGTTTTCCCCGAAATTCAAAATTCCCCACACCATAGGGAAAAGGACGTGTGTTTTGAATAGGAACACGAGGAAAAATGTCTCAGTAGACTGGGGGAATTCATTGAAATCCTTCCAAATTAGTTGGAAAATATGTGATGCATATTAAGACGACTAACCTCACATCCACATCCTTTCACTCATCATCATTCTGTTGCATGCACCTAACAGAGGAAAAAAATCATCACCTTTACATGTGCATTCATGTGAGCCCAATATCTTCATAGATCATACCAAGTGTGGAAAATCGTTATCTCTCATCAAATGTCATCACAAACATGTGTCAAACCCTTATAAGAGAAAACCATGGAGATCATGATCCACCAATCTGTGGGTATTCTAGTATCTAAGGTCAATTACTCGTATGACAAGTGTTTTAGATGATGACCCACCTATCTCAATCCTCCGCTCAGGAGTAAATTATGAACCATATTGGATGCAAATGTTGGGAACGTGTGTCCTGCATCTCGTTACGATAATAATTTCCTTCTCTGGTATCGTTATCTTGATCTTGAGCACAAAAGTGCAAAGAAAATCCAATCTTTGCATTGGATAATCTTGAAGCATAGGATTCAATGGATTGGTTGGTTGTACCCTATGTTGTTGGGTCTTGTCAGTTGGAAGGAAACATTTATCCTATCATCTCGACAATTGAAGTAAAATTTTCAGTACAATGCAATAATGGGAATCAATTGAGCCATCTAGAAATATTTAAATGAAGGCTCAATTGGACAAAGAGAACACACCCAACAACAATATTAGCAAGGCTCGTTTGATGGTAAAATTAGTTTCCTCCCAGTAAAATCAGGTAAAATCAATTGGAAAGATGGGAACAGTTAGAAAACCAGATGCAGTATCAATATTTTGACAAGAAAAATCCACTTTCAAGAAGAAGTATTGGTCCAAGTAAGTGGTTTTCCTACAAATCTAAGCAATTATAAATCATTGGAAGGAGCTCATTTTTAGGGTTGGAACTTTGGGGAATTTAAGAGTATCTTATACCTCTGTTGTTTAATCAAGATCCCCTCAAACACAGACCAATTTTCAAGGCTACAGGATTTAATATATTCATCCCCTATGTTATTGTTTGGTATGTATTCATTGTTTTGTGTATGTGCTCTTGTAAAATCCATCCCTCTCATCTCATGGATTCTTCTATCAGATCCCCATTAATAGTATCTCGAGAAAAAAAATGCATAACATGTACAGTTGATCCAGGTGGATATTGGTGGCCACCCACCTATTCCACTTGGACCCACACCCTTGTTTCTTTTAGTTTTTCAGTTTTCTTAATTGTAGCACAATTTACTATTTTTAGCAATTTTTCGAGTCATGAACTTTCAGAGCTGTTTTGAGGCCCTAAACGACGTTTTTTTGTCATCAATGCTCCAACGAATATGAGTGTGTTTTAAATTCGATATTCATTGTCATTAGTGTATTCCTCGGATAGATATTTATAATGGTGTATCATGTGTGTCAAACGGAGATAGTATGCCAAAGTTACGACCCCATGAAATTGATGTACCAATTTACCTCGACGAGGACAATTATTCTGGCGTTTCATCTCCCAGGGTTAGGTTTTTGGATGTTTAGGGTTTTCCATTGTTTCTCAATAATATATAGGCCTTTGAGACTCATTGTAACATAGAGTTCAGAGGCCAGTAGCTACCACATCTCTTCTCAAAGATAAGCTACCAACACCCAGGCTATTTTATTTCCATTCTGTCTGTAAGCATATTTCAGTCATTTGTTGTTAATGAAATGAAGTTTTACTTCCACTGCATCTCTTCGTTTATGTGTATTTATGTATTTCATTATGTTCCTGCATAAATCCAGATCAACTGTGTTACTATGTGTTGTTTATCTTATGATATTGAAGTGATTTCCGTTGAATGTATGACCACATCATGTCATTGTTTCTTGTATTTAACGATGTCCATAGGGTACCTCCATGAATTTAAATATATGAAAATGTTTATTGTTTGATGCATGATTTAACAATCTAGTACATATGTTAGAATTTTTGAACTCTTAATTGCTCAGCACGTTATTCTTTCCATAGACTGTGAGATTCACCTTAAATCTACCTCACATGTTTCTTTTGTATTTCTTCTGAATCCATCCCTTCTCAACTTAAAATCAAAATTCCTAAAGCACTCGTGGACACATGCCTCTTGATGTTAAATTTTTTTATATTGGTTCTGGTATTTTTTTAGGGACAAGAGTTTTATAAGAGAGAGAGAGAGAGAGAGAGAGAGAGAGAGAGAGAGAGAGAGAGAGAGGAAATCTTGCCCAAAAGTTTGCATAATTTATGTTGTTATCAATATGGATTTAAGGCTCACTCCAAGTCTTAGTCCCTGGGATGCCCCTTCAAAGTTCAATTGACATATTGGAACATCTCAATGGAAAATTAAAAGTCAACAAGTCCCATCTGATTGATGAGTAGAATTACAAGTCATTGAACAACAGGTTATCCCCAATAGAGACTTGAGACTAGTTGTCTCATTGAAAATAAAGAACTTACCACTGCATTGACAACTAGTTTCTTGTGTGAAAACACGTTTGAGAATAGAGGGGTCACCATCCATTTGGGTGTAGTGTGTAGGGTACATGTAAGGAAAATCATTGTAGCAAATGGAGAAGAGATATTACAAAGAAGCACAGAGGAACAAAGGCCTAGTGACATTTGTGCATATGTGTGTGTGTGTGTGTGTGTGTGTGTGTGTGTGTGTGTGTATAAGACTGAGACAAAGAATAAATTTTAAATTCCTGCATAGTATCTATGTTGGTGAATCAAGTGGTCTATGAGCCTCTCGTTTATGGATTAATCCCACCTACTATATGGACAGATATTTATATGGAATTCATTGTTGGCTTACCCAAATTGATCAATAAGTCTATCATCATGGTTGTAGTAGATCGTCTTTCCAAATATGCTCATTTTCATCTCTTGTGTTGGATTACTGAGAGGGGGGGTGAATCAATAATAGATCAATGTAATCCCTTTTAACCATAAAATAAAAGTTTTATATCAACGTAGCATTATCATCCAATAGTTGTAGAGTAAATAAACAATGAACAAATGAGCAATCATACACATACACAGTACACCAATGATTTTACGTGGAAACCCAAAGCGGGAGAAAATCACATAATGAATTTTATTATATGTCTTTAAGAATCACATTCATTGGAAGCACCAACTTCCTTTGTTTTCCAACTGCAACTGGAAGGAGGCTCCAACCCCCTAGTTTCGTAGGATACAACCTGAGGGAATATCCAACTACCCTATGTTTTGTGGCTACAACCCCCTATGTTCTCTGGCTACAACTGAAAGGTGGCTACAACCACCTGTCCTTGCCCCATCCAAGCACCCTGTAGTAGAAGTAGAATGATGGAACCATTGTCCCACTTTCACTGTGAGAAAACAACAACAAGTGCATCAAACATGCACCAAATATGTACCAATCATTCATCAAATACACATAAACTATGACTCATCAATATGTACCAACATCATCAACTATACACCTCATGTATGTGCCAACTCATCAACTACTTGTCTCAACCATGTACCCAACATGTACCTCAACCAAAATCCCTCATCAATTTCATCATCCAAATATGATTTGTAAATCTGTAATAGACCTGGTGTATATGATCACATACCTACAAACCTTCCTTAACTTTAACAACAAGAGACTAGCATTTTCATCAAACTTTACTTTAGTCTCACACGACTAATTTTGGATTAGTCAACAACCCTAACTTGAATTAATCATAACTATGTACTTGTAATGAATAAAGATATGAAAATAGTACACAATTTTCTTTAGTGTCTTTTATGCAATTCCTCCAGGTTTCACTACTTGGAACCTCTCAGAAAAGGAGTTATAGAAAAATGGCATACCTTGTTGAATTATGGCTTACTCTAAAGAGAGAACTTGTAGAGCGTTCCCTGCATGGAATATTTGTTCTATGGATATGAAAATGGTACACAAAATACTAAATATCTTACTCTAACCTATACATTTGGCCTTACTAAATTTGGATATGTTATGCAGCAGTTATGACATTTTTACCCGAAACACATGTTTTAGACTAGTTTCGGGACTAGCCACAAACCCTATTTTCCACGAAGTGTATCTCCAAAAATAAAACGAACCACAAGATGAAATTTTGTTCACAGCTACTTGGATATGTTTTCTAAGGTGCCTCCAGATTTAGCAGTCTTAATCATTCTATAAAAACATTTATTGTGAAAATGGTGAGATGACCTATAAATAACATACCTTTGAAAGAATCATCAAAATAATTTATCCTCCCTTGAATTTCGGCCTTCTTTACTTCACCTTCCCTCTGAAATTAGCCTTAGATATCCTTTGGTTACCTCAATCACTTGTACATATTTAATATTCTCGAGTGTGATTTAAATGAGAGGCCCTTGCCTCTTATTTATAATTTTATGTAGCTTCCTCAAGGGGTTACCTTCTAATCATCTTAAACCACTTTCCTTATTTTAAGTCTAACCCACTTCTAACCACTTGTCCACTTAGTAATTTCTCCATTAACTTTATTATTTAAATAATTTATTTTGTATCCACTATGACTTATAGTACACTCATCACTTCCTCAAGGGGTTACCTTCTAACCATCTTAAACCACTTTCCTTATTTTAAGGCTAGCCCACTTCTAACAAATTGTCCACTTAGTAATTTCTCCATTAACTTTATTATTTAAATAATTTATTTTGTATCAACTTTGAATTATAGTACACTCATCACTTCACTTCATTATTTAAATCATTTCTTATTTGCAACTAGTTTGACTACTTTGACCTTTTGGGGCTTCCAGATGACTCATGAGGGTTCTCCAACTTCACATGGACATAACTCTCTAACCGTGAGGATTTATGTGAAGTTTCGCATACCACTAGAAATGGCATGACATGTACTATACATATAGAATAGTATTACCTTCAAATATATTAAAAATCATACCATTATACATCAAACAAACTTGGGTCCATTACCCAAACCTTTGTGCTACCAGAAGTCGCTATCAAACTTTCTTCAAGGGTTAACATCAATGAAAACCAACCCAAATAATCAACAATATCCCCCTTTGGCATTGATGGAAACACTCTGATGTAATACTAAATTCATATCACTCATGCTCCCCCCATGACCATTGGTCCCCTTGGAACCATGCCTTTGTGCTCTTTCTCCAAGAATTTACCTTTGCATCTGATAAATATATCCCCTTTTGTCATCAATGGAAAAGGTATCTTTCCATCCGAGGTTGCACCCCCTGACTGAACTCTTCCTAAAAATTCTCTCCCAACCTGAACTGTCCTCTTTATGGTGATTCCTCATGTAGATATAAGACATATAAGATAAGCATCCAAAAGAATTCATTTTGGAGTAGAAATTACTCTGAGTCTTTGGCGAAGATACTCAAAGGCTTACCATGGAAGTGGTTTTGTAAATATGTTTGCCACTTGTTCTTTTGTGCCCGCATATTCAACTCTGATGTTCTTATCTACAACTTGTTCTCGTAGAAAGTGATACTTGATTGGAATTTGCTTCATCTTGGAGTTCATCACCGGGTTATTTGAGATATTGATACCGCTTGTATTATCAAAATAGATTAGAATGGGATCACCATACTAAAACTGTATATATGTCAGAGTTTGTTTCATCCATAAAACTTGTGTACAACATCCTACTGTTGCAATATACTGTGCTTCAACTTTAGATAAATATATTGATGATTGTTTTTTTCTTAGCCAAGATAATACACACTCACCCAAGTAGAAAACAGCTCCACTGGTGCTTCGTCGATCATCAATGCAACCTGCCCAATCTGCATCTGTGTAGACAATAAGTGATAGATCCTTTCCTTTTGGATACCATAATCCAAAATCTTTCGTTCCTTTGAGATATCTGAAAATCCTCTTTAGTGCTAATACATGTGATTCCTTTAGTGCTACTTGAAATCATGCCACATATCCAACTTCCTGCATTACATCCGGTATGGATGTTTTCACATATAGTAAGCTACCGATCATTGAAATGTATTGCCTTTGGTCTGTAGAATTTGAAGCGTCAACTTTGATCAACATGCAACTGGTTTTCATAGGAGTGGTAACTGGTTTGCAATATTCCATTATGAACCTCTTTAGCATTTCTTTGATATACTTAGTTTGAGAAATAAAAATTCCTTGGTTTCTTTGACGTATCTAAAGATCCAAAAATAAGGATATTTCTCCAAGTATTGACATTTCAAATTCATTTTTCATATCCTTTGCACATTTGTGGCTTAACCTGTCATCATTACTTCCAAAAATAATATCATCAACATAAAATTCAATTAATAAAATACTATATTGAGTTACCTTGATGTAGAGGTTTTTGTCTGCACTTCCTTTTCTGAACCCTGCCTACTGTAAATATTTATCCAGTCTAGAGTACCATGCTCTAGGAGCCATTTTTAGACCATACAAGGCCTTCTTTAATTTGCACACGTAATCAACATTCTCTGACAACTGAAATCCTTCTGGTTGTTCGATGTAGACTTGTTCTTTAAGTTCCCCATTCAAAAAATTTTATTTCACGTCCATCTGATACACTTTAATATTCATGGAGCATGCATAAGCTAAAAGCAATTGGATTGATTTCATTATGGCAACTGGGGTAAATGTCTCTTCAAAGTTGATTCCTTCAACCTGTGTGTATCCTTTAAATACCAATATAGTTGTGTTCCTTGTAACATGCCCATCTTCATTCAATTTATTTATGACAACCCACTTTGTGCCAATCACATTCTTATTCTTTGGTCTTGGAACCAATTCCCAAGTGTCATTCTTCTCTATTTGATCCAATTCTTCATCCATGGCCTTATTCCAGAATTCATCCTTGCTGGCCTTTTCAAAACTGTTTGGTTCAATAGTAGATAAGAGTGCTAGGTGCATTTGTTCTAGTGAATGGATTCTTATTCTAGTCTCAACTCCTGCATCTTTGCTTCCGATAATATAATCTGAAGGATGATTATTTTGTACTTGTTTCCTAGGTGTCTTTGGAGGCACTTGTTGAACTTGATCTTCTACTTCTGTCTAATCTTCTTTATATTCCTCTTCTACTTCTTCTTCATCATTTTCTTCTTCTTCGTAAAGTTGTTCCACTGATTCATTTTCTTCTTCCTTTGATTCTCGTCCACCTGTTTCATCAATTGTTACATTGATGCTTTCCAAAAATTTGTTCAATCTCATATTGTAACACTTGTGTTCTTTCCTTTTTTTTCATCAATTCCTTCTTTAGTGACTTGTTTTCTTCTCTTTATTTTCTTAGTTCATCTAAAACACTGAACAATTCTTCTTCATAATTGTGTTCCTTTTCAATTAGTTTTTCTCTAATATCCCCCGGTAGAGCCCCATTTGTAATTATGAATTGTAAACATGTTTGTTAGGCTGGTGAGATGAGTTATAATAAGCTAGGAGGCCTATGTGATGATTAGGCTAGGAGCCTAGGATTCTAAGGCCAGGATCTTGTTTTGTATATGTAATTATCCAAAATCATTAATAAAAATATACACGTCACTGTGTGTAGACCGACCACGAAGAAAGAGTGATGGGGGACTAAGATTCCACGAGGCTGGGCAAGGGAGGGGGATAAGTGTTTGGGGCCTAGGGGATAATATAGGGGGCTTACCTCTAAAGGAATAATATTTTAATATTAATTCCTAAAGGCTAAGGTGGACATGTTGAGTGTTTTCCTAAGTTCCTGGAAAGGGAACATATGCTAAGTGGAGTGCATACACCTCCAGGGAGACAAGTGTCGACCTAGGCTCATGTAGTTAAAACCCAAGAGTCAAACCATGGAAGGGGTTCACTCCCCAATTTGGCATCCTCCACCTCAACTTGTTGGCCTAGACATCAGCCTCTAGTTACCTACGCACGGTACGCATCATTGAGAAAATCGCTCACAGGAAGGGGGTTCGCTTGCCATTCTCAATTCGTCATCTGGCCCTACGTATGCCCTCTGCATAACCTCACACATATGAGAAACCTGTCAGGGGGGGGGAATTTGACCTGTGTGTCTTGTGAACCTAGCCTATCCGCTTTTGCAGAGCTGAGTTTGTAATTGAACCATTTTTGGGTTTCTTCCATTTGTTTCCTGAGCCATGTTATGTCTTAATGTCTGGTCGTTGCCATTTTCAGGTCCATAACTGATTCTTGTTGCTGTCATTGCCCAGATGTTAGTTGAATGTTGTTGCAGTATTACTTAGGATTTGAATTGAAGAATCAGGTTTTCAGGGCTATGAGAAACTCTCCCAAGTGAGAGAGTTTGTTGGGAAGTGAGTTCTCCTAGAAGGGAGTCTCGTAGCAGCTACAGTACTCTAAGAATTCTGGTCCAGCCTATTGTTGAAGCCAAAGGTAAGGGAGGTGTACTAGTCGATGGAGTTGTATTAGTGAAGGTGTACCCTCCTGGGGTGGAGCAGGCGTGTGGGGAACACGGGTTTGTGGGTTGTGGGCGTAAGTGGCTCCTAGGATAAAAGATTCTTCGTTTTGTTTGTACAACTTCCTTGTTGTCCTTTCCAAGCCTAGAGTTCCCTTTCCCGATGGAGCTTAGTCCCAGCTTGGGAGTGACTTACTGTTGAACATGATGAACAATGTGGTCTATGGACGGGAGGTTCGTGGAAGGTCTCCACACAGTTGGTGGATTTACGCCAGCTAAAAGATAAGTATCATTCATGTACTTAATTTATGTATTTTATGCATGTTTAGGTTAGTTGAAATGTATCATGTGTTCTGTTGCATGTGGACTTACTGTTAATCTCAATTGCATATGTACGGTAGCGGTAATTATGTGTTAAGTGTTGTAATTCGATTAAAATGCATGTTATCTATATATATGTGTGTGTGTGTGTCTCTGTGTGTGTGTGTATGTATTTCCACATGGTAGTGTTACCCAGCCTATTAGATGACCAGAGGGTTTGGGTAGCGTTATCAGAGCCAGGTTAAGGGTGTTTTTGTAGCATTATCGGGTGTCTGGAGGGCCGAGGATCTTACAATATGGTATCAGAGCCAAGGTTTTCAACACTAAGCCTGGATGGGCCATGATTAGTGGAAAATGAAGAAATGTTTTTGGAAAGAATTGTTGTCGAAATAGAGAAAATTCGGGTTCATAGCCAAGGTTTCAACACCGTACCCAGATGGGCTGGGTAAGTGGTCATTGGACCCAAGGTTTCAAGTGGAAATTCTGTTAATAAGAACCAATTTTGGACCACAAAAACATTCCTGAATGCTAAGAGGTTACCTTGGCCGTGTTACGAAGCTCAAGAGGAGTAGCGGTATCGTAAAACCGCAACTTACGTGGTACTTGGCCACACAGAGAGAGATCACAACACTGGTGGTGTTGGAACTGTAGGTTCTATTCTAAAGGAAGGGAAATCATTTACGACTGTCAGATCTGGAAAAGGTGTAGAAGGGTTATCCTGGAAGCCCTTCGGACTTCGCGACTTCGATGAAGTTGATGCAAACTAAGAGAAGGCAGAAGCCCGAAACTACGAAGTCCCGACAAGAGATCTACACTATAGATTTGGGGAGAAGTCTTACCATTAGATTAAACCAAGAGTGGAAGATAAAGAAGTTCGTAATTTCAGATTTCGAAAGATTGGAAGGAAGCAAGCATAAGAACTTTCGAAGTCCGAAAATCCGAAGTGACATGGCATGGTGATGTCACTTGGTTTGATGTGGACACATAGGTTGTGTGCCACGTGTCAGTGAGTTTTGAACTCATAGAAGATTGAAATTTCATATGGAACATGATGCAGGACACCCATATGATTGGGCCATGAGTCAGTTGCTAGTGTTCCACCACGTGGCATTACATATGAGCAGGGTTAGTGGGGCCCGAGGTTATGTAACATAGTTAAAGTTTGGGGGACCCATAGTGGAGTTGATCATGATACATCAAGATCAATGGCTAGAAGGCATTGCGGGGACCCAAGTCACACAGAAGTTAATTATCCAAGGTGGTCCCACAATACAAGATGTGGTTTCACCAAGGGGTTACATGTCAACATCAAAAGAATTGTGGGACGAAAGGAGGGTTTCTCCAAACCGTCGTTGCATGCCCCCGCAATTGGAAGAGTGCTTAGCGATGTGACGTAATGACATCACCATAGGTGATTGGGAATGTTCAAATATTAACAGTTTGGGATGCACGAATGTGAAATCCTCCGAAGTCCCGAAGCTTCGAAGTTCCAGAAACCAGATGCCTGAGGTTCCATAGTGAGTGTTAGCCGTCGGATTTTAGGTAGACATGGACTGATGATCTGCCCTACTTCACAAGTTCGGTAATTCGAAACTCCGAGAGATTGTTGTGTGGTGATTTGAAAACATCTGAAGACGAAGGCCTGAGTAAGAACCTAGTGATCTAGTGCTTGGTCATGGCCCGTGATCACATGGATTAGGGACTGAGAGAAAGGGGCTAGTGCTCGAAAATGATTACAGAGAAGAGAAGAGCTCGAAATGAAAATGAAATTTGAACGTTTTCTTAAATCCGATTGGTTTATGAATGCTATGAAATTTGTTCAGGAATGATGGCCTGACAAATTCCGGTTGACTGCACATTGTGTTTGAAGAGTTCAACGAGTGTCAGAAACAAATCAAATTTTCACAGATCACTTAGGAGACACTCAAAGAGATAATAGAAAATTATTTTTTCCTACATATAGTGTGTTTATGTATTTGTGTTCATTATTATGTTTTTATATGTTATTTATGGTTTGAATGTGTAAATTGGTGAAGTATTGAATAAGTTTCAATTGTTTCTCTTCTTTGAGTTTTCGAGTGCAAGGAGTGCACATTGTCTGCAAGGAGTGTGTTGACATAGGTAAGTTAAGCTCAGAGAAGCTCAGGAGAGATACCGTTGAGCCTTCATCAACAGAAGTGCAAGGAGTGCACAGGAATAACTCTGTGTTGAGTTCAGAGAGAGATAGAGTCACTGAGAACTCTTTAGGGCTCTTCCAGACATGCATCGAGCGAGTGCAAGTGTGCACAGAGATAAATATTTTTTGAGCTCAGGGAGAAGAGTATCAGAGGAAGATACTCACATAGATTTTGAACACTCTGCAGAAAATGCTCATCAAGGTGTGCTTTGAGTAGAAGGTTGCTAGGAGGGCATGAAGTTTTCCTTTGAAATAAAATAGAAGGGTCGAGGCCCTTAGGAAACTGAGTAGATCAAAAATATTAGAAGAGATAATGCAAGGAGTGCATGGGAGACAGACTCATTTTAATTCCTAAATCTTAGAAGAGATAATGCTTATGAGAGAGAAGACGAGATCCAAGAAGCAGAATCATAGGAGAAAGGTCAAAGGCCAAAGCCTTTGAACAATGACAAAATCTTCCAAGGTGGAAGAAGTCAAAATATCAAGAGGAGGAGCGACATAAGACATCAGATCAGTTGTGGGGAGGAGCCTGGATCATTAGATCAACATCCAATAGAACAAAGGAAGCACAGAGGAGAGGAATAGATCCCATCTGTTAGGTTTGAGCACGAAGGACCAAAAATCGTTGGATTTGGAGGTAAGCGCATGAGACTTAACCCTTGTATGTGCAGGAGAGTGGAGTTGTCAAAGTCCCAAAGTCATGAAGGAGATCTCAATTTTTGATCGAGGAGGAGGTCTAAGGACCGTTGATCTGGTCTTGGTCGGAAAGAGCCGAAGTCCCAAAGAGAATCAAGGTCGTTGATTTGGAGAGGACGCGTGGAAGAAGATCTTCCACTCCGGGGAAATTCACTCCAGATATTTGTGTGTGTGGAGACGTGAGAACTCCCGAAGGCCGAAGATTCAGAGTTCATCATAACCATCCGATTGTTGAGGAAAGGTGTCAATAGATATTCCACTCCAGAATATTGTCATATGGGGAAAAGTAGATATTTGAGAGTTGAAACTCCCGAGGGTCGGAGAGCCAGAATCAACCATATTCATTGATTTGGAAGGGAGCTATGGGTTGACAGATCATGTAGATCTAGGATCATGTGTGGAAGGAGGAAAGAAGGTAGAAAAGGGAGGATAGATAGCAACCATTTATTGCACATCATCGCAAAGGGATTGGAGATCGATGAACGAGATGGATTGCGGGGCCAGAACTTGCTCAGACGTTAAAAATCTAAGAGCGGGCTGCAATTTATACCATGGTTTTAACAAAGTGATGCATGGAAGCTGGAGGTGAATTGCAAGGTGAAAAGCAGGTTGGCTTAAAACCACTCTTGCCCATGCCCGCAAGCATATTTTTTCATGAGGTCATAGCCTAGGGTCATATGAAGGAAAGGGCTAATGAAAAAGGGGGATGCGCTTGAAACTTGGAGTTTTGGAAGCGTGCAAGAATAGCCAGCGGGTCAGTCATGACCTGCACACAAAAGGAAAGGGGACCTGTGTAAGATTAATAGGGGTCTAGAAAAGGCCCAAAGAGTCAATCCGACTCAGCATTTAGAAATATCCTTGACTGGGAGGTCAGCAGACCCCGCTGAGGTGGGGGAACTGCATCAAAAATGATCAGGGTAGGAATAATCATGCATAGTAATCCCAATGGGAGTGCAAGAAGATCCAAGAATCCAGGAAGAATTGTAGACTTCTGGGATCAACAAGGAAATTTTTTATAGGGAGAAAGAAGTTTTTGCAATTTCTGTGGCAGCAAGTATGTTACGACTTGTTGGCTTAGCTAGAGGAAATAATGCTTGCATGTTTGCAAGTTTTGTTGGTGATGTTGTTGCAGAAGGAGGGAAGCAAGAAAGAGATGAAGTGTTGGTTATAAGTTTGATAAAAGAAGCATGAAAGCTTCTACTTCTATCAGACATTCATGTAGTATAAAATTTATCAATGGCAGTCATGCAGGTATGAGTTTTTATTACTCTTTTTGCATAATTGTTGAAGGGAATTTAGGTAAGAATTTCCTCAGCCATAGTTATTTTATAAAATCATATGATTATATTATTGAATGTATGCATACCACTGGATGTGGTAAAGGCTGGAAGCCTGTATTAATTTGAATCTTTTTAGCTTCTGAATGCACACACTAACATAGTAGAATGTCATGTTAATTTGGTTATGGGGTAATAACCAAAGAATTAAAAGATAAGAACTTATTATAGGAATGAATGCCAGTAAGCTAGTCATGTATGAGACTAGGACATGGTTGGATATGGAAAGGTTATGAGCCACACAGGTACTAAAATCTTTCTACCTTTAAATAAAATTTGAACTACAACCTTTTTGCTAGCACTAATGAACACCACAAAATTATATTCTTGGTGTAGTGTTCGGGTCGAAAAGGAAGGCATCCAATTGATTGGGAAGACAATAGAAAGTGTGTGGAGAATGTGTCAACACATTGGCCAGAATTCCAACTCATGGATGGTGAGATACATGACTGAGATAAAGAGAATTATGTAATTCAATGCAAGGGCATTGAATAAGTATGCATTGAGAATTGCACTCATGCATAGTAAGTGATAGAATTGTATACTAATGCAATGGTTGAATATGTTTTGTAAGTACATGCATATATATTATTGCATGGAAATAATTGTTACTAATAGTTGAAATGTTGTTAATTCATGAAGTTGAGGACATTTCAAGGAGGTGTTAGACATTGCAATAGGAAATTTGCAAGTCAAGTAGTCACATGAGCATTGACTATAGGAAATTTTCTTGTTCAGAAACAAAAGTAATCAACTTACAAATATTGTTGTGAACATGCATATGCATAGAATGATGAGTCATTCTATTTTATTAAATTATTTGGTAATTATGATTGAATTTCTAGATGCCGACAATTCTAAGTTCACTACATATGGTTCTATACATATTGCAATTGAATTATGATGTACAAGAAATACTAACAATTGTTGGTAGTATGCAAGATGAAGCCTTGTAGGAAAATGGTATGCAGTGTGGTGCTTGTGGAAAACCACAAGGAAGGTTGTAATCCAAATATGGAAACAACCAAGAAGAATTATGAAATAGAATTTCATGTTTGGGGAAAAAGTTGAATTCCCTTTTGAACTAAGTTTGAGTTCCTAAATGAATTATTTTATGTTCCCTCATGATAACTGCATGTGGGTGATGCAGATGAGATGATGTTGTTTAAAGTGGAATGTTGACTACAAAGAGTATCTTAGGGAAGATATCGATTGAAGACCTCTAAGGACAATTGGAACTCCTCGAGCCACGATGCTCTAAGACTTCCGGTCCAACATGTTGTTGAAGCCCAAGGAAACGGAGTTGTAACAACCAATGGATTGTTTGACAATGAAGGTGCACACTCTTGGGGTGGGGCAGGCATGTGGGGAAGAGAGACCATTGGTTGGAGTCCTGTTGAGGTTTGGCACATTGACCTAGACCATGTTGATATGGAATTCTTCTCAATTAAAAGATAAGTATCAATTTTTTATTCATTGTATGCTATGTATCTTGTAATTCATATACAGGTTATAATGTTATTATAATTGCCTGTATATATATTGCATGTATGTTCTAATGTGGATTATGAATGAATAGGTGTATGAGAAGAGTGTTTACGTCTGTGGATTCATATCACTACTGAGATTTTATCAATGGATGGAACATCATGGATATACAACCATTCGGTGCTTTCAATGAGGTTTAATTGAAGCATGTAACAAGGAACAATAAGATGAATGCTTTCGTGAAGCAACTCTATGGAATAAAGCAATTGGGTTTCAACTGCAGTATGGATACCATAAATAGTACTTGAAAGTAAAGCACTAGTTGGATAATGGGATTCAAATAGCTAAATCTTGCAGCTTTTGAATAATTTTTGAATTATATATGTATATACAAGTTTCACTAAGGAGAGTGCAAAAATAAGGAGAGGGGATTGTAATATCCCCTGATAGAGCCCCAATTGTAATTATGAATTGTAAACATGTTTTTTAGGATGGTGAGATGAGTTGTAATAAACTAGGAGGCTTATGTTATGATTAGGCCAAGAGCCTAGGATGCTAAGGCCAGGAGCCTGTTTTGTATATGTAAATATGCAAAATCATTAATAAAAATATACACATCGTTGTGTGTAGACCGACCATGAAGAAAGAGTGATGGGGGAATAAGCTTCCACAAGGCTGGGCAAGGGAGGGGGCTAAGTTTTTGGGACCTAGGGGATAATATAGGGGGGTTACCTCTAAAGGCATAATATTTTAATATTATTTCATGAAGGCTAAGGTGGACATGTTGAGTGTTGTCCTAAGTTCCTAGAAAGAGAACATATGCTAAGTGGAGTGCATGCAGCTCCAGGGAGACAGGTGTCGACCTGGGCTCATGTAGTTAAAACCTAAGAATCAAACCATGGAAGGGGTTTTCTCCCCATTATTGCATCCTCTGCCTGAACTCGTTGGCCTGGGATGTCAACCTTTGGTTACCTACACACAGTATGCATCGTTGAGAAAACTTCTTATGGGAAGGGGGTTCCCTTCCATTCTCGATTCGTTGTCTGGCCTCTACATCTTCCCTATGCATAAACTCACACATATGAGAAACCCGTCGAGGAGGGAAAATTCAACTTGTGTGTCCTATGAACCTAGCCTATCCACTCTTGCAGAGCTGAGTCCATACCTGAACCATTTTTGGGTTACTTCCATTTGTTGCCTGAGACGTGTTGTGTCTTAATGTCTGGTCGTTGCCATTTCCGGGTCCATAACCAATTCCTATTATTTTCATCACCCGGATGTTAGCTAAATGTTTTTGCAGTATTTCTTATGAGCTTAATTGAAGAAGAAAGTTTTCAGGCCTATGAAAAACTCTCCCTGGTGAGAGAGTTTATTGGGAAGTGAGTTCTCCTGGAAGGGAGTCCCGTAGCAGCTATAGTACTCGAAGACTTCTATTCTAGCATGTTACTAAAGCCCAAGGTAAGGGAGGTGTACTATCCAATGGAATTGTATTAGTGAAGGTGTACCCTCCTAGGGTGAAGAAGGCATGTGGGAAACGAGTGTCTGTGGGTTGTGGGCATAAGTGGCTCCTGGGATAAAAGATCATTCATGTTGTTTGTGCAACTTCCTTGTTGTCCTTGCCAAGCCTAGAGTTCCCTTGCCTGGTGGATCTTAGTCCCAACTCGGGGGTGACCTACTATTGAGCGTGATGAGTAGCGTGGTCTATGGCTGGGAGGTTCGTGGAAGGTCTACATGCAATTGGTGGATTTAATCCAGCTAAAATATAAGTATCATTTCTGTGCTTAATTTATGTATTTTATGCATGTTTAGGTTACTTGAAATATACCATGTGTTCTTTTGCATGTGGACTTACTATTAATCTCAATTGCATCTATACGGTAGCAGTAATTATGTTTTAAGTGTTTTAATTCGATTAAAATGCA